>OY482671.1:60547918-61147918 GCA_960531455.1 Urophora cardui
ATGAAAATTAATGCATTCATTCTGTAAAATCTCATTATTCTCATATATACATACATCATTCATACTTTAATTTTTAAGATCATTACCATCATACATATATACATATTCATATCAGTTTTTTAGTCTTCTTCAAAGTTTAATTTTATAGTTTCATTAATTATATTTCTTCAATACTATTTCTTTATATTGTTTGCAACTACATTTTTTTTGTTTTTTTTTTTTTTTTTAGTTTGTGTACATTATAGATATTTTAGTAGAAATCGTACTTATGTTTTATACTTACTTCATTTATTTACTATTATTGCTTCATTATTTTTTTCTTTCCAATTTTTTTCTCATACATATTTTAATTTTTAAGATCATTGAACTCATATATACATAGATTCAATTCTCAAATTATATGAAATTGCATTTCCTGTGAAAACTATGAGAAAGTAAATTTTTTCTATGAAATTTTATATGAGGTAGACAATTGAATTGAATTGAATTTTCTCTAATAATATTTTTTATTATGTTGATAAACGCAAATTTATAATACTTTATTTACTTTTAGTTTCTTAATTATATTTATTTGATACTATTTCTTTAAAAAACTTGTTTGCAATCATTTTTTTATATTTGCTTGCATTTAGACTATTTAATATAAATCTATACCTATTCCATTTATTTATAATTTCCGACTTAATTCATATATTCCTACTTCTTTATTTTTTGTTTTGTTCCTTTTTTCTTCATATTATTTTCTTCTTCTACATGTTATCTTTAATTATTATATAAATTTTTGATGTTACTTATGTTGTTTTGTTTTAAAGAATTCCAATGATTTCATTATACCAATATAATATCTATATAATTTATTTATATTTATTTTTTTCCATTATATTCAATACAATAACTACTTCTTTAAATTATTTTTCAGATTAATTTTATATGAACTTTTATGAAAATCTAAATTTACATCTCCACAAATATCTTGTATATGCACGTACATATTTAAAATTTTCAGACTTATTCTTACAGAATCATAAATTCCACAAATATACTTCAAAAAAAGTATTTTAACATTATAGTTTATTCAAATCGAAAATTTAGTTACAAAATTTCTAATTTTTATATTCTTCTAATAATCTTTTAACAGTTTGAAATCGTTGATAAAAGAATGCACATGAACAAGTGGTTGCTGTATTTGAATACTTGCAATCAAATTTATGCATTCCTGTAGCTGTTTGCTGGAAGGTAATGGTTTTATATAAACGCATTTCATCAATCATGTTTTTAAGAAGTTGTATATCTTCATTTTTAATATAACAACTACATACTCCTAAAAATGTTTCCAGCTCTTCTACTAACATTTTATTTTATTTATTTTTATTTTTTTTTTTTTTGTAAGAATGATAAAGATAAATACTTCATATATTTTTAAATATTTTAGAAATATTTTTCATCCAATATGTTTATATCAATAATAAATCTTTTCAAGTCAATAACTTCTTTGTTTTCCTTATCAAAGTAGTAATTGTATAAATTTACTAAATCCATTATATGCTTATATCGTCTTTCGATGATGTGACAATTACATGTATCAGGTCCTGATTGTATATTATTTTTACTCCAAGGACAGGTTGTATAGTGTCTCCCATATATAGATTCCATAACTAATTCATACTTTATATCTTTAATAGTTATAAATGTATTTTGTATAAGTTTTCTATGATGATCAAGTATATAGTTATAATTATTTTTTAAAAACTCTTCAATTATATTACTTTTCATACTAAAATGAAACATTTTCAATCAGATGTAAAGTAAAACTAAACCTCTCTAATCAGAAACTTAAACATATAAATAAGTTATTTATGTTTATATACATTTAAATTTATATACTTATTTTTATATATTTTTATATATAAAATAAATATGCATAGATATATTTTCCAGATATATATAGTTAACATATTTTGAAATACTATTCAGTGTGCGAAGTTTAAGCTGAATGAATTAATAATGATCGATAACAAAAGTATAATAGTTATAGATGTACAGGGTTTCCATATTTCCAACAAGTTTATAGCAAAAGAAGTTAGCATTTCAGATCTAATGGATACACATAATATAAAAACATTTGTTATACATCCACCTTTTAGTTATTCAAGATTAACATTGAGAGAAAGAATTGAATTAGAATGGTTACATACATATCACCATGGATTGCAATGGAACGATGGCAACTCAACATTCAAATCTTTTAAGAACTACTTAAACAGATATATTAAAGATGAAAAGCGAAATATTTGTATGTATGTGAAAGGAGCACAAAAAGCAAAATGGATACAACAACTTACTGGAGAAGACATTATTATATACAATTTAGAAGATATGGGTTGCCAAAGCATAAAAAACTTATATAAGGATAATATCAATGTATATGCATGTAACTTTCACCATAAACATATGATATGTGCAGAAAAAAACGTTCATTTATTTAAAGATTTTATTATATCATATAAAAATAAAGATAAAATATAACTAAAATAATTCATTAGTTTTATTATATAGATATATGTATAGATGTACTAGAGTTTTATTATCACATATATAAATAAAAAGTATTATTATTATTATTAAGGTTCACTCCTACATAATAGAGAAACAGTAATTTATCATATAATATTGTCTAGAATTAAAAAATAGGAAGACATTCAATACATTCAAGTATGTATGTATGTATATACCCCATTAATATTAACAAAATTACAATGATTAGTCAAAACAATCAAGATGAGATAGATTTTATCGTTAACAGATTACTTATTGGATAGTCCCTTAAGAATTCTTAAGGGAGAACGAAAAACAACTAAATATAGGGAAAAAATTATATTGACATTAGAAAAATTTGTCGTATTCTTACCAGAGCGAATAACATTACCAATAAACTGATGGAGACTTAAAATGAAAATTTATAAATCAGGATATGAAAATAAATATTTATATGCTTTTACATTGAAATGCGAAAAATAAAGAAACTCAAAATAAAAAAGTAAATGCGTCTTTGGTTATGTGGATATTTTGAAAAAATTAGTTTCCGAAATAATTAATTAAAACAGTATATTCATATAAAACATATTGAAATATAATGCAATCTAAAACTTTGTAAAGCAAATGTATTGATAATATATAAACGTTTAGAGCATACATATTAATAATATATATTTATATTTTCTATACTCCTTTTATTCTATTACAATACATTAACTAATATCGATAAATATATAATGAAAAAGTTGTATTCATGTAGGTATAAGTTTGATTATACAAAAGAAGGGAGTTTATTTATATATTAATAATTTATATGGCTATGCTATGTTACAATATCTCCCCTATAAAAATTGTTTAAATTAGTTAAAAATATTGAAGACTTTAATATCCATAATGTACAAGAAAATTCTTCTATTGGATATATACTAGAAGTAGACTTAGAATATCTACCTTCATTATATGATTGACATAACGATTTACTATTTTGTTCCGAAATAAAAAAAAATTATAAAATTAAACAAAAAACTAATATCAAATTTGAATAATAAAGAAAAGTATATAATTCATTATAGAGTTTTACAACAATACCTTGAAAATTATCTCATTCTGAAAAAAAAAAAAAACTCATAGAATTCAACAATTTAATCAATCAGATTTTTTGTGTTTTTTTTTTTCAAGTTGTTAGTTAATACAGTTTATGGAAAAACCATGGAAAATGTTGACAAAAGGAAGAATATTAAAACAGTATGTGAGTGGGAAAATAGAGGTAAAAGGTTGGATGCCAGAGGTCTTATAGCAAAACATAATTTTCATAGTTCACTCACATTTACTGATAACATGAGTGCTATTCAATTACAACAACTTTCTATTTTATATAATAAACCAATTTATATTGGATTTAGTGTTTTACATTTATGCAAATTAAAAATATACAATTTTCATTATAATTGTATCTAAATATAAAGAAAATGTTAGTTCAAATTATATGGTTACAGATTTATTTATGGAATTTATTTATAATATTAAGACAATCGATTTTTATAATGAAATTCGTAATGATATTCAAACATATTTAGATACTTCATAATTTACCTTTGTTAAATAAAAAGGTTCTGAATATGACGAATAATGAATGTAGTGGAAAGATTATACATGAATTCATTGGCCTAAGAGCTAAAATGTATTCATATAGTCTTGGTGGAAATGAGGAAGAAATTAAAAAAATTAAAAGTGTGAAAAGATCTATTGTTTTACAACTTTTACGTAATGACTTTAAGAATTGTTTACTTGAAAAAAAATTATATTTTGATTCCATGTATGTTTTTAAATCAAAACTTTATAAAATATATATCCAACAAATTACTAAGTTAGTTTTAAGTTAATCAGATAATATATATGTATATATATATATCAGAAAATGGAATTAATACTCTTGCATGAAGTAATTTTAAAATCTAAAAAGTTGAAATAAAAGCACAGTATATATAGATTGAAAGTTGAAATATCTTTATTTATTTAAATTATAATTTTTAAATAAGAATTTCAAACATAAATGTCCGAAGTTTTAAGTATTAAATTTTGGTTTTTGATTATAATTATATTCAATATGTAGCTTTAAATATGTAATTATTTCCAGTGGTGGTTGTAAGTTGCCAAAGCTATCAAAATATTCCTTATAATATACTACCCAATGTGTTCCATGAGCAGCAGAATCATCTAAGTTAGCAATATCACATTCTTGAATTCGTGGATATTTCGATAAAGTGTCACGCATAAAAACACCTTTAAAATATTTTAGCAGTTTACCAAAGTTATTTAATCGATATCAGTAAGTGGTCGATTTAATAAATTCCTTAATAGTTTTTTATTTCTGATTTATAAAAAAGACCATAACCGTTTTTATATGGTTTAAGGAAAATACCTTTACCCATAGCAATGTATTCCATATATCTATTACATCGATTAGCCTCTGCTAGCTATTATTTTCCATTTTTATATAATTTGCAGTACATCAACCTGTAGCTAAACCTCCAAGCGCTGATATTGCAGTCAGAATTGGAACTAATGGAAGAAATCATCCTAATTTTGATAAAGAACAAACTCGTGGTATAATTACTTGAATTTTTTTCCTCTTGAAATTTGAATTTATTGCTTTCTAAGCAATTTCAATAGCATCATTTACATATGTTATCAACTTTTTTTCTTTTTAAAATATTTAAAATATTTTTAACAGTCGATGAAAATAGTTCTTTCTTTGATAATTTTCTTTTAGAATTCTTCTTCTTTCTCTTTCCTCATCTAAATTTAACTTTTATCTTAATTACATCTATTACAAACTAAACGCTTACACGGTCGTTTATATTTATTTATTTTTTATTTATTTAAAGACCACAAGTCTTTTATAATTACTATGTTTAGATTATATTCACTATCAAACTTTTTCAGCTAATATTCGATCAGCTTTATGCCTCTTATTTATATCTTTTGTTTATCAGGAGACAATATTATATCTCCAACAAGATAATTCTTAAAAATATATTTACATATATTTATATACATATATTTGGAATAAGATATTTATAACAAAAATGTCATTGATAAAGCAATCTCAAAAATAATTTATATAAAAAACTTATATATGACTAACAAGTATAACTATCAAATTGCAGATAACTAATAATTTTTTAGTTTTAATATAAAGTCGTTATATGTACATCTAAACCACAAAATGAATATTTAAAGAACTGAATTTTTCAGGAAGGAGAAGAATTCCATTTATATTCACAGAAAGTGAAAAATTACACCTAGATTAAAACAACACATTATTAATAATGATACTTAATAATATAACTTCTAATGAACAAAATATTTTAAGATACTTTTTCTGAAAAGATATATGTGTATATGAAAATACATTCAATTTTTAACTTTTTGAATCTCCACGAATATTACATAACATCTTATATACAGGATTACAAATATAACAATCTCTATAATCTTATAGATTTTTACTATACAACAGATAAGCATCAGCTTGCTATCAGTTTAGCATCAGCTTACTACCAGGTTAGTATCAGCTATACATCAGTCCACTATCACATATACATATTCATATAAAAATTCTGTAAAAGAGGAAATGAATGATAAGCTATTGAAAGATATAGTATAAACTAGCAGAATAGCCTCACTTACATTCAAAGAAAATAAAAAAGTAGAGTTAGATTAAAAAACACCTTATATGCACTACATACACATAATTACATACATACCCTGCAGGAATAAAGAATTCCATACTGGAGACAGTACCAGCATTCTAAAGTTTGTCGGAAATCACCGTGTTACAGAAGTAATTTGCAATGCTTGAAAATTACTTCTGTAACACGGTGATTTCCGACAAACTTTAGAATGCTGGTACTGTCTCCAGTATGGAATTCTTTATTCCTGCAGGGTATGTATGTAATTATGTGTATGTAGTGCATATAAGGTGTTTTTTAATCTAACTCTACTTTTTTATTTTCTTTGAATGTAAGTGAGGCTATTCTGCTAGTTTATACTATATCTTTCAATAGCTTATCATTCATTTCCTCTTTTACAGAATTTTTATATGAATATGTATATGTGATAGTGGACTGATGTATAGCTGATACTAACCTGGTAGTAAGCTGATGCTAAACTGATAGCAAGCTGATGCTTATCTGTTGTATAGTAAAAATCTATAAGATTATAGAGATTGTTATATTTGTAATCCTGTATATAAGATGTTATGTAATATTCGTGGAGATTCAAAAAGTTAAAAATTGAATGTATTTTCATATACACATATATCTTTTCAGAAAAAGTATCTTAAAATATTTTGTTCATTAGAAGTTATATTATTAAGTATCATTATTAATAATGTGTTGTTTTAATCTAGGTGTAATTTTTCACTTTCTGTGAATATAAATGGAATTCTTCTCCTTCCTGAAAAATTCAGTTCTTTAAATATTCATTTTGTGGTTTAGATGTACATATAACGACTTTATATTAAAACTAAAAAATTATTAGTTATCTGCAATTTGATAGTTATACTTGTTAGTCATATATAAGTTTTTTATATAAATTATTTTTGAGATTGCTTTATCAATGACATTTTTGTTATAAATATCTTATTCCAAATATATGTATATAAATATATGTAAATATATTTTTAAGAATTATCTTGTTGGAGATATAATATTGTCTCCTGATAAACAAAAGATATAAATAAGAGGCATAAAGCTGATCGAATATTAGCTGAAAAAGTTTGATAGTGAATATAATCTAAACATAGTAATTATAAAAGACTTGTGGTCTTTAAATAAATAAAAAATAAATAAATATAAACGACCGTGTAAGCGTTTAGTTTGTAATAGATGTAATTAAGATAAAAGTTAAATTTAGATGAGGAAAGAGAAAGAAGAAGAATTCTAAAAGAAAATTATCAAAGAAAGAACTATTTTCATCGACTGTTAAAAATATTTTAAATATTTTAAAAAGAAAAAAAGTTGATAACATATGTAAATGATGCTATTGAAATTGCTTAGAAAGCAATAAATTCAAATTTCAAGAGGAAAAAAATTCAAGTAATTATACCACGAGTTTGTTCTTTATCAAAATTAGGATGATTTCTTCCATTAGTTCCAATTCTGACTGCAATATCAGCGCTTGGAGGTTTAGCTACAGGTTGATGTACTGCAAATTATATAAAAATGGAAAATAATAGCTAGCAGAGGCTAATCGATGTAATAGATATATGGAATACATTGCTATGGGTAAAGGTATTTTCCTTAAACCATATAAAAACGGTTATGGTCTTTTTTATAAATCAGAAATAAAAAACTATTAAGGAATTTATTAAATCGACCACTTACTGATATCGATTAAATAACTTTGGTAAACTGCTAAAATATTTTAAAGGTGTTTTTATGCGTGACACTTTATCGAAATATCCACGAATTCAAGAATGTGATATTGCTAACTTAGATGATTCTGCTGCTCATGGAACACATTGGGTAGTATATTATAAGGAATATTTTGATAGCTTTGGCAACTTACAACCACCACTGGAAATAATTACATATTTAAAGCTACATATTGAATATAATTATAATCAAAAACCAAAATTTAATACTTAAAACTTCGGACATTTATGTTTGAAATTCTTATTTAAAAATTATAATTTAAATAAATAAAGATATTTCAACTTTCAATCTATATATACTGTGCTTTTATTTCAACTTTTTAGATTTTAAAATTACTTCATGCAAGAGTATTAATTCCATTTTCTGATATATATATATACATATATATTATCTGATTAACTTAAAACTAACTTAGTAATTTGTTGGATATATATTTTATAAAGTTTTGATTTAAAAACATACATGGAATCAAAATATAATTTTTTTTCAAGTAAACAATTCTTAAAGTCATTACGTAAAAGTTGTAAAACAATAGATCTTTTCACACTTTTAATTTTTTTAATTTCTTCCTCATTTCCACCAAGACTATATGAATACATTTTAGCTCTTAGGCCAATGAATTCATGTATAATCTTTCCACTACATTCATTATTCGTCATATTCAGAACCTTTTTATTTAACAAAGGTAAATTATGAAGTATCTAAATATGTTTGAATATCATTACGAATTTCATTATAAAAATCGATTGTCTTAATATTATAAATAAATTCCATAAATAAATCTGTAACCATATAATTTGAACTAACATTTTCTTTATATTTAGATACAATTATAATGAAAATTGTATATTTTTAATTTGCATAAATGTAAAACACTAAATCCAATATAAATTGGTTTATTATATAAAATAGAAAGTTGTTGTAATTGAATAGCACTCATGTTATCAGTAAATGTGAGTGAACTATGAAAATTATGTTTTGCTATAAGACCTCTGGCATCCAACCTTTTACCTCTATTTTCCCACTCACATACTGTTTTAATATTCTTCCTTTTGTCAACATTTTCCATGGTTTTTCCATAAACTGTATTAACTAACAACTTGAAAAAAAAAAACACAAAAAATCTGATTGATTAAATTGTTGAATTCTATGAGTTTTTTTTTTTTTTCAGAATGAGATAATTTTCAAGGTATTGTTGTAAAACTCTATAATGAATTATATACTTTTCTTTATTATTCAAATTTGATATTAGTTTTTTGTTTAATTTTATAATTTTTTTTTATTTCGGAACAAAATAGTAAATCGTTATGTCAATCATATAATGAAGGTAGATATTCTAAGTCTACTTCTAGTATATATCCAATAGAAGAATTTTCTTGTACATTATGGATATTAAAGTCTTCAATATTTTTAACTAATTTAAACAATTTTTATAGGGGAGATATTGTAACATAGCATAGCCATATAAATTATTAATATATAAATAAACTCCCTTCTTTTGTATAATCAAACTTATACCTACATGAATACAACTTTTTCATTATATATTTATCGATATTAGTTAATGTATTGTAATAGAATAAAAGGAGTATAGAAAATATAAATATATATTATTAATATGTATGCTCTAAACGTTTATATATTATCAATACATTTGCTTTACAAAGTTTTAGATTGCATTATATTTCAATATGTTTTATATGAATATACTGTTTTAATTAATTATTTCGGAAACTAATTTTTTCAAAATATCCACATAACCAAAGACGCATTTACTTTTTTATTTTGAGTTTCTTTATTTTTCGCATTTCAATGTAAAAGCATATAAATATTTATTTTCATATCCTGATTTATAAATTTTCATTTTAAGTCTCCATCAGTTTATTGGTAATGTTATTCGCTCTGGTAAGAATACGACAAATTTTTCTAATGTCAATATAATTTTTTCCCTATATTTAGTTGTTTTTCGTTCTCCCTTAAGAATTCTTAAGGGACTATCCAATAAGTAATCTGTTAACGATAAAATCTATCTCATCTTGATTGTTTTGACTAATCATTGTAATTTTGTTAATATTAATGGGGTATATACATACATACATACTTGAATGTATTGAATGTCTTCCTATTTTTTAATTCTAGACAATATTATATGATAAATTACTGTTTCTCTATTATGTAGGAGTGAACCTTAATAATAATAATAATACTTTTTATTTATATATGTGATAATAAAACTCTAGTACATCTATACATATATCTATATAATAAAACTAATGAATTATTTTAGTTATATTTTATCTTTATTTTTATATGATATAATAAAATCTTTAAATAAATGAACGTTTTTTTCTGCACATATCATATGTTTATGGTGAAAGTTACATGCATATACATTGATATTATCCTTATATAAGTTTTTTATGCTTTGGCAACCCATATCTTCTAAATTGTATATAATAATGTCTTCTCCAGTAAGTTGTTGTATCCATTTTGCTTTTTGTGCTCCTTTCACATACATACAAATATTTCGCTTTTCATCTTTAATATATCTGTTTAAGTAGTTCTTAAAAGATTTGAATGTTGAGTTGCCATCGTTCCATTGCAATCCATGGTGATATGTATGTAACCATTCTAATTCAATTCTTTCTCTCAATGTTAATCTTGAATAACTAAAAGGTGGATGTATAACAAATGTTTTTATATTATGTGTATCCATTAGATCTGAAATGCTAACTTCTTTTGCTATAAACTTGTTGGAAATATGGAAACCCTGTACATCTATAACTATTATACTTTTGTTATCGATCATTATTAATTCATTCAGCTTAAACTTCGCACACTGAATAGTATTTCAAAATATGTTAACTATATATATCTGGAAAATATATCTATGCATATTTATTTTATATATAAAAATATATAAAAATAAGTATATAAATTTAAATGTATATAAACATAAATAACTTATTTATATGTTTAAGTTTCTGATTAGAGAGGTTTAGTTTTACTTTACATCTGATTGAAAATGTTTCATTTTAGTATGAAAAGTAATATAATTGAAGAGTTTTTAAAAAATAATTATAACTATATACTTGATCATCATAGAAAACTTATACAAAATACATTTATAACTATTAAAGATATAAAGTATGAATTAGTTATGGAATCTATATATGGGAGACACTATACAACCTGTCCTTGGAGTAAAAATAATATACAATCAGGACCTGATACATGTAATTGTCACATCATCGAAAGACGATATAAGCATATAATGGATTTAGTAAATTTATACAATTACTACTTTGATAAGGAAAACAAAGAAGTTATTGACTTGAAAAGATTTATTATTGATATAAACATATTGGATGAAAAATATTTCTAAAATATTTAAAAATATATGAAGTATTTATCTTTATCATTCTTACAAAAAAAAAAAAAATAAAAATAAATAAAATAAAATGTTAGTAGAAGAGCTGGAAACATTTTTAGGAGTATGTAGTTGTTATATTAAAAATGAAGATATACAACTTCTTAAAAACATGATTGATGAAATGCGTTTATATAAAACCATTACCTTCCAGCAAACAGCTACAGGAATGCATAAATTTGATTGCAAGTATTCAAATACAGCAACCACTTGTTCATGTGCATTCTTTTATCAACGATTTCAAACTGTTAAAAGATTATTAGAAGAATATAAAAATTAGAAATTTTGTAACTAAATTTTCGATTTGAATAAACTATAATGTTAAAATACTTTTTTTGAAGTATATTTGTGGAATTTATGATTCTGTAAGAATAAGTCTGAAAATTTTAAATATGTACGTGCATATACAAGATATTTGTGGAGATGTAAATTTAGATTTTCATAAAAGTTCATATAAAATTAATCTGAAAAATAATTTAAAGAAGTAGTTATTGTATTGAATATAATGGAAAAAAATAAATATAAATAAATTATATAGATATTATATTGGTATAATGAAATCATTGGAATTCTTTAAAACAAAACAACATAAGTAACATCAAAAATTTATATAATAATTAAAGATAACATGTAGAAGAAGAAAATAATATGAAGAAAAAAGGAACAAAACAAAAAATAAAGAAGTAGGAATATATGAATTAAGTCGGAAATTATAAATAAATGGAATAGGTATAGATTTATATTAAATAGTCTAAATGCAAGCAAATATAAAAAAATGATTGCAAACAAGTTTTTTAAAGAAATAGTATCAAATAAATATAATTAAGAAACTAAAAGTAAATAAAGTATTATAAATTTGCGTTTATCAACATAATAAAAAATATTATTAGAATTGTTAGAGAAAATTCAATTCAATTCAATTGTCTACCTCATATAAAATTTCATAGAAAAAATTTACTTTCTCATAGTTTTCACAGGAAATGCAATTTCATATAATTTGAGAATTGAATCTATGTATATATGAGTTCAATGATCTTAAAAATTAAAATATGTATGAGAAAAAAATTGGAAAGAAAAAAATAATGAAGCAATAATAGTAAATAAATGAAGTAAGTATAAAACATAAGTACGATTTCTACTAAAATATCTATAATGTACACAAACTAAAAAAAAAAAAAAAAACAAAAAAAATGTAGTTGCAAACAATATAAAGAAATAGTATTGAAGAAATATAATTAATGAAACTATAAAATTAAACTTTGAAGAAGACTAAAAAACTGATATGAATATGTATATATGTATGATGGTAATGATCTTAAAAATTAAAGTATGAATGATGTATGTATATATGAGAATAATGAGATTTTACAGAATGAATGCATTAATTTTCATGTATGTGTTGTAAGTATTAAAACTTGTTGACTTCGACTTTTGGGGAAATTTAGATAATAATATTAGAATTGTTAAAGAAAATGCAATGCAGTTTTCTACCTCATTTAAAATTTCACAGGAAAACATTTTCTTTCTCACAGGAAATCCATTTTCATATAATTTGGGAATTGAATGCATATATATATGAGATTAATGATCTTAAAAATTAAAATATGTATGAGAAAAAAAATAGGAAAGAAAAAAAAATAATGAATAATAGTAAATAAATGAAATAAGTATAAAAAATAAGTAAGATTTCTACTAAAATATCTATAATGTACACAAATAAAAAAAATAAACAAAAAAATTTTAGTTGCAAATGATAATTTATAAAGAAATAGTATTGAATAAATATAATAAAAGAAATTATAAAATTAAATTTTGAAGAAGACTAAACACTGATATGAGGTTAATAATTGATGTTAAGAGATAATCACAGACATTACATATGAGAATTCAGTAATATAAGTAATATATGTAAAAGAATATAAAATATTATTGTAAAAATGATAATTAAGGAAATTTATAACTTTTTAAAAAAATTCTCTGATATACTTTCGGATGAACATAAAAATAAATTGATAGCGATACAATCAAATCTTCAGTATTCTTTAAAATCAAATAATATAAATAGTTCAACTTCTAATTCATATAATAATCAAAGATATGATGAAGAAAAAAAAAGGGGAGAGGAAATGGGAGAAAAAGAAGGTTAAGTAGATGATATTTGTAAAGTAGAAGAAGCAAGGAAACTTATGGAATTCTATTATAATATAGTCTTTAATGTAAACAAATGTAAAAATTGTACTTTTACTCAATAAATAAATTAATAAAATTTATATAAAATATTTATATTTGTTTTAACTTTTACTTAAAATGGGAATCTAAAAGTAAGTATACATGTCTGTTTACGTTTCCTTCCCTCATAGCTAGCTATCATCATACACTTATATACATACATATAAGTATATCAACATATGTATTTACATATATTCAAAGATTTCTACATTCAACTGAAATGAAGAAAAAAACAAAAATCTCCTCTATGACGCACCTCATAAAGTTCTATACGTGTACATGTTTGAATTTCTCCCCAACATTGGTAACATACAAGCGGAGGAAATATATGTAGGTTTGTTTATACATGTTTATATGTATCTTCATAGATACATATTCATACAGGTTTATACATACATGTTTATATGTATCTTCATAGATGTTAGCTTTTTAGTATAGACAACAAACATTTCAGTTGGTAGAACAGTAAGAACAGTTAAGTTTTGTTAGCTTTTAGTATAGACAATAAATATTCCAGTTTTAGAATAGATAGAAAAGTTAAGTTTTGTCAGCTTTTAGTATAGACAACAAATATTCACTGTCTACCGCCAGATGGCGCAATTATCGCTGAGCTTTTCATATTTACCCTATTCAACGTTAGATGTCGCCCAAAAATTTCACATTAGACTATGTCTTTTTCGTGATTTTTTGTGAAAAATGCTTGTGATATACACACAAACACATGTTGAAGATAGGAACAGACATTGGGGTGGTGTTTTCTAAAAGCTCTCCATACAAATTGTTGTTATAATTTTAAAAGCTTACCACGAAATGTGGTCTAGAACATATATAAATACACTACTCACCCAATTAGTAGGAAAAACAAAAAGGAGCACACCTCGAATTGGGAGAGAAGCTCGGCCATAAAACTCGTCAGAGTTATAATAATGCCATTGTATTATATTATTATATGAGGTTTCTCACATAACAAAAAGTAACGCAACGCCGAAATTACGTAAAGCACAAAGTTCCCAAATCTCAACTTTTGGGGGCGTTGAAATTTTTTTTCAGTTTCACTTTAATTCAAGTGTAAATAAAAAAATTTAAATTTCACACAACTGAAAAATAATTTAATAGATTTTTATTTTCTTATTTACTTTTTTGTAAATAAAACGGAGAATGAAAGATTTTTCAGAAAATAAATATTTTTTGAGTGATGTTGCAGCGTTCATTGTGGCATAGTTTTTCAGTTTTGCGTTGTTTGACGTAGAAAGCGGCGTAAGACAAAGCGGAAAAGTTTTATGTGGAATCAGCTTTAATGAGGATACAAAAATAGATTTACATACATAAACGCACAGATGCACGTCGCCCGAACGCGCGAACACACGAACACATCACACGAACACGAAGTACGTGACCAAACGATGGAAGTTAGTTACTATAAGTACTATCGAACTTACACAAAATAATTCAGAACGAAAAAAGACACTGAAGATGGCGCATATTAGCCGAAACCGGTTTGTCTCCAAACCAAACTTGACAAGGGATGACGGAAGATCGTTCCACAATACATCATATTCCTACCCTGTCGGAAAAACAAGCAACCAAAAAGTACTTGCAAATATGTTTATTTTCAAATGATATATATGATGATTCTCAACTTTAGAAACAATATTTTCTCAAACGTTTGATAATTTCTTTTTTAGTGTTTAATGGGATGGTATTTGAACTGACATTCCCAATAAACGTCTGACATGTGTTTATTTAAAATATCAAAATTGCAATTTTTGAAATCAAGGTTAAATTGATTATTTATAGTTCTGCTAGATGGCAGAAATGAATAAACATTCATTAAAACATCGGTTGATTTGAATTAAATCTAGTAAAGAGAATGTATCAATTACATAAGATTCTATTTCATTGCAAGTATGGAGTATGGAGTAAGGAAAACATCATCACAAGCATAATGCCAATCTAACCTACAAAGATTAAAGTCCCCTAAAACACACATGTGGTGATTTGCATTTGATTTAAATGATAAATGCTTAATATTATCTAAATGAAATTTGTACAGTTCAACCGAACTATTCGGAGGAATGTACGGCACACATATCATATACGGCCAGTTTTAGCAGCATCACGATCTTTTCGGAAAACATGAATGAGATTGAGGTCGAAAAACTCCTCATCATAAAACTGATCATTCAGCCAAGTTTCCGTAATCACCACAGTATCATAATCCATTTGAGAAGAATGTTGGAAAATAGACTTGGATTTCGTGCGCAAACCGGATACGTTTTGGTACAATATCCTTAATCTTTTTTTTACCATCAAATAACCCATTTTCGGCCTCTGGTCGATTTTTCGACCTCCAAGTTTAGACTTCAATATCTCTGTAACTAATATCATGTTCAGACATAAAAATTAATTAAGTCAATTGGGCTTGATTGAACATCTCTAGATTTGGTGTTCAGACATATTTAATATACTTGGCCCATTTAACAGGTCGGCTCAAGATACATACACACATACACGCCGTGGGCTGAATATCAAACTCTCGTGACCTAAATGTCCAAACTGCAAGGAGGACGAAATAATTTGACATTCAGCTCACAACTTTTACCAATCGTAAATACGAATGCATGTATAGAATAAGCAGAAATAAGAAAAATTTATAGGTGATGAAGAAGAACAAGAATTCAGCTGATCTGATGAACCAACCTGTTTAGTGGAACCTGACGCTAATGACATTTCTCTGATCATGACATTTCATTTTGCTTATGAAACAACCCTTCTAACAGGGTTGCATGCAGAATTGTTCTTCATTAGGAACTCATTAATTTCTAATGAAGCATTAACTTAGTCAATTTTTGTATGGTAAATTGAGAATCATTAGGCTTGAAAATTGAATGAAGGCTCTTAATGTTCAATTAAGATTGTGTCTGAACATAACATAAGAGTTACTTTATTGATCTGCGTACAGCACTAGTAAATTTGGAATTTAGTTAGTGCGTAGAGCATGGGTTTTCTAGAAAAAGTAGTTAAATGCAGGTTTTCGTAAAATAATGAAATCATGACTATTTTTAGGTGTTTATTGTGTATATTAAAAAATAAGGAAAAACAAAAAATCTAAAAGTTATTACTATTTTATTGTAAAGAAAAAAGACGAAATTAAAATAATCAAAAAGTCTCATGTCAATATTGCAATAATTTTAACTTCTTCGTGGAAGTAAAATCTAGTGGTCGAAAAATCGACCGCTGGCCAGAAATCGTCAAGTAGGATAAAACAAAATAAAGCAATTTTTTCTTATTATTAACAGAAATGCAAGTGAGTGCCTTTACGATAATGAAAAGTAGTTAGTTGAACTTTCGTACTTTGTAATTTCCTACTTTTTTTATTGGAATTTTGTACCTCTCGGGGTACCATACTTTACCACATATTGACCACTTTTTGTCTGTCCGACCAGACATGGGCATTCCAATTGTGAAAAAAGCGATGAGTCGTAATCGGTTTAAAAAAATTAAACAGTTCTTTCATTTCGCTGATAATAACAATTTAAATACAGCAGATCGCTTTGCCAAGGTTCGCCCTGTTACTAACGCTCTCAAGAAAAGATTTATGCAATTTGGAGTCTTTAGTCATATTCTCTCCATAGACGAACAGATGATTCTATACTATGGCCGCCACTCTTGGCGGATTTGGATTTAAGTCATGGTGCTTATGCTCTGAAAGTGGATACTTATTTTCTAGTTCATTGTACGGTGGTTTAGCAACGCCTCACAATCAGAATATCGGCCTAGGCGCACAAACTGTTCTAGACTTGCTTTCGAACGTCTCTGACCCTGAGTGCCATATTATTTTCTTCGATAACTTTTTCTCCTCGTACCACCTTATGTGCCTTTTGAATGAGCGTAGACTTTTGCAGCTGGTACCATTCGCGAAAATAGAATGGGCAAATCTCCGTTGAACAATTTAAAAAAAGATAAGCGCGGAACATTTGACCTGCAACTTGATCGTATGCAAGAAATATTGACTGTTCGGTGGAACGATAATGCCATAGTCAATGTTATAACTAATAACTCCACAGTAGAACCAATTATTTCCGCTAAAAGATATTGTCGTAAGCAAAAAAATGATCACTATCCCACAGCCTAAGGTGATCCAAGAGTATAATCACGGCATGGGTGGTGTGGATCTTCATGATAACGCGGTGGCAAATTATAGAATATGTATACGAGGAAACAAGTGGTGGTGGCCGATATGGACAAACGCTCTCTGTAAAGCAATGGTTAATGCATGGAGGCTCCACTGTATGATAGCAAAAATCGAAAAGACCACTTTCCCAAATTGATCTTCGTCTCAAAGTCGCAACGGAATTATTGGCTTACGAGAATGACGACGGGGACGAGTACGAGGGTGAATCTGGGGATGAAGATAACCCTCATCCGTCGAACCTTCCTCGGAGCAACGAAAAAGTACACGCCGTCATGAGAAGCTTGGAAAACACATATCGGCGGTGTAAATTATGCAAGAAACATACTATTTTTACCTACAAAAAATGTAGTATTTATTTACATACTAAGTGTTTTGGTGACTACCATAAAAATTTGTAAACTCTCGTACCTATGAATAACTTATACAAAAATACTTAACTTTGAAATAACATGAAATGACTTGAATTTAAGTGGCACATTTTTTTTTTAAAAAACGGGTATATTTTTTTTGCATACTTGATGGTTTTTGGCCAGTGGTCGATTTTTCGACCAGTCCGTATTAAAAAAACGGTTGGTCAGAATTTTTTTTTCTAATTATTCTTAATTATGGTCCTATAAACACTGCCTTAAAAGGAAATTGATAAATTATGCCGATTTCTTGTAGCGGCCGAAGATTGGTTAATTGTGACGATAAACTCAGATTTTCCCTTCTGCTATACCCGGTTTTTGAAAAACCCTAAACGGATGAAGACTTACATCAGCTGGCCACAACTCCGAGTTATATACTGTGTTATATAATGAGGATGGAATGCCAAGCTTAAAGCTAATGCGTTTGAGTGTTTCAGCACCCGCATCATTTTGGTCTGGCTTTTTTTACCAGACGATAACACGCTATAGAATTAGAGTAGATACCTGTTTCACTCGTTATGTACGACAAAATATCATCAACAGAAACTGTAGGCTTGAAATATGAGAGGTGTATCTATTTCATTTTATGAGCACTTTTTTTGGAGCCAACAATGTTTACTTTAGATTTCATGCCACCCGTTTGACTACCAGATTTGCTCGTAGAGGCGGTAGATTTATTGCCATGAGTTTGACTGCCAGATTTGCTCGCAGAGGCCTGAGTAAAACTATTCTGAGTCGCGCTCATGGGGGCATTGGCAACTTGAGATGAGCGAATATGAGACCCATTGGAATTATTTGATTTAGCCGCATAAGAAGCTTTAATATTAGAGGCTTGGAGCAAGCTATTCTGCAGCGTACTTACAGTGGCAGTAGCATCTTGTGATGACCCTTGATGATTATTTAAGTTAGACACAGCTGTATCCGAAGATTAACTTTTTGAAGCTTGATCATATTGAGCTGACCGTATGTGTGACAATTTGGGACATTAAGTTAACCGCAACTGCAACAGATTCTTGCATTGCATTCTGTTCAGATAGAGATGAATTGTCGAAAACCTCTTCACTGCATCACAAAACAGTAGATGTATTGTCGACTAACTCTGCACCGCCTCCCATAGCACTGCCACCCAGAACGGCAGATGAATTGTCGGAAAACTTAGAGATGAAATATTTGCGTCATTATTCGAAAGTTTAGTTTGGACTAAAATTGATTCTGCTTGTAGTGCGTCGACATTTTGCATTAGAAGATTTCGGTCTTCATGCATAGTAGGCATGGGTAACACTGCGCTGCGCCGCGCAATTGCGCTGGCGCCAACCCTGGTGTTATTGCGCTAACTCCGATTTGGAAAATGCGCCAACTCAATGTAGCGTCAACTCAATGTAGCGCCAACTCAGTATAGCGCCAACTCAATGTAGCGCCAACTCAATGATGCGCTATTGCAATATAACACTGACTCAATTTCGTGCGCTAACACCAGTACCAATATAGCGCTAGTGTAAAATGGCACCACCACAAAGCCAATAACAGCACAGCGTATATGACACCGTCACAATTATGTATGCTAACGCCAATACCGAACCATCGCTAATACGAAAGGGTATTGATATTTTACTTTCACAAATAAAGAAGACAAAATTGACATTATCTGTGAATAGGAGAGAAAAATATAGTACAAAATAAATTAAATAAAATATTTATTAGCATATAGTATATTTTTGTTACGCATGGAAAATGGTAAGGGGAAATTTCGATATAATGCGCCCGGACCCGGAATCTTTCTTGTTATTGGGTGGATCCGACACTCGTATTTCATAATGAAGATGACGAAAAACGAGATGTAAGCATATTTTCACAAATATACGCAAATTATTTTTAAAATTAAATTTAATTGTGGCACAATTATTCTGCCAGCGTGTATGTAAGCAGAATTGCGCCAAAAGAAATAAAACGGGTATAGTAGACAGTAAGAAGCGAACAAGTGTTATTTATCGATTATTCCATGGCAATTGCGCTAAAGGTGTTATTGCGCCAGAACCGTGCGCGGCGCCACGGTTGGCGCTGGTGTTATTGTATCAGCGCCAAAAAAATTGCGCCATTACCCATGGCTAATGCATAGCATTTACAAGAGAGATTAAACGAGTATTTTCCATTCGAAGAGCAGATATTTCACTAAGTATAATACCCAAGGTATCTTGTAACTTTTTAGCATCATTACTTCAGACACTTTGGACTTTTGCGAATTGTTGTCATCAATACCAATGACAACACTTGTAGATGACAAAGAAGCTCTAATAGAATTTCTGCGCTCGTCCATGCAGCATTTGCAAAAAAAAAGATTTATTGTTCGTGACGAGATACTCCAAGTCAGGGCTGCTCAACGCTCTCGTATTGAAAGTACAAAACTCAATACATCTACAAATTTTGTATATGCACTGAAAAATTTTTTTTGGTCATTTAATTTTTTTTATGAATTCCAATAAAATATAATTTTAGAATTTATTTTCAAATGGTGGTATCAAATACATAAAAAATTTTTTTATTTCTTATATGAAAATTTTTTGAATACAAATTTTTTACAGTGCTTTCATTTTTTGAATTTTTATTTCATTACAAATTTGTTTTAGTAAATTTCGATTTCTTACGGCAGTGCTCGAGCTCCTATACAAAGTGCCTTTGCTCTGCACATTCAATATGAATCATAGGCACATTCATATAAAAATTTTTTTATATCTGAGTGCTTATGGGAGTGCAAAGAAAATTTAATTTTCATATTTGAAGTGAAAATATGTATCTGTGCCTATGATTCGGAACAAAACAAAAACAATTGTGCTTTGAGTGCCTATGAGGTGAGCAGCCCTGCTCCAAGTCTTCAGGCAACAAATTTACACACTTTAAGCCTAGTACTGAGTTCACTGTTGTGAAATTTCGCCAGCAACATGCATTTATTTTGCCGTGAAATGTTTCAAGAAAATTTTTTTTGTCAAATGAGAATAAATGCCAAAACGAAAACTGAGCAAATGTATAAAGAAAAAATGTGGAGAATCGCCTCAGAACCAACTTTAAAATTTTGGCCAATAAAAAAATTTTATACAAAATGTAAATTTCAATTTCAACAAATGTCACTTTTCACTCGAAAATAAATGGCATTTTATATTTAATTTGGCGTGAAAAAATGTTGCTGGAATGATGTTGCTAGCATGTTGCGCAACGTTTTCACGGCAGGAACTCAGTACAACTTTGTCGTGAAATATCTGTGAAATTTCACACATGTTTCACAACCAATTTTTTTTGTATGGATTTTGACAGCAGTTTCACGTGAAACTCGAACTCAGTACTATGCTTTAGGTGAAAATACTCTTTGCAAAGAGCACCAGCCACCTTCGGCAGGTCTCGCTCAACTCTACGGCCACACACAGACGGCATGACTGACAGATGTGCACATATGTATATTTGTTGAAAACTTTGATTAAAATGCCGAGTAAATATTTATTTATTCAAATAATCAATATGATATATGTAAGTATACGAGTAACTGTCTCAATATATTATTATTATTATTTAAAACTGTCACCATTGTACACTTGGATGTCAATTATTATATCAAATGGAGAAAAGATACAAATAATTAAAACCACAGCGGAGCGAAATAAAAAACGTATATGTATTTGACTAAATAGTTGGCGTAGTGTGAATACTACAGCCCAACCCGACTAAGGGCCGTTTACTCAACCTCTGATTACGCTAACCGGAGGACAAAGGTCCGGTTAAGCTATGGATTGCATTATCGACCATATGTTAAATACATGGTTGGATGAAGTCGATAATGATGTTTAACCGAACTTTAACCGTGGTTAGCGTTAATCAGGTTGAGTAAACGGCCCATAAATCGATTTAGTCGCAAGTGTATATAGCCTCTAAAAGTTTTTGCGGGTCCCATCTCGCGGGAAATGTGACATCTAGTGTGGAGTTTCAGCAGACTGCACTCCCTTATCCATATACGCTCTTTGGTATATTTACGCGAATTTATATGGAGAGTTACTAAACTATGGATGGGCAAATTGGGAAAATATATTGATATATATTATATCGATATTTAAAAAACATCGATTTATACCGTGTAAAAACATCGATATATCAATATATAGAAAGGGTCGGCCTTCCATTAAGTGCTTATACACACTTGCGACTAAATCGATTTAGGGCCGTTTACTCAACCGCTGATTAACGCTAACCACGGTTAAAGTCCGGTTAAACATCATTATCGACTTCATCAAACCATAAACATATCATGTGGTCGATAATGCAGTCCACAACTTAACCGGACCTTTGTCCTCCGGTTAGCGTTAATCAGAGGTTGAGTAAACGGCCCTTAAAGTGCAGACATTGGTGACTTATCTGTAACCTTATAAAACAGCTGATTCAACCAACCTTACGACAAGCTTTGTTACTAGTCATTGGTGCCTTATCGTAATTCTGTAGCTGTATCCTTAACTTACAGACCAATTGGATTTTGGTTAGCAACCCCAAATCCGTAAACAGCTGACACTTGTGAAAGCAGATGTAGGAAGGTAGGCGCATTGGCGAATGCAGAAACTTCTTTTTTTATTTACAAAGGTAGATTATAATATGAAAAACAAAGCGAATTCACATCATGACCAATAGTAATGGGCGAGTCCCAAGCGAATTCAGATTTTAACAAGGAGAAATATTATTTTGACATTACAATCTACCAATTACAATAACAAAATACATGGGAAATTTCTTAATTCGCCTATGCGCCTACCTTCCAAGATCTGCCTCGACAAGTGTCAGCTGTTTACAGATTTACGGCACCACTAACAGCTCACATGGATAGCGATAAAGTTGTAATAAGGTTAACGATACTGAAATACATACAAGTCACCAATGTCTGAACCTTTAGTCGGGCTTTGATAACCATGGGGATGTATGGAAGCATGATTAAAATAGAGAAGATTGTGCACTCAGCCATAATCAGCAAAATATTCATCCGTGAGACTAGGTTAATTTTGGTTAGTACGTCATCAACTACGTTATCGAAGAGAAAGAAAATGCGTTATCGAAGAGAAACATGCAAAAAATACCTTTATTGAACTATTATTCACACAAATAAATACGCGGCACTTCATTTTTCTTTATTTAAAATAGTTTTTTAATATAAATTTCACATTTATCGCACACAATCTTTAGTTTCTTGATAACCTGAAACGAAACTGAGTGAAAGAGAATTTATGTTACTACGTCACTAAATCAGCTGATTCTGTCAAATTTTAAATGAACGCATAGCGGTACCCAAGGTTGATACATAAGGTTGCCTTGGTAGAAACAGCTGACAATTTTTTTTCATTACCTAAATTGTCGAACTACGTGTGTTTGTTGCTTTTCTTGTATGTATGTGTTGTTTTTCTTGTATGCATGTGTTGCTTCGCCAATTGCAAATGGACGTTTGACATTTGAGATAGCAAAACGGGCTCCGTACTGCGACAAGCTTATGTATCAAGCTTGGCGGTACCACTGAGTGCACAATCTCTCATTTGTTCATTCATGGTATGGAAGTATTCATACTACAACCACTTTATCGGCCGACTGAAACAGTTGGATTTTCAGCCCGATTCCATTTCAACTGAAACAGTCGGCCAACTGCTTGATCAGCAAGGCGCTATTCTACGTATTCACACTACAGACAATTTAGTGAAAAGAGTTGCCATGCTGACAGCACTACTTTTGTTTCACTTTTCGTAAATTGCAGAGATTGAATATTTCAATTAATATTTTCAAAATGTTTTTAAAAAAACAAAAGTTTCGTTTATTATTAACTAGCTATAGACAAGAATTTTCTAACTAAGGATATATTATATATTATCTAACTAAGGATATATTACTTCCGTTTTCATGTGTTTCTTAATATTGTCGTTCTCTTCAAATTTGTCATTAATCGCATAGATTTACAACAAAAAAATATTTTTTCAATTCGTCTTGTTTGACATTCTACGCGAACCTTCTTGGCCATTATTGCCGGAATACAATTTAGTATACAGTGAAACCTCCCTTGGGCGGACACTCACCGAGGGGCAAATTTTGTCCGCCCAAGAGAGGTGTCCGCTTAAGGGAGTGGGTTCCTATTTTAGAAATTTTTTGGATTTTAAAGGGTTTATTTATTCATATTTCACTAAAAAAACAAGGATTCTTATGTCTTCAAAATTTCAGTTAAATACATAAATATGTTCATATACATATGTACATATGTATGTATGTATATACATACCCCCTTATTCATAAAAAATATCAAAGGTTTATAGAGCTTTTTAAAATGACATTTCCATACAAATTTTCAATTATAAGAGTTTAATAAATCTATTTTATTTTTTATGAATAAGGGGGATAAAGTATTAACATACATATGAAATTATAATTATAAGTTGCTGAAACTAGAAATGTTGGGATATCTTTTAAATTATTTAAGAAATTGTGAAATTGTCGGTTGACGAGGGTTTTTTTGCTTATTTAAAATAAAATTGCTTTGCAGATGGCTTTCAAATTTCTGCAACAATTCAAATGCAATGAGGTCTTCCGTGCAAAATCTTTTCAAATTTGAAACTGCAGTCAAAGCCATTTCGTTAGAGGAGATTGCATTACCTACTTTCAGCGGTAGCTAGTATTGGTACTATCATCTTCAATGGTTTCGACGTTTTCGTCAGTTAGAACATCTAACTGGAAATCCGTGAATATTGTTATATCTTCCAATAAAGTCATGCGGACATTTATTTTAGTTGGTGATTCCCCTTTCATCGTAGCGCTTTTTATCTAACGAACATTCAGCGAACTTTTTTTATATTGCTATACATTCTTATATTTTGTCCGCATAAGAGGAGTTCGTGTCCGCCTAACAGAGGTTTTTATGTGATTTGTTATGAAAAAAAAAATCAAAGTGTCCGTTGACGAGAGGTTCGTGTCCGCTTAATAGAAGTTTTTAGTTCAATTCAATTGTAAATAACTATCCGCGTCCGGCCAAGAGAGTGTCCGCCTAAGAGAGGGCAATTTGTTCTAAAAATTGAACCTAAACCTTGGTGCATGAAAAAATGTCCGCTCAAGGGAGGTGTCCGCCTATGAGAGGTGTCCGTTAGGGGAGGTTTCTCTGTACATACATAATTTCAATCAGCTTATCTACTGCGATATCCTCAGTTAAATAATTCTTGGTTATGGATAGTTAGCCAAGTTTTTCTTGGCAAAGCGTTTCTTGATTTAAAAAATTAGCAGAAGAGTACAGAATAAGAATCATAGAGAGCTCCAAATTTCAGATAGTAAATTTTTCACTAGCTCGAATTATTTGCTGTCAAAGTAGGAAACAGCTGTTTAAAAAAAATAAACCAACGATGGTGAATTTTTAAAATCGAAATAATGAAAATGAAATTGCATGGAAATTATTAATGGCCAATTTTTACTATTTTTCCGTTTCTTGTACTTCTGTTCGTTTCACTCATTATGAGCGTAATTCCTTCCGTTTTTCTCTTTTCATTTACTTGACAGCTAGTTGCTAGTTTAATAAGAAAGAAAGCCAAACAATGTATGCACTTTTTGTTTATTTTATTGTTTTTTATTTGTTAATCAAATTACAAGAAGGTGCTTTCATATAAGAATGTAGATAAACTCATAAACTTTAGCAATTTAATACTTCATCACTTTATATGAAGACCACTAATGTAAAATTTGCTATGTAAAATGTGAACATTGGCAATACTATTTCATTGTCAATCGCCCGACTATTTACTCTGTAGTGTGAATAGCTGCCACCGATTCGACTAAATAGTTGGTGTAGTGTGAATACAACAGCCCAATTCGACTAAATCGATTTAGGCACTCTGCACACGAGGCGATTCGTCATAGACGCGTACGAGACATTTCATCTAGCGTCGATTTCTCTACGCCTCAAGAACTGTACACGAAGCGACATGAAACTTCGCTGCACAAAACAAACAAACAAATTAATAATACGGTATTTGCTTTAAATTTCGAAGCTTTAAAAAGAAAAGATGACAAATTTTACGGAATCTACACTAATTTTTTCCGATTTTTTACACAAATTTTACTGCTTTGATAAATTCCACCAAGTGGAAAAATGTAAACAAACATCTTCTTCTTCCTGTTTTCTAAGCGTAGTACGCCTAGCTACCAGCACTGCTGTACGCCAAGCGACATGTAGCCAGCATACTTTGACGAATGCATGAAGCTGACGACTCGTGTGCAGCCCTCAATTGAAATATACGTGCGCGACATCAAAGCGTACAGTAGTGAGTTTCTGTAACTCATATCGATCAATGTTCTCTACTGAAATAGTCGATTTGACGTCATCATGACATCGAGAATGACATGCATGCGTTTCTGTATGAAAATGAGTCGAATGGATCGATAGAACTGACAAATCAGCTGATATGTTCCATTCCAATTCAGTAGGAATGATCGATTAAAGGTGTTTCTGTAAGCAAAATAGTCGATATATTATCTATCAATATACTCGCCAACTTTTTAAACGGTGAGAAAGCTTTCAACGGTCGAAAAAATGGACAAAACAGCCGAATTCAGCCAGAATGTAAGTATATTTTAATTAAAACAAATTATTTATGTATATATGTACATACTATATATTAATGAATATACATTTAAATATATTTAATATATATTTAAAGGATTTGTAGAGTCTCTTAAGGAGCGTCTTTGTACGCCCAAAATGCACACATACACACGTTTCTGCCTGTACATGCGCATTGTCGCTTGTCAAATTAGAAATAGGTCTATATTTGCGGCAGCGACAAATGCAACCCTTCTGCCGTGAAGTCGTGCTGGCGTTAAAATGTGTGCGCCCATAAGAACGTGTGCATTTTACTTTTGACAGCTGGCTGCTTTTCACTCACCGGTTCGAATGTGCTTAGAGCATTACATTTATTTTGGCGTTTAAGTTCTCGATTGGCGTTTCATTTCCATCACTGTTCCGAATTTTATCGATTAATGCTTGTAGAAACGCTCGCTATCGATCAATAGAGAAGTTTTGATAGAATCGACGTGACGTCATCAAAATAGACAAATCCACTCGATTTCTTACAGAAACTCACTACAGCTCTCGTCTGTAGTATCTAATACGCGTCTAAAGGAGTACGCTCCGTGTGCAGAGTGCCTTAGTTTCACGGGTTTTGCTGGGATAAGGCGGCCAACCGTCCCGCATTCTGCGGGACGGTCCCGCATTGACCGATGTAATCCCGCATTGCAATATTTAATAAAATAGTCCCGCAAATCGTCTAAGACGTCCCGCATGTCCCGCAATCCTCGTCTCGCTCGCAAGTGTTCCACAAAACGAATTCACAAACCGCTTAGAAAATGATTATATTCCTGTGACCGTAAGAAATGAGTTAACAAAAATTGTGGAGGATGGCCATATCAACAGAGATTATTTTATGGGGCATGTTCGTAACTTTTATCACAACTGCATCCAGTAGCTGCAAAAAGCCCTGTTTTTATTTAAGCGTATATAAATCTGCGCTTAAATTTTGTATGAATTTCTAAGCGCACATCTCTATCCGCGCTTAGTTGTCCATACAAAATTTAAGCGCAGATGTATATGCGCTTGAATAAAAACATGGCTTATATACATACATCAATACAACGAATTTAAAACTTTTACTTGGATTCAATTAAAACAAAATCTGAAATGGGCTGATGTACAGCAGATATACCAACAGTTATTGGTGCAGATTCCTACAGCTGCTATGACTTTAAAAGAAGATAGTTTGTTCGACGAAGTAAGTTACGTGTCAAATTATGTGAATAACGAAGTCTTAAAGAAATAGGAGGAGATGAAGAGCAGTGCAGAACAACGATGGATAGATGTCTTCAAAAATTTCAAAACAGCGGAATACCATTCCAGAATTGCCTAGCCATCATCCAGTACCTTCTTTGTTTTCCAGGAACAAACGCTCTTACGGAACGAGTATTTTCCTTAATGAATAGCTTATGGACATCCGAAAAGTCGTCAATAAAAGTAGAAACATTACGTGCAATGCTAATTATAAAATTTAATATGGGCAGCTGTGAAAACTTTTTGGACATTCTAAGCCAACACCCGCCGTGTGGCCGCTGTGGTGCAGTGGGTAGAGTGCTCGCCTGCTATGCCAGAGGTCTCGGGTTCAAATCCCAGCCCGAGCAAACACCAAAAAATTTTTCTAATTAGTAAAAATCCAATTATTGGGTTTTTTAAGAGCAGCGGTCACCTCTCGGCAGTGGGCGGCATACCCTCCGAGAGTATTTCTGCCATGAAAAAGCTTCTCACAAATAATGCATTCGCCGTTCGGAGCCGGCATAAAACTGTAGGTCCACCCAATTAGTAGGAAAAAACAAAAAGGAGCACACCTCGAATTGGGAGAGAAGCTCGGCCATAAAACTCGTCAGAGTTATAATAGCGCCATTGTATTATATATTAAGCCAAAACCCAGAACTAGTAAAAAATGTCACTCATGTGAGAAATATGACTTTAAAAATAAATATTAATTCAATAGTAGTGTTGTTTGTTTCTAAATCAATGGGTGAGTTTCTAAGACAAAGCTGCTCCGCAACTGTTGAGCTCAACAGTTGTGTAGCAGTTGAGTTAAACAACTACGTCTTAGAAACGGCTTGATGAATTTATCAGCTGTTTGGCTTTGCACAACATGTTGAGCACAAGTAGCGAAGAAAATTTGTGATGGAAAAAATGGCGAAAAGTTGCCAACTGTTGAGCTGAGCGAAACTACTCAACAGTGCGTTTCTAAGACAAACACTCAACAGTTGCACAACAGCTCTGTCTTAGAAACTCACCCAATTATACCACCAAGAAATCCTCAGTCTTGTTGTGAATAAAGGTTAGGGTTGCCAGACGTACTGACGTATTGTACTCAAATTTGACTGGCCGGTCTTACCACGTTGCGGTATACCGAAACTAATCCGCTCCGATTTCATGTATGCAACACTAATGTGAAAGTGCCAATTGAAATACATGTGGCCGGTAAGGTTTCGGTATACTTTCGGTAAAAACCTAAAATGTCGATCCGATACCGCACCGAGTAATGTGAAAGCGCTCTCACTTAAAAAAAACACTCAAACTGTCAATCCAGATTGTAAGTTTCCGACGGCCTTTATGTTGTGTATGTGCGCTCTAATCAACGATTTAAGCGTAGCCACCTCTCACCGATGACGAAAATGTGTCCGAATTTCATCGGTATTTTGCTCGTGAGCATAACCACGGCATAACCATGAAATAACAAGGAGGAACCAACGCGAACGTTAAATGTCATAGAAACATGATTGGCAGTTAGCGATACGGAAACAAAAACAAAATGACAGTAATAAAAATGATTTTCTCCGCATATATTGTTTTTTTTTTTTTTTTGGAAGGCAATGTACTTATTTTTTCGGGAAAGGTATCTGGCAACCCTATTAAAGGTAGGTGTCCCGCATTGATGCATCATAAAGTTGGCCGCCTTATGCTGGGAATGTTGCTTGCGAATCAAAATCGGAAACATTTCGTGATTGGTAAGAGGTGGTTATGCTTACATTGATGATTGGAGCGCACATACACAACATAACACATTATTACCCCCGAAACCTCGATTGCTGGCTGCCTGTTTCACACAGCAAATTTGCTGGATGTGAGAGTCCGAAAATTCTCTCACCGTCGGAGTGCACAACAACAATTACACGGTGCTCGACCAGCAGCATTGGTAGCATAACCAGGCCATTAGCGTTTGGTAAAAATGTTTTTCGATTACAATCGATGGAATTTAGAAAAGAGACCGATTGCAAAGTAATTACGTGAGTAATTTAGCCAAATTGCGCATTTCAAGGGTAATTTCGGCAAGCATTTTTGTATAGCGAAACTACGTTATTTAAAGGTAATTTCCGCCGAAACGTGCTTTTATAGCCTCTGCACATTGGCATGATTTAAGGGTAATTTAGGCAAAAATCGTTGTTTCGGCCTTAATTACCCTTAAATAACGTTGTTTCCTCGGATACATCGTAGTGAACGAGCGATGTGTTCCCAACGATGTATCCGAGGAATGGGAACACATCGCTCGTTCACTTCGCACCGCCGCTGAGCAAACTATTGGATACCAGCGAGCCCGCAAAAAAAACACCTGGTACGATAAGGAATGCCGCGACGCCTCGGAAAGAAAGAACACCGCCTACAGAGCTACATTGTGCGCAGGCGCAACACGAAGCATATGGAGCGCTATCGGACGGCTAAGAGGGAAGAGAGGCGCCTTTTCGAATGAAGAAAAGGGAGTCCGAAAGGCGCGAGTGTGAAGAGCTTGAGATGCTGGCGGATAGGAATGATGTTCGAAAATTTTATCAAAAAGTCAGGCGGATGACAAATTCCTGCCGGAATGATAACGGTGATCTGGTAACTGATGTCCAGAGTGTACTTAAATTGTGGAGGGACCACTTCTCCTCCTTGCTACATAACGACAACAATGAAATTGCGGAAGGAGAAGATGTTCGACCCGAATCCCCAATAGCAGATGATGGTAGGCATGTTCCACCACCCGATCATGACGAAGTGCGAATAGCAATGTCTCGGCTTAAAAATAACAAGGCCTAGGGCGCTGACGGCTTGCCAGCCGAGCTATTCAATCATGGTGGCGAAGAGTTGATAAGGAGCATAAATCAACTCCTATGCAGAATATGGTCGGACGACCGCATGCCCGACGATTGCAACTTAAGGGTGCTCTGCCCAATCCACAAAAAAGAGATTCCACAGTACGAGCCAATTATCGTGGGATAAGCCTTCTGAATATCGCATATAAGGTCTTAGCAAGTTTATTGTGCGAAAGATTAAAGCCCACCGTCAACAAGCTGATTGGACCTTATCAGTGTGGCTTCAGACCTGGCAAATCTACCATCGACCACAATACGCCAAATACTGGAAAAAACTCATGAAAAAGGAACCGACACACACCATCTTTTTGTCGATTTTAAAGCTGCTTTTGATAGCACGAATAGGAATTGCCTATATGCCGCAATGTCTGAATTTGGTTTCCCTGCTAAACTTATACGGCTATGCGAAATGACGCTGATTAACACCACCAGCACCGTCAGAATTGGGAAGGACTTCTCCGAGCCGTTCGAGACCAAACGAGGTTTCAGACAAGGTGACTCCCTTTCGCGTGACTTCTTCAACTTGATGCTGGAAAAGATAATACGAGCTGCAGAACTTCACAGTGCAGGAAGCATCTTATACCACAAGTGTGTTCAACTGCTGGTGTACGCCGATGACATCGACATCATTAGCACTAACACGCGCCCCGTATGTTCTGCCTTCTCCAAGCTGGATAAAGAGGCTAAGAAAATGGGTTTGGCGGTAAACGAGGACAAGACGAAGTACCTCCTATCATCACACAAAGAAACAGCACGCCTTGGCGGCCACGTCAATGTTTAGCCAAATTGCGCATTTCAAGGTTGTTTCGCCATTCAAAATGCCAGCTGAAATTACCCTTGAAATGCGCATTTCGGCTAAATAACTCACGAAATTACTCTGGAATAGGTCTTTTCTCTTAATTTTATCGATTATAATCGAAAACATCTTTACCCATCGCTAATATTTCACATTAGCTGTATTTTATTTTAGCGCATATACATCTGCGCTAAAATAAAAAGACGGCTATTAAATTTGTTGGCGACGGTTTCTTAGATATATTCTCATTGTATATTGCATTAGCGAATCTTTAATTATAAAAAAATTTAATTTGGTTGGAGTATTTTATTAATAATATTTTCATTGAAGTTGACCATGTAAAAATTTTTATTTGGCGCAGGAACAGCGTAACTGAAACACGACTAAGGGCCGTTTACTCAACCTCTGATTAATGCTAACCGGAGGATAAAGGCCCGGTTAACTTATGTACTGCATTATCGACCGCATGGTAATTATATGATGTGATGAAGTCGATAATGATGTTTCACCATACTTTAACCGTGATTAGCGTTAATCAGAGGTTGAGTATGAAATTACTCAAAAACGTGTGTGAATACGCGTGATTTCGGAAAGTAATTTCGGCTAATCAACGTAATTTCAAATGCAGTGTGCAGAGGCTCTTACTCGGATAATTTCCGACTGATTGTTTTCACTGGGCAAATGACAAATGGATAAAAAAAACTTAATAGTTAAAATCCAAGCACAACTCCCTAATTTGTGTTAATTGCTAATGGAATAAACATTGATTTGCTTTCTCTACCGAATAGTGCAAATAACAGTAAGCATTCATATCAACATACATATGTACACTCACGGAAAAAGTATAGGCACAGTAGAAAGTTTGTTTCGAACTCAAAAAATGCTTCAGAAGAAACAACTATAAGGCAGTCATTTGAGGTGCACGATTGATGGAAATTTCGGCTGCAAGTTAATAAGTCGTGCCAATGTTCATAGTTTCTAAACCACTTCATATTTTTAAAAGAAAGGAACAAGTGCAGAATACGGCCCGGTAAGCTAGACAAAAAACAAAAAGTGGGCATGGTCCGCCCCTTTTTACTGATTTCAGTGATATAATTTTTTTTTGGGGCTCGCTTATATTAAGGGTGCTAGGGGGGGGTAAAGATGAAATTTTCGGAACAAGTGCAGAATATGGCCCGGTAAGCTAGACAAAAAACAAAAAGTTGGCATAGTCCCCCCCTTTTACTGATTTCAGTGATATAATTTTTTTTTTGGGGCTCGCTTATATTAAGGGTGCTAGGGGGGGGTAAAGATGAAATTTTCCAAATTTTAAAAAGCGAATATCTCGAAAAGTACTTAACCGATTTTAAATTAAAGCACACCATTGAAAAGGTAATTAAAAACACTTTTTTGTGATATACATATGTATGAGCTTACAGTAAATAGTTTGTAAGAAAATTATGAAAACAAAAAAAAAATCAATGTATTTCATAAAAAAACCATTTTTATTTAAAAAAAGTTATTATAAACATATATTTTTGTTGCTGAAATCAAAGAGAGAATTCTATTACCTTTTATTTGATGTATAATATGTTATATAAATATATACAAATAATAAGAAAATTTGTGTGCATTGGCAACCACGTATATGCTCATACTAACGGCATATGGAAAAAACGGTATATTTCAAACGTACTATTTAAATTAAAGTTTATATATTTTTCCAACGTGAAAGGTGAATAAAAATGAGTTCGCAAATTAATTTGATGTCCTTCTGTGTAGTACACCCTTGAGCGTAGGCGGCCTTCGGCCGCGCTTATAAAAAATAACCCTCAGCCGGTAGAATTCTCTTTCCGGAGTAATATTTATGGCCCAGTCCACAGTGCTTTTGCGCAGAACACTTTTCTGCGTTGGCGGCCTTCGCCCGCGCTTATAAAAAATAACCCTGGGCTACGCCATCCGTCCGGACGTGTGCCCCAACCGTGGCTACCGCCACGGTGATGTTCTTCTGCGTAGTACACCCTTCAGCGTAGGCGGCCTTCGGCCGCGCTTATAAAAAATAACCCTCAGCCGGTAGAATTCTCTTTCCGGAGTAATATCTATGGCCCGGTCAACAGTGCTTTTGCGCAGAACACTTTTCTGCGTTGGCGGCCTTCGGCCGCGCTTATAAAAAATAACCCTGGGCTACGCCATCCGTCCGGACGTGTGCCCCAACCGTGGCTACCGCCACGGTGATGTCCTTCTGCGTAGTACACCCTTCAGCGTAGGCGGCCTTCGGCCGCTCTTATAAAAAATAACCCTCAGCCGGTAGAATTCTCTTCCGGAGTAATATCTATGGCCCGGTCCACAGTACTTTTGCGGCCATTTCAACTCGCAAAATTGTACAAACAATTTTTGAGAGCCCCTCTACCGCCTTGCATAAGTCATTTTTCTCAGGACGTGCTGGAATAATGGAAAGCCGGCCCTCGACATTTTTTAATTCGGTCAAAAATGTATTCGGTATAATAATGCTTTTTTCAATTCGGTCTTTTAAGATTCGACATTTTTTTCGACTTATTGTACGGATCCCGAAATATAACGTTTTTTTTCATATGCCGTTAGTATGAGCATATACATGGTTGACAATTCACACAAATTTTCTTATTAATTATATACATTTATATAACATTTTATATATCAAATTAAAGGTAATAGAATTCTCTTTTTGATTTCAGTAACAAAAATATATGTTTATAATAATTTTTTTTTAAATAAAATACATTTTTTACAAAAAAATTGATTTTTTTTTATTTTCTTAATTTTCTTACAAACTATTTACTATAAGCATATACATATGCATATCATAAAAGTGTTTTTAATTACCTTTTCAATGGTGTGCTTTAATTTAAAATCGGTTAAGTACTTTTCGAGATATTTGCTTTTTAAAATTTGGAAAATTTCATCTTTACCCCCCCTAGCACCCTTAATATGAGCGAGCCCCAAAAAAAATTATATCTCTGAAATCAGAAAAAGAGGCGGACCACGCCCACTAAATTTTTTTTGTCTAGCTTAACGGGCCGTATTCTGCACTTATGCCATAGTTTTTCCTACATTTGTTAATAAAAGAGGTTGGAACTTCATAAGTCGTGCCACGATTCCAGAAAAACTGTTTTTGAAGGGGGCGTGGCACTGCCCCCGATTCTATATCTGAAGTTCAAACGGCAAGAAAAAAATAGTTTTGGAAATATTATAAATTTGCGTAAATTGTCACACTGAACAACACTTTTTTGTATGCAAATCGATTGGTCTGTTGGTCTAGTGGTGCCACACAACAACAAAAAATCCAAAAAAAAAACAGCACTCAAAAAATTTCTAAAATGGACAAAGAGATGTTTTATAAAAGTTATGCGGGTAATTATCTAGTTTACGGTGCATCGACTAAAACTGCTCCAATTTTTACAAATGGGGTACCAATCGATGCGCTTCGATCTCAGGAACACAAATCCGAAGGCGGAGCTTAACTTTTTTATTTCAATAAAGAATTATTAACAAAAAAATGATCTAACTATTTGCTTGGTCATTACACACACGCCAACACATAAATTCAACTGATTTCTTGGTAATTATCTAGTTTACGGTGCATCGACTAAAACTGCTCCAATTTTAACAAATGGTGTACCAATCGACGCGTTTCTATCTCAGGAACACAAATCCGAAGGCGGAGCTTAACTTTTTTATTTCAATAACAAATTATTACCAAAAAACTGTTTGTACAACGCAACTTTTTTGCTCGCTTAGTACGCACACACGAACACATAAATTCAACTTATATATTTATCGTGGGATAACACATACCTATATTTACTAAATAACACACAAAAGGTTGCAATATTTTATCATTAAATACTATATTTTAATAAAAACCAAAGTAAACAAAAGTCAATGGGCCGTAGTCATAGTCGATTTAAAACAGTGTTTTAACACACTTAGAATGATGCTAGCATAAACGTCATTTTATCTTTGTCATAGTCGACTTAAAATCGGTTTTATCACTAAAACAGCGTTCTAACTTTAAAATGAGGTGAATGTCATTTTAAAATCTTAAAATATTGTTCTAAGCTGGGAATTCGTCATGAAAACTATAAAAATAGAAAGAGAGTACGTGAATACAATAAAAAATAAATAAATAAAACGTATAAAGAAGACATTTTAATAAATATGCAGGTGGCACTCAATGCTTTCTCGCAGACAAGCTTTTTCTACTGCGCTCCAGTTCGGTGCACGAGACCTTGTTGTTCCCTAAAATAACAAGTTCATTTTGATTTATATGAAGTGTGTAGTTTTATCTCAAAATTTAACTCACTTTTAGTTGTTTTTAGCGTATTTTAAATATACGATTAAGTTAAAATATGCAAACATCAAAAGTCGAATAGATAGATGCGCTTACTTTTTTCTTTTCAATTTACAAGTTGACACAGGGTGAACTTTTAAAACACTCGAAATTTCTCAAAATTACAGAGCGATTCTTATTATTTTATATGGGTAACCCTGTTCCGTTTCATTTTAGCAAAAACGTTGTTCTAACTGGTCTATGACACACCACTCTTTTAAACATAATTCTAAATTTAATACCGATTTTAACTAAAACCGATTTTAGTGAACGACTATGACTACGGCCCTCTAATTTTAGGACTGTGGCGCGTAGTGTTGGCAGTGATGCCAATATTCTTGGACCAAAAATCCCTACGGCATGCAAAAAAATTCCCTACATTTCCCTACGCTAACAAAAAATTTCCCTACAAATTTCCTTACGCCGTATTTTTTCTAGTTTGAAATAAACACACAAAATTGACGCAAATAAAGTTTTTATTCAAAAAGCCACGTATGCATACATAGAAATTTTTATGTTTCTAAGTATATTTTCAAGAACTTTCTTTTCATGTTCAAGGAAATGAAAAATTTCCTTACATCTTATTCGCTCAGAATATTTCGGAAGAGTATATAGAAGCTCGAGACAATATATATATCATCGACTGGCAATGTTACGTGAAGTGACCTAATCGATCCTTACTTAATTTTTTTTTTATAAAATTTTGAGTCAGCTTTTGAGTCCCTTACGAAGATTCAGGAAGTCATAAAGAAGGCCAAAGCCTCAAAATCAGTCGGACGAGATGGCATATCTATGTTGGTGCTAAAACATCTCGGACATAATGGAGTAAGGTTCCTAACGGAGGTCCTCAATTTGTCTCTGACCACCCTGGTCATCCCCAATATTTGGAAGATGGCAAGGATGGTCCTCTTACTTAAACCACGGAAGCCAGCGAATGCAGGAGAATCCTATCGACCGATATCTCTCCTCTCCCCGGTAGTAAAGATACTTGAGGCCGCCTTACTACCATATATAAACGGACATTTACAACTTGCCACACGTCAACACGAATTCCGTAAAACGCACAGCACAACAACAGCTCTAAACGCCATAATTACGCAGATAGTGCGTGGTCTCAACCAAGGAGACCCCTGCGAGAGAACGGGCCTCGTGGCACTCGACTTATCGAAAGCCTTCGACACAGTCAACCGTGCCATCCTATTGGAGGATTGGAGACATATCATAAACAGTTTCTCCTGGGATGCTACCGCGGAGGGCATCCAAACAACCATCTACTGGAGCCCGAAACATCTCTTCAGTCCCAGCCCAGAGATTGAAAAATACATAAATCAACCACTAGACCCCACAACATACAGGCAGGCATTAAAAGCGATACAAAACGAAACAGTCTCCACCTTCGTTTAAACCCGCCCCGCGTACCTAATAACACTGCTCTACAGCCAAAAAATACTCTAAACGCAACCACCCTATCAATATGTAAAATCAGTCGCTGATTCCGAAAATCGGGTTCATTTTTAATTCTATGGGAAGGTTTTTGAGATATCGCAATTTACCGTTATTTGGCCAATGGCTCCACTTAATCCTGTGTATCTATTTAACCCAGTAAGCTATCTTTCTTGGGGAAACACCAAACGAAAGAAAATTAAATTTCCTTTTCATGGCTTCTATAACATTTTTCTCTAACTCTTTTAGTTTCTCAAATATTGATGATTCAATATGAATTTTTTCGATTTTTTAACGATTTTTTTAAGAAATATTTGACTTTGTCAGGCAATATCTTTAAAACCTTCGGTTTTACTCCTTTACGTGAAGCTCCATTCCATTAGCAAAAAAATAAGCTATCAACGAAGAAAATCCATGGTAAAATGGAAAAGTTATAGGCGATCAAGTTAATACAGCCAAGTCGCGAAATGCTACTGCACGGGTATATTTTATGCTGTCCAAAGTACAGACAAAAAATTTCATTTTGTGATCCAGTGTAATTAGATCAATCACCACCAATAGCTGCAGAAGAACTAGAGTTGCCCAGAAAAACCCAAGTCACCTTATCAGAATTATGGTCGGGCTTCTGTAGAAGCTCAATTCCTACAGGGTCATAGTCGATCCAAACATACCTAACGTATATCCGGCATGTGGAGAGACGCCGCATGACACATAGCACTTCTTTGCATGCCACCTCAAACCAACTAACATAACACCCTTGTCCCTCTGGACCAGCCCAAAAGCAGGGGCAATATTCTTGGGTCTTCCGTTAAGTGAAATTAATGACAATTTGTGAGCAGAACTCGTCGGCTAAGCAGGGCTTAGTACCGCAATAACAACAACCCTGGGTTAGGTGAAGCAGGTAAAAGAATATATTGCCAGATCAGAACAAAGTACAATTTTGAAATATTGCATACAAGCATGCAGAAATATTTTATTTGTAGTTATTAAAAAATTTTAGGTTCTTAGAAAAAATTAATTCTAAAGGAAACGACAATTTTTAACTTCAAAAATTCCCTACATTTAGCTAATTTTTGAAAATCTGTCCTTTTTTTCCTACACTGAAAATTTGAGGTCGAATTTCCCTACATGTAGCCTCTTTTCCCTACTTGGCATCACTGAGTGTTGCCACCAATATTTACTACTAATCTATATTAACCTGAATTAACACTAAGCTCTTTTTATATGAATGGTGAAAAGAGGTGAGTTTCCGATACATCACAATATCTATACCAGCTTTGAGGTTAGTTGTAATGAGCAAATTCTAACACAATATATTCAAATATATAAAGTGTTATTAACACCCCTATTGCGAGTGTCGACTGTGATAGATAATCGACTGTTGATCGATCCAGGAGCATTATATTTACATGCTCTTTGATCGATCAACTGTCGATTATCTATCACAGTCGACACTCGCAATAGGGGTGAAAGTGTATATACCTGCGGCACATTTTTCTGGATTTTACTCCATTATTAAAAAAAAAGAAAATTTGGAATGAAAAATCGCTGAAGGGTGTACTACGCAGAAGGACATCACCGTGGCGGTAGCCACGGTTAGGTTGTATATCCGGAATTTGGTGGCGTAGCCCAGGGTTATTTTAAATAAGCGCGACCGAAGGCCGCCAACGCAGAAAAGTGTTCTGCGCAAAAGCATATTTTTTGCAACTTTAAATGCCTAAGTGTGAATGCGCTGTAAATTACACCTAATTGAGTGGCAACGCTACTCATTTTGACAGTTCAATAATCGGTCGGAAGAAGCAAAAAAAGGCAAATTGTTTACTTCGATTTGATTAAAATATAGTATTTAATTGTAAAATATTGCAACTTTTTGTGTGTTATTTAGTAAATATAAGGTATGTGTGATACTATGATAAATAAATCAGTTGAATTTATGTGTTGGTGTGTGTGTAATGACTAGGGAAGCTAAAAATATGCAAATGCATATTGCATATGCAAATGCATATTTCGACCTAAAATGCATATTTACGGTCAAAATGCATTTCGTGCTTATTTGGCATATTTTGGCACTTAATCGAGCAATATCGAAAAATATTAAGCTGGAAATATCTTATCTAGGGTTAATTCAGATAGTTGCGTATACATACAAGCAAGGCTATTTAACTATTGATCTGGACCCCGGAGCGGAGCATTTTCCCTTATAAAAATTCACCACGCCAAACACTAAGTTCTTGTATGCATACAAACAAGGCTACTTGACTGTTGATCAGAGCCTCGAAGCAAACCCAAAGTAAAAAAAAACTTTGCTCCGATGAAGGGAACAATAATATGAAATATGTATCGACATATGTACATAGGCATACGCTACACTGTCAATATGAATCGCGATATTTGGATCCTGATCCATATTGATGGTCTGATGAATCGCAGGCTAGTGCTACACGTTCAATATGAATATTGCCATATTTTTTTCGCTCTGAGGTTTAAAATATTTTACTTCCGTCCTTTTCATACTCTCACTTTCAATTCAATTTGATGGGTCGCAAATTTTCATACTACACAGTCAATCCGTGTTGTCAATATTACGATCCGGATTGCGGATTTCAAAATTTCGATGCTACACGGTCAATATTAATCGTTTTCCGCATACAAGAGTTTTTTTTCGGAAAGCCACTATTTAACCTGGAAAATATGGTAAAACATATAACAGTTCAATGCAACCCTGCGCATAATTAATGGAAAAAGATCTCATGTATTTACATAAATACAAATCTAAAATTAAGTAAAAGTATTTTATAGTATTTAAAACAAATCCTTTAAATGGGGAAAATGTGAATTGTACGTTTCAATTCTTATATTATTATTACTTTGCAAAATTCGTTAAAAAAATGTAAGATTGAAATGAAATACATACATTTTTTGAGCATATTTCAGGTATTTTTTTAGGCATATATGCATATAATGAGATATTTCAGTTATTTTTCAGGCATACTAGCATGCATATTTTGAAATTTTTCGTGCATATTTTTAGCTACCATAGTAATGACCAAGCAAAAAGTTAGATCGTTTTTTGTTAATAATTTTTTATTAAAATAAAAAAGTTAAGCTCCGCCTTCGGATTTGTGTTCCTGAGTTCGAAACGCGTCGATTGGTACCCCATTTGTTAAAATTGGAGCAGTTTTAGTCGATGCACGATCAAAATGAGGGTAAAACTTTAGACGACGATCATGGTACAACAAACGTCAAGTTTTCGTCGCCATATTAACCACCTGACAATTAAGCAGATTATGACCTTTCGTGCTGCCATACTCAATGATAAAAATCCTCCATTAATGGCATTTTTCACTGCTTTGTTTTAAAAATAAATTGCAACCATGGCATTCATAGTAACGAATTTTTTCAATTTGAATTGAAAGAAATTTTTTCAATTTGCAAAAATTACACAACCCTGCAGTGAATTTGTTTCACTGCATGATCGTTGATGATCTTTGTTGAATATTCATCACTCGCGTCATAACTGAGTACAATTTTTATTTTTTTGTTTTTTTTTTTCTGAGGAAAGCAAACCATTTATATGAAAAATTCAGCAGTCTTTATTTGAAAGTTCTCTCTGATGCCTCCTCAGTCATAGGTGAATTTCATCAGTGATTCATAAAAGATTAATTTCGGATTTTTACTGCGGGGAATATCAGTTTGGCCGTACTACAAAGTAGCCCCTTCCCGGTATTCTCGGTGAGTTTTTAATTAAGTTTAGTAGTTACGATCACTTTTAATTTAGGCTTTGTGATCACTCTGGTATATAGATTGGGGAGGTTTTGGAGATTGATATATTATAACTCCACATCGTCGCATAAAGTGCAATACCGCGGATCTGCCTGCCGCCCAAATTTTACAGGAGACAGTAAAAACTGTTTTAATTCAAAACGGTTCGGAATTTCACAACCCACTTTCAAACCAAGGTAGATTTTTGGATTATATTCTTAATCCAAATATCATTTTGGCGAAAAACAGTTAAATGTGCAGTTATTGGCTTACATATGTATTTATAAGCGGTCTTCCATCTTTTATTTTGTTCAATAGTGACGTACACGCGGTTTTGCAGGCGTACGTGAAAACTTTTCTTCGATAAAACAAAGTTATAATCCATTTCGTGTTTATGAAAGGTATAATCAACGTTAGTACTTAGAGCGCTTTCACATTACTCGGTGCGGTATCGGATCGACATTTTTGGTTTTTACCGAAAGTATACCGAAACCTTACCGACCACATGTATTTCAATTGGTGCTTTCACATTAGTGTTGCATACATGAAATCGGAGCGGATTAATTTCGGTATACCGCAACGCGGTAAGACCGGTCAGTAAAATTTGAGGAATTACTGCATACATTTTTGCGGCGTAAGAAAAGAAGAAGAATAAGTCAGTGAAAATCTCGTTTCGGCTATAAATTTTGCAAGCTATAATGCCTTCGTCTTCACTGAAAGACATTATTGTTATTATTGTTATTATTGAGTGATTTGTTGAATTCTAAAATTTTATATTTTTAATTTCGATATTTGTTTTCGGCATAAGTAAAGGATACCGTCCGGTGAGCTACAAAAAAAAACAAAAAGTGGGCGTGGTCCGCCTTTTTGTCCCGAGTTCAGTGATATACTTCTTTTTTGGCGCAAACGATTTTTTAGGGAGTTAGAAGGGGATGAAGTTGAAAAAAAACTTTTTTTTAAAAGGCCTATATCTTCCAAAATATTCACTCAATTTTTCAAATTAAGGTATCGTTGGAAAGCTTATTTAAAGGCCTTTCATATGACGTATCAAAATTTTCGTAAATTCCTTACAAATTTTGTTAAAAAACAAAAAACTCAAATTTTGGTATTTTTTTTAGGGAAAAACTGTGATTTTTTTTTTTTTGTGTTATTAAGTATATTAAAAATTATATTCATTTAAAAGAGCATAAAAATATCTTTAATTTCATATACTATTCTCTATAGCAAGACTTCTATATAATTAGCTATCGTGAAATGAAAAGATGTTTTAGTAGTTTTAGGTATACAGAGAACCATGAAAAAAGTTGTACAGTAGGCTTTTCTGACACACGAAGGGTGTACTACGCAGAAGGACATCACCGTGGCGGTAGCCACGGTTAGGGCACACGTCCGGACGGATGGCGTAGCCCAGGGTTATTTTTTATAAGCGCGGCCGAAGGCCGCCAACGCAGAAAAGTGTTCTGCGCAAAAGCACTGCGGACCGGGCCATAGATATTACTCCGGAAAGAGAATTCTGGCGGCTGAGGGTTATTTTTTTTATAAGAGCGGCCGAAGGCCCCAACGCAAAACCTGTTCTCCGCAAAAGTTTTTTCTTTATCAATCGTATTTATATGGAGAGTTACTAAACTTTAACCATAAATTCCTCGAAAACGAGGTACGTCCGGCGCCTAAATTTTACGGATTCAGAACACCCTTCCCCTCCCCTACCCTCCGGTAGAAGTCGTTTTTTTGGGGGCGTGTGACATTATTGGAAAGTTTCCCCATAGATGCTATTGCGGAAGTAGAATTCTGCCGGCTGAGGGTTATTTTTTTAAAGCGCGGCCGAAGGCCGCCAACGCTATTCGGGGTTCTGTATAAAAGTACTGTTGTCCGCGCTATAGATGCTTTCTTGATATTATACATAACTAACAAGAATTGTTTTGCACGTTTTTAACAAAATTTTCGTAACAAATTATATATCAAATGAAAGGTAATTTAACGTTCTTTTTAATGTAAATAACTTTGTATAGTGTTAATAAGGTCATTTCAACAAAAAAAAAAAGAAAAAACAAAAAAAAATTACCAAAATTAAAGTTTTTTGCTTTTTTACAAAATTTGTGTGGAATTTGGGGAAATATTAATGTATGATATGAAAGGTATTTAAGTAAGCTTTCCAACGATGCCTTAATTTTAAAAATTGAGTGAATATTTTTAGAAGATATCGGCTTTTAAAAAAAAGGGTTTTTTAAACTTCATCCCCCTCTAGCTCCCTCAAAAATCGTTTGCGCCAAAAAAGAAGTATATCACTGAAATCAGGCCAAAAAGGCGGACCATGCCCACTTTTGTTTTTTTTTTTAGCTCACCGGACGGTATTCTTTACTTGTTCCTTTGTTTTCCAATTTTCTGCCGAAAGTATTCCCACAAGTGTGAAAAACACTGCAACGCGGACTCGTTTCGGTAAGATGAAAATACCGAGAAAAAAATGTCGATCCGAAGTCGTACCGAGTAATGTGAAAAGGCCCTTAGAGTTATAAAGCACTAACACCTATTATTCGCGGTATTCGAAAAATTTACTTGAAAAGCGGTTTTGAAACTGTCATTATTTGGAATTGCGTTGTGTGAATCTCAAAATTGTTGCATGAATGGATGGGGACGGACGCCTGGAATGTATTTTTGGTGAAATCTCATTTTTGGCAAAAATGCCACGCGGTTTTGCACTTTAAACGACGATATGTATGTACACCATCATACCGAGTGAGCATTCCAGTCTATATCGACGGCTGAGAATAAGATCGCCGTATTCCAAAAATTGTTTGAATAAAGCCCTATTTAAGATTTTGCTTCAAAAATTTGAAAATTTGTTTCAATAACTTCCTATTTCAGACAATTATTCAAAAACGCCCTATTTCAGAGAAATATATATGGAATTTTCTCTGAAATAGGGCGTTTTTGAAGCAAAATCTGAAATAGGACGTTATTCAAACAATTTTTGAAATAGGGAGATCTTATTCTCAGCCGTCGATATATGCATGTATGCCCAATTAAAAAAAATATGTAGCCTAGATTTTACCAATATGAGTTGCTTATTTCCGCGATGCAATAATACCAAATATGGCTGCAAAGACGGTGATATAAAATTTTTCCAATTTCCGACGATACCTTTTATTCGCGGAGAGTGGATGAAGATTTGTGGAGTGAGCAAAGAGGTGCTACCGAAAGTTCCATACATCTGTTAACTAGTGTCCTTTCTAAGTATTTTCACTTTCTCTTTCTGTCCTTTGATTCCTGAAATACCCAAACTTTCAAACAAAAATCTACGCATTCAAAAAATAAAAGTCTGGCATCGCTATACTCCAAAACTGACATAAGATCAAACTTAAAAAATCTGCTTTTTAATCAAAAAGACAGCGTCAAAATGACAATGCACATACCTGCATTTTTTATACCATGGACGACGATACCCTCGCTACACAAAAAAAAAAGGTTTTTTTTTAAGTTGGTAGGGGGGCGGAGGGTATCTCAAAACTGAAGACCCCACCCTCCGGAAGCCTATGGTTCCCGAGATATACGTCGTTAAAGTTCCAATATTTCCCGTACAAATTTCCCTGAACACTCGCGAGGATTGCCGTTGGGTGTTGGGTTGGGTCTTGCCGTTTGGGGAAAAAAATTTTCTGCGTTGGCGGCCTTCGGCCGCGCTTATATAAAATAACCCTGGGCTACGCCATCAAAGTCCGGACGTGTGCCCTAAACGTGGCTACCGCCACGGTGATGTCCTTCTGCGTATATTTAAAGTGTAAAAAAAAATCCGCGTGTAGCACAGTACACGTGAAAGAAGTTAACTTCTTAGTAAATTTAATTACAATTGATAATTCGATAAAAAAAAAAATCACCACTTTCATCTAATTTGTGCTTCGTTGTGTACACACCAGCGTGGGTTCGAGTCCCAGCAAATTCACTTTGAAAGTTCTTTAAATAAATTTTTGTTGTTTTTTTTAATTCCTATATTAAAATTCGATAGGAAAATTTTGAAAATAGTTAGCGGTTCACAATGGGTGATTGCGGCCAAAAATAAATTCAAAATTAAAGTATGAGTAAAACCATTTTTTCAAATAGAGATCGACAGATATATCAAATTGTAATAAAAAAGCTTATATAAAAATTTTGGAGTCTCTTTTCGTTTAGCCGTACAGGGTGCCCAAAGTTGAGCAAAAAATAGGTTCTTTTATTTCTCAATGAACACACCTCATACAAAATGATCTATCTCATTTAATTTTTAACATACCAGTAATACATCATTACAATTTTTTCTTTCAGAAATTATAACCTATCGACCCCTTTGTGCGGCTTTAAATTGAAAATTCGATTAGAAACAAAAAAAACACTCACCAGTTTCATCGAATTGGTGCTTTGTTGTGTACACACCAACCTTATTTAATCATTTTTAGTATAGAAAAATGCTAGGAGTCGCAAGTTCGAGTCTCAGCAAAGTCAAAATAAAACATTTTTTAAATTAATTTCAATCATTTTTTTTAATTTCTTAAATTCAAATTCGATAAGAAAATTGTGAAAAATCTTAACGATTGTAGAAAATTGGTGCATCGATGAAATCGGTGTAATGCATATGCACTAAATAAATTCGCGAATAAACTCCTCACAAATAAAACTATCAGCTAAACGAGTGCGCAAGAGTGGAGGAACAAGTAAAGCTACTTCGATACGAAAAGCAACTCTGAGTGGTTAAATTAGTACATTCACTCCAGTGATGCCATTTTCACTTCGATCGAAGTTTTTTACTTCACTTTTATGCCTGTCACTTCGACACTTCCTCTTTCCCAAAATCACTTCGATTTTGACCAATCAGAATAAATTTACTTTTATAATTTATTCTTAAAAATTCTAATAAAAGTTGCATATGTATGTATGTAGGTAGGTGTTTATACAATCATAAGATATGTCATCCCTCATTGAGAGGTGAATAACACATTATATTTCCACCCCCATGCCTAATGGTCTTTTAGGTGTAGCAAGGTGCAAATCCTTTGCCATTTGGGTGGCGTTCTGAACTGCTGGAGTCATGTCCACAAAGATTACAACAAAGAATTCGATCTGTGGTGCATTAAATGGACTATTTAGCTTTGGGTGGAAACATGATGGTTTAAGGAAGTGCAACTTGGTAAAGCGTTGGTGTGTTATTTTCGCTAAAGGACAGATTGACTGTTATAAAGTACAGGGATATTTAGCAGAATCTTAAGCTGTCATATTGCCAAGGAAACATGTCATATATTTTCTTGACCTCGTGGGAACGCTTCACTTCGATTTACTTCGAATCACTTCGATTTTTCAGCCACTTCACTTCCCTCGAAAATTGCGCTGGCAACACTGGCTACGCTTTTGTGTATGTATGTATGTATGTATTGGCAAATATCAAACTTGTTACTTGTTGCTTTGCATACGTGAGTGTTTAAATTCTAAAATGCTTTTTTATGAAAAGGTAAGTATAAATACCTCAAGAAAGCAATGAATATAAAGTTGAATGTAACATTATATTCTGTCGTTCGACTGAATGTTATGTTGATGTAATGGGCACAATAGCATAGAGCAAGCAGTGGAGGTTAAGAAGCATAATGGATGGAGGTACATTGCTTGTTTGTTTTTACAGGCGCAAGATGGCTGTTATTTCCGGTCACAACAACTTCCTTCCGTTGCATCTCAAAGGAATTTCAAATTTCCTAATGCCTAAGAAGTTAACTTCAAAAAAATAAAGAATTATTTACATGTTGTGTGCCTTGATATAGCAGCACAAAAAGTACTGTATAATACAACCCTGCGTGTATTCGGAAACACAGAAGCACACATAACTCGTCGCGGTTAGTGAAAAAATGTAAGCAAATTTATAAAAGCTATTTTTTTTATAATAAAAACGTAAAATTCTCCCGAAAATATAAATAGGTTCGAAGTGTAAATGTAATTAAAAGTTATGAAAGTGAAAACTTGTATAAAAAGTATCGTTCCAAAGGCAGTTGGAATCAATTTTCCCACATGAAATTTTGCTTTTGGGAAGGGTGAATTCAACAATAAATTACATGAATTGTGTAATTAAAAATTCAGTGAAAATGATTTATTTAGTTAAATTAAAGCTAGAACTTGCATTTTAGTCACATTCCTACTGATTTTCGTGGTGAATTTCCCATTATTTCGCATTTTTAAAAAGTGGATATCGGCGTCGAAACTCTGGCCAATTTCTACGCATCCGCCATTTGCTAACACGCAATGACTGACTTGCAAAATTCCGAAATTGGCCTTACTGGTGATCATGCGCCTCCGGCTACTAGTGCATGCATCAATTAGCAATCGTATATTACGGGGGGCAATTCATCGATTGGGACACCGGTTAACACAATTCCGGTGAGTGTGCCCGAAATATTTTCCATGAATAGTGCTTACCAAATGTCACCATATACATCGTTACAGTCTGTGTTCGGAGGCCCGGGTGTACCTATAAATCAACAGCCATGCTATACTAGCACACATATGATGCATAACCACGTTTCTCTTTATAACCGTGCACCCTCCGATATTGGAAAACCTCAGCTTAGGGTTGCCAGATATGGTGATAATGGTATTAGTAAAATATTTATGAAAGTAATAAATTTAGATAAAGAAAAGTCTCGCCTAACATCCCCTGAAAAATTCATTTGAAAAACATTAATACTTTCGGAGATATTTGTGTGTATCACCAACGCCGCCGGCGGCACCGAAATGCCGAAAGCCACGGCGCCGAACTCGTCGAACATGGCATCAGCAACCCCGACGGTTTGAAGTTCAGTGTAGCCAAATATGTGAACTGTGTTCGAATCAGTGTTGCCAAGTACTGATGCGAAATTAAAGACAGGTAGGCGCAGCGGCGAATTCAAAAACTACTTTTTTTTTTATTTAGAAAGGTACAGTGTAATGTCAAAATCAAAGCAAATTCACACTATGGCCAACAAGAATGGGCGAGTCACAAGCGAATACAGATTTTAACCAAGGCGAAACATTATTTTGACATTAAACTATACCAATTACAATATTAAAGTTCTGAATTCACGTATGCGCCTACCTTTCTAAATCTGGCTGGCGGAATTGAGCGGGATTTTCTGACGTTTCTTATCTTTTTGATAAAAGCAAATACATCGTTAGGTTATTTTACTAAATACTATTTATTTAAATAATAAAATAATGGATTCTATTGTGATAGCAGCTATATTAGTGTAGGAAGAAGATCAAAGGAATCTGATAAACGAGAGAAAGTTTTTAAGGGATCATAGCAACCCTTTTACTTTAAGTAAACAAGCGTAAATTTAATTAGAGGCTGAAAATAAAAATAATAGTCTTAATTTTGCGTGAAATAAACCTTGTCCTTTTTTCTGTTTTTCATAGAATTATTTTGAACTACATAAAAGCAAATTGTATACAAAAACAGGGGAAAATTTCAATAACAATGTACCCGGCACCGGAATTTTTCATTTATTTTTTTGGCGATAGATCACTAAAATGCAAACGAAATCTTGCGGAAACTTATAATTCATTAATAACACAATATTTTTGCGTAGAGCACCCTTATGCACTGCGCCGCATACCTCAGCGTACATCACTACCTTTCTGGAGTTAGATCTGGAGAGATTTACAGTAATTTTGCGTAGTCGGAAGTGTTATAACTAGTAAAATTATCATTCGCAGAAATTTTCCTGAAGGATTCATTGAAACATTCTTAGTGGTTTGAAAATAAATATGGCGGGCGCATTATACTGAAGCCGACCTTTATTTGAATGCGTCTTTACTGAGACGAAAGTTTTTACTGAAATTCATAATTCGTTAGTTGCTTTTTTATAGTAGTCAAACAATAATTATCAACTTCAGAAAATGCATTATTATTCTTTGGTGAAAATATATTTTAATTTCCAAAACCTACATACACACGTATTTAAATCACTGTTATTATCATTATTTCACAATTTTTTCTCTGAAGTTTTTCTTTGCATATAACAGCAATTCAATCTCGGTGGAAAATGCAATGGACCCACGCCATGTTTGTGGCTTCTCGCGACCGGTTGATTAATATATTTACATATATTTACATATGTATATTCACACTTATTAACACTTATTCCAACTTCATACATGCATTTACACAATTTACTTAAACTTTTATTGTAATTTTTTGGTATTTTGTTAATATCGCCGCAACCAAATACTTGCGGCAAATTTCGGCACGAAAAACTGTCAAAATGTTCGTTCATTCGGTGTTCATAATGCCGATTTACCGAACTTCGAAAGATTCAGCGCGTCGTCGGTTGTCATAATGCCGATTTGCCGAAAACGTCATTTCGGTACCGCCGACGGTGTTGGTGATAGTGGCAATAGATTTTGGTAGACAGAAGGAAATGTGAGCCGTGGCCGCTCTTCATCACACACTACGAGCAATCAACTGAACGTTGTGGGCTTACTGAACAGGAAAATTTGATTCGACTACAAAAGTCATTACGCGGGGCGGCTTTAGAAGCTGTAAGGGGGAAACTAATGATGCCCTCCACAGTTCATCTCGCCATTGCTACATTGCGCATGCTTTTTGGACGACCCGATGTAATCCACGATACACTATAGTGCAAGTTGAGACAAATACCACCAGTAATTATAGGGCAACGATGCAGGCATTGGGCCTTGGAGACTATCTTAATGATCCTATGCTCATTAATGAGTTGCTGACCAAGCTTCCAGGGGATATGAAACTAGATTGGGGTCGTCGTCGAATGACCACAGCTCGCGTCGACATTGTGGCATTTGATGATTGGCTTTTCGGCCTAGCGTCGTGCGCCACCCAAGTGACACCACTTAGCTCTCCCACCTTTACGACTGGGGAGGAAAAAACTGGACGAAGGGGCAACAAAGAAAGAGTTCTCATTCACGACAATAATTCTAGCAGGCATGAGGCAACAAAACCCTCCTACCACCTGTGCGGAAACGACCATAATCTCTCCAAGTGTCAAGACTTCAAAGCAAACAGCAGAAATGAACGTTGGCAGGTGGTGAAGGACAAAAAACTATGCATCCGTTGCTTCAAACTGCATTTGCTTCGGCGCTGCGCATCCATCTGCCTATTGTACCATACACTAACTGCAGAGCATGTTTGCCGATAGCCTTAGATAACACAAAGCTTTCCATTCCGCTAGAGGTACACGAAGTCGGAGGTGATGATCTAGTAGCTGCGCTTTGAAATTAGGCTGGTCGGTATATGGCCATAACAGGAGGAAAGCTGGTTGCACGTATGCCCCTGTACGCGAGATAATCAAGTGGACGGCTTGATATCATATTTTTCCATAGAATCAGGGCTTTTACTTAGAGGTGTATTTGTTAAGGTTCGTAGTTCGGGTTCCCAGTTATGGGTGAAAAAGTGGACCCGAATGCTCTGGAATATTTTAAGCAATATTGGTATCAAATGAAAAGAGGTAATCAGAGCTACAACCCTGCTTAACACCTTTCATTTGATACCAATATCGTCCAGAAATATTGACAAATAAATAGGCTTGATTTTTATAGCTGACAAAAAAAAAATAAAAATCTGAATAACGGTTATTCAGGCCCAAAACAGTTTTTTTGGTTGCCATAACGGTTATTCGAGCCCAAAACACTTTTGGTTGCCATAACGGTTATTCAGAACTAAAACGGTTTTTTGGTTTTTATAATGGTTATTAAGGACCAAAAATTTTTTTTTCTCATGATAATGGTTACCCCATTTCTCCAACGTAATCGTCGAAGTTTAGTGCAGCCTTGTAGCATCAAAAACCAGAGTCGCCCTGTTGAAGCCGCTATCTGTTCCGAGGCTTGAGCTGATGGCTGCAATTCTTGGGCTTCATCTCGCTAAATTTATAGCACAAGAGATCCCTCTACAAATTAGTCGCCGTATTTTCTGGTCCGATTCGAAGGACGTGTTATGCTGGATAAGGTCTGACACCAGAAAGTACCACCAATTTTTGCCCGTACGCTTTGGCGAAATCTTAGTAGAAGAGTCACAGATCAACGAATGGCGATGGGTGCCATCAAAGCACAACGTCGCGGACGACGCCACTAAGTGGAGGCCTAAACTCGACATTAACAGCACAGACAGATGGTTTACCCGACCGGAGTTTCTGAGAATACCGGTCAGTTCCTGGCCCATATCCGAAATACAACAATCGCAATCCACCTTGGAAACTACAACATATAGCAGCATACAACACGGTTGAAGAGGGTGCATCACCAGATCCCAAAAGATTCAGCAAATGGGACAAACTACGCTCAGCACAGATGTGCGTTCTCCGTTTTCTGCGATCGTCTAGAAAAGCTCCGACTAAAAACCCCGTAACTCATATGCTGTTACACGATACGATTTGCATAAGCGCCGAGCTTCTGATATTTCGCATATGCCAACGCGAATGTTACAGCGATGAACTCAATCAACTGAAGACCGGCGGGGTAAGTCGTAAAAGCTCAATTTACAAATTTTCTCCATTCACAGATAAGTACGGTCTGCTTCGCGTAAAAGGACGAATCGACGAAGCAAGGGGATTTCGATCAGATCTGAAACAGCCGATAATTCTCCCGCGCCATCACAGCGTTACAAATATTATCACGGACTTCTACCACCGCAAATTTCATCACCACCACAACGAGATAGTGGTAAATGAGATGAGGCAGCGATTCTGCATTCCGGAAATGTCGCAACCAACGCGCCAAATACACCAGAAATGGGCAGACTTCCTGCATTTCGCTAAAGCGTCTGGCAGCATTTACTCACCCTTTCGCATACACAGGGGTTGATTATTTTGGACCCTTTGATATGATGACAGGAAGACGCCATGAGAAACGGTGGGGCGTTGTGTTTACGTGCATGACAATTCGAGCCGTTCACATTGAGCTCGCACCATCACTCTCGACCTACTCTTTTCTCCTCGTTTTGAAATTGTTCATAGTCAGAAGAGGCGTTCCCAGGCGAATTCTATCCGACAACGGAACCAATTTTAGAGGCGCCAGTCAAATACTGGCGGAAGAGATAGAGAAAATATCGTCTGACGTTATTATACAAAAATATCCCGAAAACGAATGGTCCTTTATACCACCAGCAGCGCCACACATGGGCAGCGCATGGTTCGCTCGGTGAAATCAGTCTTGATGGAGATATTGCCAAAAAGTGGTTTGCGCGAAGATGTACTTAGAGCTGCCCTAGCCGACGTTGAAAGCATCATCAACATGCGACCACTAACATACATTCCGCTAGACCAGGTGTGCGCAGCTAGTGGGACAATTGTCCGAAAAATTGAGAACCAAATTCACACAGATTATTACGCTCTTTGTTTGCTTCGCTGTGTGAGCTGTACGATCAATGAAGTGCTGTCATTTGTTTCTGTTCAGTGGCTTACTATCAAGCAACAAGACAATAGCGTATGCGGAAGGTTTTTTAAAATTCAAAATATGTATGAAAATATCATTTTAGTAAAGCACAACTGCCTTTTAACGGCACGTACTATATTACCTGAAAAAACATTTGTAATATGCAGTGCATTTTCTCAAAAACATTTATCAACATAAAATAATTATAATCATTCATGATATTCTTTGCCGCATACGCTATTGTCTTGTTGCTTGATAGTAAGCCACTGAACAGAAACAAGCGACAGCATTTCATTGCGCTCACTGCGCTCTTACTAACACTACCTCAGTTAGAAAAATGCCTCGGCCTGCGCTAGACACACGATAGCGAGGCTCTGACGCCAAATCATTTCCTTCTCGGTAATTCAAGCGGAATAAGAAAGATGACTTCGACGTAGGTCTTCCTACACAGCTGAACGAAAACTTTCGCAATGCCGGGTACTTATGGGCTAAACAGTATCAGTACTTCTCCGTCATGACGGACAAGGATGAAACTGACTTTGCCAATTTTCTATTTTGCCGTACGTCAGTAATATAAGATGTGTTCGGTGAACGCATTATAGGACTCTAGTGCAGAAAATTGCGTTCGATAACTAATTTTTGTACTAAACTGTGCTGAACTGTGTTTTGTAACCAACTTAAAATTAAATATTAGTATTAAATTAATACTATTAATACATATTCCATGCGATTTTGCTCTTAGCAATTCGTTAATTTTCGTTTTTTGACGCCTTTACATAAAACTTCTGTGACAAATTTCTGATATTGTTCTACCCTACACTTTTAGTGCATTCACCGAACACATATTTTATGTGCTACTCCTTCCGCTACGTACGTCCTATCAGTCAAAAACGATGTACGTCATGACGGAGAAGTACTGATTCTGCTTAGCGCTTTAGCAGACCGATTTTGGAGAAGGTGGCTCCGTGAATATTTACCTGGGCCCTATTCCACAAAACAACTTATCAACTTTTCACTTTGCACTTTGCAAATTTTTCGTCAATTTGCAAAACTTTGTGTTCCTCAGAATTGTAAAATTTGATATGTTATAAGTTGAATTTGAAAAGTGTAATTTGAAAAGTCTTTGCAGTTTTTGTACTCTCTTTTCGATTTCTGTTCCACGTACGTTCTCTTGTGCAAAGTGCAAAGCTACTATTGAAAAGTGTAATTTGCAAAGACTTTGCAAATAAATGCGCTCTTTCGTTCCTCAAAAACTGAAAATTCTATGTTTGCAAAGCCAAATTTGATAAGTTTGTCAAAAATTTGCAAGGTAAACGATCGCTTTGCAAATTCACGTTGTTATTACCAGTGAAGTTTTTCAAAATGTTAAGACGTGAGTTCTTGTTCGACAATAGTGAAGACGCGGTTATAGGAAGAAATTACAGAGACCGAATTAATTTTTCGGGACTCTAAAGCTTTAATTTTAAAGAGTGCTTCCGTTTAAACCAAACACAAGTTGATCTCATTTTAAATAGAGTTTGTGAATATGAAAAAAGCAAATATATGAAGTTCACTTAATGTTTATTTACGAAAATACTATATTATAATGATAATAAACAAAATAGCAAGTGATACCAATAAAATTATTTGCATGTATAGGCAATAAATTATTTTACTTACGAATGTTCGACTCTTCCATAGCTCAAACAACACTGAAATAAATTTTGGTATAAATTTTAAACTTTTGGTCGATATATAGGACACGACCGATAAATTCTTAAAATTTAAACTTTGAAAAGTTTACAAGATTTTTAAACTTTTAAGGTTAAATTTTATTCCAAATTAAGATTTATTTTAAGGACTTTCAAAAGTTTAAAATTTAAACCTTTTTATACTCAGCTGTACTAGTACACAGAGTATTATAGTTTTAATCACATAACGGTGGATTGTAACAGAATGAAATAATCGAGATAGATATAGACTTCTGTATATCAAAATGATCAGGGTGAAAAGAGAAATCGATTGAGCCATGTCCGTCCGTCCGTCCGTCTGTAAACACTCTAACTCGCGCAAAAATTAGATATTTTGATGGAATTTGGAATGCAAGTTGGTATCCAGAATGGGACGGTTGGTATTGAAAATGGGCGAAATCGGACCATAACCACGCCCACTTTTGATAGATAGAAAAAATCGGAAATTTGGTATCTCAGCTACTAATATAGCTAGAGCAATGAAATTTCACCCACGTATTGACCTCAGACCCCTATGAAGAAATTTGGTGAAATTTTGTAAAATGGGCGGCGCCACGCCCACTTATTAAGGGGCTAACATTGAAACTTTTATGAGTCATAACTCAAAAACCGTTGAAGATATATCGATGAAATTTGGTATGCTTGATTTATTTACTTAGGCATATGTTTGGACGTAAAATTGTTAAAATCGGTTGACAGCCACACCCACTTTTATATATATGTATTATAAAGTGACAATAAAAATATTTTAAGTGATATCTCTGCCAAAGACATTGAAATTTTATGGCAAGAGTCCAACTACGGACAAAACAAAAAACGCAAAAATTTTGGAAAATGGGCGTGCCACCGCCTCTTTTTAGAAGCAAGTATATACAAGATTTCTTAGCCTATAACTCGACAAATAATTGATATATTATGACAAAACTTGGTGTATACACTTTTATTACTTGTAGTAATACATGTTAAAATTTTTAGCGAAATCGGTTGACGACCACGCCCATTTTTTATATATGGGAACTATACAGTGGCCTAATAAAAACATTTTAAGCGATATGTTTGTCAAATATAAAGATAATTCATTGAAATTTTGTGGCATAAGTTCTACAATAGACTGGAAACAAAAAATAGAAAAATTTTGGAAAATGGGCGTGGCACCGCCTCTTTTTAGACAACGGAATCTACGGGATTTCGGAGCCCATAACTCGACAAATAATTGAGATATTATGACGAAACTTGGTTTATACACTTTTATAACTTGTGTTAATAGATACGCAAAAATTTATTAAAATCGGTTTATGACCACGCCTACTTTTTAACAAAGATATTTCTGGAACACCCTTTAGGAATTTGTAACGTGACATCTTTGTAACTAGAAGTCATAAAGGAATGAAATTTTGCACAAAGAATAATATTCATATGCTTAGTTGGATGACTGATAAAAATTTTGAAAACGGGCGTGGCTACGCCCACTATGCAGCACTTGCTTTATATAAAATACACCGTGATTCTATCAAACGCAAACAAACAATGAAAGCATACAGCTGAGTATCTAAGGTTCGATTCCACTCGAACTTAGGCTTCCTTACTTGTTTTGGTTGAAATTAAAAAAAATGTCTGCTCCCAAATCCTCTTCATGTTTTTCCCTATTGTATCTTCTTACCTACCTTATTTTTATCCTTTTCTTCCATATTGTTCTGCCCCCAACATCCCCTTCATCCTTTTCCATATTTCATCTTTTTCCTATCCTCCTTTTCTTCTTTTCTTCCTTCTTCATTTTATCTGTTTCCATAATTATTTTGTGTTTCTTTTTTTCTCCATTCAAACAACGCCACACAGTCGTTCATTCAAATTGTCTAATAACTATAAGTGAGCCTTTTGTATTGATCATTTCTCGATAAAGCAAGTTGGAAGTTCAAATCAAAAATTAAAATTTTTTTGTTGAAACCGAATTTTAAGACCAATGAAATTTTAAAATTTAAACCTTAAAAGTTTAAATGAGAAAAATTGTAAGATTTAAACCAAAAAAGTATGAAATTTATTCCAAAAAATACTTAGAAGTATTTAAACTTTTGCAAGTTTGAATTTTAAACCAAAAAAGTATAACAAACTTTAAACTTTCGAAGGTTCAAAATTTAACCCAAAAAAAGTTTTAAATTGCTTTCAAACCAAATCAAAGTTTTAAAAATATTCCAATATTTATAACAGTGAAGATATCCCTCGCATAAGTCCATGTTTTTGGGCCGACGCCAGTTGCAGTGACTGGGCTTTATTTAAAACTTCCTCCCACGCTGCCTGCTTATCTAATTTATTAACCTTCAAAATGAAATATAAGCTTAAATATGTTCTAAATACTCACAATAATTTTATAAAAACATACTTTATTGTTTCGAAAGCTAGCAAATAAAATATCTTTTTTTTTCTTCTTTAATTAGCTTTAGTACGGCTAATTTTTTCTCTATTTTTATTTTTCGGCTCATAAACACACAATGCAAAGTGAAAAGAATCAAAACAAATGCAAAGACGTTTCAATGCTTTGTGGAACACCTTGCACGCTCACTTTTCAATAGAACGCAAAGACTTTGCAGAGAGTGAAAAGTCTTTGCAAAAATATGTTCCGTTAGCGAAGACTTTGCAAAACTAAGCACAACGCATAGTGAGATTTGCAAAGAATATTGTGGAACAGAAACACTTTTCACTTTGCAATAAAATCGATAGTGCAAAGTGCAAAGTTGATAAGTTTCTTTGTGGAATAGGGCCCTGGTCTCACCAGACGCGCGAAATGGTTTGATAACCCTGAAGTACCAATCTCTCCGGATGACGTCATAATCGTGGATGAGAACGCAAAAAGAAACACATGGATAAAAGGAAGGGTACTGGATGTCGTACGCAGCGCTGACGGGCAAGTCAGGAGCGCAGTGGTCAAAACTTCCAGCGGCCTGGTCACCCGACCGGTGGTAAAACTGGCGCGCCTCTACCTGAAATCGGTGAACCCCACGCCAGAGCATGAAGTTCACGAAGGGGGGAATGTTAGCGCGCAAAAAATCGGTGCACCCTTGAGTACCTAAAGTTACAAACGTCTACTACTGGAAAATGCAACCTTGTGGTTGTATGTCATATAATTTGCCTACACGAGTTCACCTGACGTGAAGACATTGCATTGGCGCGCTTTCTCTTTCTTTTCGTTAGCGGAGTTGAACATACGTGATACAAGAAGCACAAGTATTTTAGCGTATCAACGTATAACCTATAAACATAATTGATCAACTTATCAATTGTATCAATTTAATATAAATTAATGAGTAACTTTGTACAAACATACACCTGAATTAAATGAATTTCTTACAAGGTATGTAATACAGCTCAAAATACGTGTTTATTTTTCAACCCGCCAACAATTTGTTAATAGACCCTCCCACTACAACTCCTGTGAATTTCATTTAAAAATATGAAGTGGTTTAGAAACTATGAACAAGGGCAGGACTTATGAACTTGCAGCCATAAAAGACCCTTTATTTTTGTATTTACATATTTCAAAGAAAACACTGAAATTTCACTTTGTTTGCAATGTTTGACATTTTAGCAGGTATTTGCGAATTCATTTATACCAGGGTTTGAATTGCTGACTGTGCTGCGACTAGCTCAGTCTAGTCGCATGGTCGTTTAACAGAAATAACAACTAGCTCATTTGGTTGCTAATCCTTTGGTTTGTTTTGGCAAGCTGACTAGACAAAGACTAGGAAAAGTAAATAACTTGACTAGAAAATGAGATAGTCGTTGGCCAACAAACAGCGTGTAACTATGGCAGCAAATGCGACGGCGCGCAACTTGTAGTTTTTAGTCGCAGTTATTTTCTCAATAAACAACTATGAAAATGTGTATACATATACCCGGGTACCAGAGTAATGCCCGGAAGGAAGAACAGACTATTTTTTTTTTTTTTTAATTTTGGGGGTTCCGACCCTGCTAGGAACCTTAATATTACCCTACAATATGAGTATCAAACGAAAGGGAAAGGCACCAGGTTTTATTTGGACGTCGATATATTTCGATAAATTTATCGATAACTGAGTTATCGGTCAAAATGTGATTGCCCAAAAACATTAAAATTACACTACAATATGGGTATCAAACGAAAGGGGATGGCCCCAGGTTTTATTTGGACGAAGATATATTTCGGTAAATTTATCGATAACGGAGTTATCGGTCAAAATGTGATTGCCCAAAAACATTAAAATTGCCCTACAATATGGGTATCAAACGAAAGGGGATGGCCCAGGTTTTATTTGGACGACGATATATTTCTATAAATTTAACGATAACTGAGTTATCGGTCAAAATGTGATTGCCCAACAACATTAAAATTACCCTACAATATGGGTATCAAACGACAGGGGATGGCCCAGGTTTTATTTGGACGACGATATATTTCTATAAATTTAACGATAACTGAGTTATCGGTCAAAATGTTATTGCCCAAAAACATTAAAATTACACTACAATATGGGTATCAAACGACAGGGGATGGCCACAGGTTTTATTTGGACGACGATATATTTCGATAAATTTATCGATAACGGAGTTATCGGTCAAAATGTGATTGCCCAAAAACATTAAAATTACCCTACAATATGGGTATCAAACGAAAGGGGATAGCCCCAGGTTTTATTTGGACGACGATATATTTCGATAAATTTATCGATAACTGAGTTATCGGTCAAAATGTGATTGCCCAAAAACATTAAAATTACACTACAATATGGGTATCAAACGAAAGGGGAAGGCACCAGGTTTTATTTGGACGTCGATATATTTCGATAAATTTATCGATAACTGAGTTATCGGTCAAAATGTGATTGCCCAAAAACATTAAAATTACAATACAATATGGGTATCAAACGAAAGGGGATGGCCCCAGGTTTTATTTGGACGACGATATATTTCGATAAATTTATCGATAACTGAGTTATCGCTCAAAATGTGATTGCCCAAAAACATTCAAATTACACTACAATATGGGTATCAAACGAAAGGGGAAGGCACCAGGTTTTATTTGGACGTCGATATATTTTGATAAATTTATCTATATCTGAGTTATCGGTCAAAATGAAACCTGGGGCCATCCCCTTTCGTTTGATACCCATATTGTAGTGTAATTTTAATGTTTTTGGGCAATCACATTTTTACCGATAACTCAGTTATCGATAAATTTATCGATATATATCGACGTCCAAATAAAATTTGGTGCCTTCCCCTTTCGTTTGATACCCATATTGTAGTGTAATTTTAATGTTTTCGGGCAATCACATTTTGACCGATAACTCAGTTATCGATAAATTTATCGAAATATATCGACGTCCAAATAAAACCTTTCCCTTTCGTTTGATACTCATATTGTAGGGTAATATTAAGGTTCCTAGCAGGGTCGGAACCCCCAAAATTAAAAAAATTAGTCTGTACTTCCTTCCGGGCATATATCCCAGCAAACACAGTCTCTAACGTTAGAAATTTTGTCGAGATTACTTTAGATAACTAGTGTAATTCTCTATATATTCTCAAATCGATAACTAGGGTTGAAAACTACACTAGAATTCGATTAGTGAGTGATTAGAGAAGGAGCCAAATCTCACGCCTTTTATCAATTCTCAATATATTTCTGTGATATATTGAATATACATACATATATTGAAATTAGATACTAAAAAATGGTAAAGTTAATATTACCGTAGTGCAATGTTTTCCATTAAAAAGTACAAGTACCTTTAATTTAAATAATAAGACTGAATTTAGTTTAAATTTCAGTTCTTATAAATGTGATAAACATATACATACATGCAATCAATATATGTATATAATCATATGCAATTTGGCACTAATAAAATCTAAACAATGAAAAAATCATGTAAAAGGAGACAAAGCTTTGTTTTTCATTTCAATTGGAAGTATTTGCAAATTCTGATTAGAATCTCATTAGAGAACTACATTAGAATTCGATTCGAGAATTATAATTTTCTCGATTTGAGAATTAGGTACCCTTTTGTTTGAGAACGCTGTGATTCTCGATAGATTTTCCAGTCGTCCTCTAACGTTAGAGGTTTGAGAATGAGGCTAGTTCTCGAGTCATTCTCAAATCGATAACTAACCTCAGTGTTTGTTGGGATATAGTACTTCTATATTGATAATATTCTATCTGTGCAATGTGTATGAATTCATCCAAAAATTTTGTGCCACTGGCAGTTCTGCGCATGCGCCTCAATTACATTTATAGGCGAATTCTGTAACTCCGTCTCATCTCAAGTCACTAAATTTGAGATTTGAGACATGAGACATTTTTAGTGACTTGAGCCAATTTTGGTATTCAGTAATTGGCAGTCACTAAAAATTTCACCAAAGACTGTGGTGAATATGTACTCAGACTGTTTGAGATAACAAAATCACTTAACGAATAATCACTAATCGATAACATACGAAAATAGATTTTGTAAATGAATTTATGAGCAATATATTGCATCAAAAAAATAAAGTATACCATTACTACTTTTCACTTATAAAAATAATTATGTATATATGGTTTTATGAGTGTTTTATCTGAACCGATTCGCAAAAAAATTCATGTAACGTAAAACAGTGAAATATCGATAAATGTTGTATCTCATCACTATTTACACTTAATCGAAATGGCGCAAAAAGGTAAGTTAGCAAAACCAGCAAAATTTTATTATTTTGCTAATTTCATACAAATAAACTTGTTAGAGAAAATAGCAAGCGCACAAGCAAGGAGCAAACAAACTGTTACCTCGCATTTGTCGAAGCCCACCCGGAGCTCCAAAATAATAAAAATGATCCCACTCGACCAAAAAGGCAGGAAGAGTTGTGGGCAGAGCTGGCAGAGCAGTTAAACTCATTGAGGGGACCTACGCGCACGCCGGCAAAATGGAAGGAGGTAAATATACATATATATACCTATGTATAAATTCTATATACATATGTGTAAAATTATTTAATTTACTGTATTTCAGACTTTGATTCACTGGAAAAACCAGGTCCGTTCCAGAGCCAGAAAGGCAAAGGCAGATCGCTTGCTGACCGGCGGAGGTTCTCATAGCCAAAATAGCATCACCGAGATGGAAGAAAGGGCATTAAATACACTTGGCACAGTTGCGGTGGAAGGCATGTCAAACGTTACAACCATTGGTACGGAGGTATGTATGTTTGCCGGATTTCCATTAGTGTACCACGCCCTGATGACACAACTGAAATCATAACTTGCCACTCGAGCTCATACGCCATTATTTTTTTATTGCATATTTAGAATCTCCATCATTGATTCTATGTCTGGTAAAAATTTCGTCAAATTCTACTTCCACAAAGTGGGTCAAAATGTCATTGGAAAAAATGGCGTATAATTTCTTGTTCAAAAATTTAATAGATATCTGATTTGACAAAAACTTTAAACTCGATTTTCTCAAAACCCAAAAAAAATTATACGCTATTGTTATATTGAGGGGACGATATATTTCTATACATCCATAAATATGCAGTAACCCTGCAAAAATCATTGGATTATATACTCCATTTGTGGTAGGTTGGAGTACTTTCAAAGTGACAACTAACATAGCCCAAATGACCGATTCATGTATCGGCATCGGCTCGTAGTTAGCCGAGCATAACAAAAACCGAATGTTTATCGCGACGACGACGATATGTGTATACATACATAACTACATATATACATATGTTTGAATGTATACACGTCATTCGTCGTCGTCGCGATAAACATTTGGTTTTTATTGTTCGGCTAACTGTTAGGTACTCCATCAATTAATCCAATGTAGGTACTCCATGGATTAATTTGATTGTTATGCGGGACTGGAGTATATACTCCATTGCAATGACATGCAATGTTAAATGGACCATATTTTTTGTATGAAATGTGGCAAGTTATGGAGTAATCGGTTGGTCCATAGCGAGCACTCCATGGATTAGTGAATGGAGTACTCGGAATTTTTGCAGGGTAATATAACACCGTGTTAACGCATATCACACATGTACATTAAGCCGTATCACGAAAAAAAAGTTTGCGTGTGTCAGTTTTATTTGAACACTTATGTCGAAAAAATATATTTGGTGTAAAATTTTTTTTTTTTTTAGTTCCGCGTTAAAAACAGCTAAATCGCGTTTTTTGTAATAACTTCCTTATTTGATGTCGGATCTCTAAGATCTTTATGTCGCTGAAAAGGTCTCATTCAGCACTATATTTGGCCCATATAAAGTTTCGACCTCAATGGTTGTTCTGATTTTTACCTTTAAACATTTTGGAGTTACTATCCCTAGATTTTTTTTTATTTTTGTCACTAATACAAAGCTCTCAAAAAACCATGATGACTCGGCTAAAAAAGTTGTAGCCTTTATTCACAAACAAAAAAGTTATACCGTTGTAAAATCAGAGAAACTGTGTTTTTTGAAAAATTATTCTAAGTTCTTTTGTGAGGCAGTGAGGCAGTTACACCATATAGTATGAGTTTTTGATTAAAAAGTATTCTAAGTCCTCACGTGACTCGAGTATGCTGTACCGCGATGGATCAGCTACCAATACTGGACACATGATATGCAAAAAATGATTGATGACTGGACTATTCGTGCCGATCAAAGTTATTTGTAAAGAATGATAATGGCTGTAGCGAAGATTTGGCACGTATTCAAGTGGGACCTCCGAGTACAGCGCGCTGGCTTACAACGGCTTCAAAATTTTTGCATCCGTACGAATCGTAAAATCATCTAATTTATTTAGAGAAACTGTAGAGTTCGTTGTAAAATTATACACGCCGTTTTGGCTACTTATAAAGAGACAACGGGAGTCCAAATGTATTATCAATAGTTATTTGCGATGGATGCGGTAGATGAACTAGAAAATTATTCAGCCTAGAATTGAAAATTACGCATTTTACTTTAATCCCGAAAACATCTATTTATCTATAATAATCGAGACCGAAAGTGACGATGCCCTCCAAATTTTGAGATATTTATGAAAGAACTTTCAGAGCTCTGAAAGAGAACTTTTCGTCGCTTATATTACTTTGCTCGCTTATATTACTTTGCTCAGGTTTAAAACAAATTGGAATTTATGTGCATGGTATTCCATTCCCTCTCATATGCATTTTATATACATATATGTACGTACAGTATTTCCAGCTTATATGCTCCCTGCTTATAAGATTTCTCCGCTTTTAAGAACTATGAAAAAAATGTTGAAATTTCCCCCATACAAATGTACACACAAAATCACGATATAAGCACCCCACTTATAAGCATTTCCCGCTTAAAAACACTGATTATTTTCTAACTCTTTATAATTTTCCCGCTTATAAGCACTGATTTTAAAAGTTAGTTACGAAACTTCCCACATACATATCGACCCCTTTGCGCGATTTTATCGTAAGGGTCATTTTCTCGAATTTCACTTTTTGATGCAAATTTAATCTACATCTGTCAGCGCATCACCTGGTAAAATATTATAGCTGAAATCCTTATAGTTGTACCAAAAATTGGCTTTGTTTTTTATCGTAAGGGACAATCCACACATTTTTCTTGAGCTCGAATTTATCTTATCGCCCATATAAAAAATATTTTGAATATAGCTAGCAAGTAATTTTATGTATTATTTATTTTGAAATTTAAAATAGAATATGAAGGGGATTGTAAATGTAATATAGCCATGGTACCATGATTATTTTTGGATTATCTTATAACCTTAAACGAGTTGTTCTTGTACATATGTATATTTGTATGTATATTAATTTACTTATATATTTCTATATCCACTACTATCTCGGGAACGGCTGAACGGATTTAGAGGAAATTCGTTTTACTGATAGTATGCCTATGGTCGCTGTGGTGCAGTGGGTAGAGTGCTCGTCTGCTATGCCAGAGGTCTCGGGTTCAAGCCCAAGTCCGAGCAAAACACCAAAGAAATTTTTCTAATTAGTAAAAATCCAATTATGTATTGGGTTTTTTAAGAGCAGCGGTCACCTCTCGGCAGTGGGCGGAATACCCTCCGAGTGTATGTATTTCTGCCATGAAAAAGCTTCTCACAAAAAATGCATTCGCCGTTCGGAGCCGGCATAAAACTGTATGGTAAATTACGACGTATTTCAGTTAAAATATTGCTCAGTGGAATTTCTACATAACCTAATTTTATTAATTCCTTTGTAAACTATCGTGAAAACGGTTTGACTGAGTTGATTGAAATTTTATACATTCATTTTTGGCTCATTTAGTTACTTGGTTAGATATTTGTATATTTCTATATGGTGAAATAGAATACTTTCTAAGGAAAATAATCACGTCTGAGCTCGACCACCCAGGTACTACACCTTTTTCAGTTGAAATTCAGAAAGTTCCAATTGATATTCAGAATTTCCATTTGAAATTCAGAAAATTACAATTGAAATTCAGAATTTCCATTTGAAATTCAGAAAGTTACAATTGAGATTCAGAAATTCCATTTAAAATTCAGAAAATTGCATTTGAAATTCAGAAAATTACAATTGAAATTCAGAAAATTACATTTTGAAATTCAGAAAATTCCATTTGAAATTCGGAAAATTACATTTGAAATTCAGAAACCTCCTCGCAGTACTCAAGAAGTTTTCTGAATTTCAATTGTAATTTTCTGAATTTCAAATGTAACTTTCTGAATTTCAAATGTAATTTTCTGAATTTCAAATGTAACTTTCTGAATTTCAATTGTAATTTTCTGAATTTCAAATGCAATTTTCTGAATTTCAAATGGAAGTTCTGAATTTCAATTGTAATTTTCTGAATTTCAAATGGAAATTCTGAATTTCAATTGTAATTTTCTGAATATCAATTGGAACTCTCTGAATTTAAAATGGAAAAGGATGAAAAAGGTGTAGTAATTTATGGAAATAAGAGAATGCCCCACTTGGATGGAAAATAATGAAAACTAGCGATTAAAAATACTTACTTATTTAGAAAAAATGGCAATAGTATTATCTGTTCTTGTGTCGCCTTTAAACGGCATCTGCAATGTAATTTGTTTTAGAGGGTTTTCTGACATTTACTGATTGGTAGTCGCTGGTTCAAATTCACGTTCGATGTGTATTTTTATATTTTAGACTAGAAACGCCGACAGATGTTGCGCTGTCCAAACATTGATTTATCGGAATAATGTAAAATTTTTATATTTCCATTTACCTCTCCTTCTCCCAGCTCATTTACCTCTGCCTTTCTCTTACTCCCCACACTCGTTCCATAATAAATAAATAATCTACCTTTTTACCAAATTTCCAACAAACTTACATATTATAAAAACCAATTTTCCCAATAGATCGGTCCCTGGTCCGCCGGAAATCGAACTTGGAAACTTTAGAATGGAAGACGAGTACAATACTCACTCAGTGGCGGATCCACGGGGGGTTTTGGGTTCAAACCCCATTTTATAGATTCTGCGCCCAAATTTCCCAAACTGATCAAGGAAAACTCTATCATTCCAAAAGCAATGGTTGGACCACATAACATCCAAAATATGTACCTACATGCGAAAAAAGTTCATGTAGGTACCTTTGTGGGCACGTGCATAAAATCAAATTTGTCAAATGCTATTCGCAAATTGCTAAATCGCAAATTTATTTTCTTTTCTTTCTTATCCCTATTTTTATCGGGATTGTACAGAATTAGTTTGGTCAGAAATGTCTGAATCGTTGGAGAAATTGCCTTTTTCAGAGGCATTTCGCAATTCTTGTTTAAATTAATCTTTTAAAAATTTGAGTATATAAACACAAGAACTTCAATAAAGTAAAAATTCTATTAAAAATATAAATATAACCAAAAAGTACTACATAAATATATTCTTATTTATTTTGGCTTTAAATGCAAGGGTAAGTGAAATTGATGATCAATTTCCCACCAATACCATACGATACTCATTCGCACGTACCAATGCAAAAATATACATACATACGTTATACATGTTATTTAGAACTTCAATTGAAATCTCCTGCACTTTATGTTATGACATACATATTGTTAATTTGGAGGGTTTTGAGTTTGGTGTTTTTAAGATGTGGGAAATGGCGCAACTAGTATATAGAATAATAATAGTAGGTGGTATTAGTCCATATTTTCACCAGCGCACATAGGTAGATTTTCAAGTTTTATGCGGCCAAAAATATTTTATTGTCTACATCAGGGCTGCTCACCTCATAGGCACTCAAAGCACAATTGTTTTTGTTTTGTTCCGAATCATAGGCACATATACATATTTTCACTTCAAATATGAAAATAAAATTTTCTTTGCACTCTCATAAGCACTTAGATATTAAAAAATTTGATATGTAGATATGAAAAATTTTAATATTTTGAGTTAAAAGTCGATTTTATTGAAAAATATGTACAGTGACTCAAAAAAAAATCATACGCCAAAGCTTTTAAATTTATTTCAAAGAGTTCTGTCGAAAATTTTACTTTCTTATTTTAGTTTAAAAATATAGAAAATGTTTCAATAAAAATCGTTTTAAGCAGGATTTCTGAGCTTATGGAAAAAATCTGAAAAATCGTAGAAATTTCTGAAAGTGGATTAAAAATTTCAAAGCAAGGCCATAATTTATAGAAGATTTTGAGGAGATTTCTAAGTATAATTAGTGTAAAAAGTGAAATTCACAATGCTGTGAAAAATTCCGTCAATTTTAGAAGTTTTTTTCTGTAGGGTGTAGGGTGAGACCGTTCCAATTAAAATTTCCGAAAAGCCAATGAAAATTTTCAAAAAGTTTAATGTTGCATATTGTTATATTAAAATTGCATACTCAAAACTCTTCTAAAAAATGTAGCTTTAGGATTCTTAGCCCCTTTTTATGCTAAGTATTTCCTTGACTTTGAAAAATTGGAAATACTAAAAATACGAAAGCAGGGGCCAAATCGTGGCAGTCGTGAACGAGCGAGCATTCGAAACGAATAAAATTTAGAAACGTATAGACTGGCTGGATTGTCCCATTCGAAACAGTTCGTATCGAAATTTTATTATCCAAACTTATATTCCACAAATAAAAAACAAATCAAATGTACATACATATGTACATATGTATGTCAAATTGATGGAAAATTATTTTAAAAAAAGTAAATTTTGGTACACATTTTTACTTTTAACGAAGAGTTTTATTAATATACATACTTCTTTTGCATATGAGTTCTTTTGCACATGAGTTCTTCGGAGTCAGAAGATGAACACAATTGTGCAATCGTAAGGAGATATCATATGGAGCAATCATATGGGATTAGTTTCGATTATTGCCGCCGGGGCATTGCTGCTTTGGGGCAATATATGTATGTATTTCCGAATCGTTTAATACCATGTCTCCACATAACGTGTTTCGCTCTTTTTTTCTGCATTTTCTCTCTCAATCTTGTTTCGACACGGAAACCAGTGCCGAAACTCGCCAATTTCCATACGAAATTTCTGAGAGCGAGTGAAGATTGAAACACTGTTTCATTCTGAATCATCTTGCCAACCTCGATGATATCGATGTCTTCTCTAATTTTGTATCGAAAATCTATCGAAATCTCACACAGACCAAAACAAAGATGCAAAAATAAGCAAACATACAAACATTTAAGAAGAACAAGAAGGAGAAATGTCAAACTGAATCACGATTAGCCACGTGGAGACGGGTTATTGAGCGAGATGTTTTGCTACATGTTTCTCTGGTGAATCAAGTTATGTGGAGACGGGCTTTAACAGAAATCATTCCATCAACAGCAACATCCATCCCAGAAACCGGCACGATTTGCCCATTTGTCGCCGTTAAAAGTCTTTCCTCATTAGGGCCCCGCAAGTTCTCTTATTCGACTCCTTGTTAAATGGCAACTTCTTGACATTGGGTTTTTTGGTCAGCAAGGACCTAAATGATGTGAAAAAATTGCATAATAAAATTTATACATAGGTACCTTAAGCCATGCTTTAGCATCTTTTATAGGGGGACATTTACCATTAAGCTTCGCCGTTCGGTATCATATTTGTGGCCCAGTTTATGTGTTCAATCATGTATTTGGCCATTATGCCTTTTGGAGGCATATTAATTTTATTCCTATAATTATTCATATCAGGGTTGAGCAAAGTGCACTAAATTTTTATTGCATTCAGCCTTGCACTACCCAATCAATGATGAGTGGTAGTGAAAAATTGATTTGCACTACCACTCATCATTTAATAGCAGTGGAAACCTATGGTGCTCCGGCCAAGAAAGTATTTCTATCGAAACTCGCTCAACGCAAAAGAAAGGGGAGAGCTCCACTGCGTTGCGAAAATCAGGTGGACAGCGATGTGACTCCTATGTATTCCATAATGCCGCCATGCTGCACGAGTCAGAAACAATTGGCGCACTTTGTTGGACTTGGCCAGAATCGAAGAAGAAGAATAAGAGGAAACATATGGTGGTAGTTAAGGTATTAGGCTTAGAAAAGTGAACGGAAACCAACTATGTCCTATGTTATAACTACATGTATAAGTATTTCTTTACCTTTATTAACAACTTTAACACCTATTGATATACACAGGACATATTATAATGCCGTGTTATTCACTTTTCTAAGCCTAATTCCATGTGTACAATATCCCATAAACTTCCTTGCCGTTAATAAATAGATTGGCCACTAAATACCTTAACTACGACCATAGGTTTCCGCTGCTATTAAACGATTAGTGGTAGTGCAAATCATATTTGCATTCTCACTCATTTATTTATTCGTTTGAAAATTTCTATTCGAATGAAATTTCGGTCTGTTCGAATGATGAAATACTCGTGAACGAATGAGAAAATATCAAATTTCGATAGTGTCCACTCGTTAACGAATGTGGTGATACCAAATTTAAAAATTTCGAAATTTTTTTCTCGTTCACGACTACGACGATTTGGCCCCAGGTAATTTTCCAAATAGGCCAATTTTTAATCCATTGTTGATAATTTCTGGCTTTGCATTTTTCCGTATAGAAATTGACGGGTAATCGATCGGAGGCGATAATATAACTAAAATGCTTTTGAATTAAAAAATTAACAATATTTTTTTCAAGAAAGGCCAATATGCTTAAAAGCTTCAAAATGGTGGGTCTTTTATTATGCTAGGTTGACGATTTCTTCAATAAATAATGATATTTACCTGAAGCACTCGAATCCATGATGTTTACTTTGATAACTGTCTCAAAACTGAAAATATTGACGTTTAAAAATGGGTTACTTAAAATACGTAAAAAATAAAAAATCGAAAAGTGGAAGAATAATAAGTTTCGACTAGCGGCAGGGACACCCCCGTTGTCTATAAAAGCCGAGGAAACCGGTTTATTATCGCCCGGTCTATTATAAACGTAGAGCGATTTTGGATTTTGTATTTGCACCAATTTTAAAATTTTCAATGTTGGCCACATAAATTCGTAAAATCTACCTATGTGCAGCGTCTGCCCTTAAAAAACATCTTCCAAAAAAGGAATTTTCAAAACCCCCCCCCCCCCCCCCCTTACCGAAATCCTGGATCCGCGCCTGTACTCACTATATTATCATTATCCCATCATTAAAAACACAAAAGTATGGAATAAAAAATTTGTATTTTTCATACAAACTCTTTTAAATATTATCGTAAGGGGCATTTATTCAAACAAACTCATAAAAAATTGAGAGCGTAAATTATCGTAAGGGACAAAAATATGATTTTTTCGCAAACTGCACATTTTTTCAAGAAAAAAATTATCAGGTTCAGTATATTAATTAATTACCTAATCACGTGTTCAATTTCGTTTCTAAATTCCAATAAAAAGTAGTAAAAAAACGAAAAAAATGCTCTCCTATAAAATTTGCTTTTGTCCGTTACGATAAAGTCGCACAAAGGGGTCGATATATTGATTTTACTTTCTTGGCACTGTGGCCACTACCTTACATACTGGCATTTTATCGATTGTATATGTTTGGTTGGGTAACCAGGATTTCAATAAAAGCACCGTCAGTGCTTATAATCGGGTTTTGATATAAGCACTCCCCGCTTAAAAGCACACATAATATATATTATTATATTAGGGGCATTTCAGTTATTACATCTGGGTCTGGGTTAAGATAAATTTTTACTGAAACAATCGGGCTCATAATGAAAATTGGCTGCACTTGAAAAGAACTAAAAAGAAGAAGAAACATATACAACATATACCCAGCAGTAAAAATCTGAAATGAATCCTTTATGAATCACTGATGAAATTCATCATGAGAAGGCATCAGTGAATGCTTTCATATAAAGGCTGCTGAATTTTTTCAAATAAATGGTTTGCTTTCCTCATGCCTATATGACTTCCTTCGGAGCCGGCATAAAACTGTCCAATGGTAGGAAAAACAAAAGGAGCACACCTGGAATTGGGAGAGAAGCTCGGCCATAAAACTCGTCAGAGTTATAATAGCGCAAAAACAATTCTTCTGTACGTTGAATAGAGACAAATACTCCCTCAAAAACAATTTGATTGACTTTAAACTTCAAACTAAATGAAAATAACTATTTCAAAAATTATTTTTTTGGAAATTTGAATTTAAATTACAGAAATAAATTATGAAACTCAAATGGCGGGATAGCTATGTATTCCATGTTATAAGGAGAAGCCAGTGCGCAGTATAATTTTTCTTCCGGACTTCTTCTTTCCCCTTACGGCCAAAGTAGAAGCTTACAAGAGGCAAATTTGAAATTTGTATTTCCATATATTTTTTATTTTAAATATAATTTGTTTTATAGTTGTCAAATTGAAAAATTTGTCAGAAAAGCTGCCGAATGTCAAAAAACCTACCGAAATACAAGCTGGCTCGTGGGTTTATAACCGCCTAGATGATATTTCGTTTGGTTTTTTCAATATAACTTGCACGCTTGCACCAACGCAAAACGATAGTGATGAATATTCAACAAAGAATGATCATTTAGCAGTGAAACAAATTTACTGCAGGGTATATGTATATATATGTATACATACACAAATGTCACTTTTCAGTTCTGCCAAATCAAAAAAGCACTGTGCTGCCAAATCAGCACGGAAAAAACAAATCGAACAGGGCGGATCAGAAATTGAACCAGCAATTTATCTGGTTTAATCGAGCTGAAATCTTTGTTGTTGCATTTACATGCAAAAATTTTTATCTGGGTTAGGATCACCGTATGTGAAACACGGCTATTATACAGTACTGTATATACTATGAACGATATTAATAGCAGTTTCTTATTTTTATTACTTGAACAATAGTTACCCATACGTCCCGCCATCGGATTGCTTTGTATCTGAAAACTTAAAATTCTTTCCTAAATATCTCGAAAATGGGAGCAAATCCGGATTTTCTATAAACGCCATCGTAATCTGGAACGAAAAATTAAGCTGACGTGTTTCGCCGTTTCTTTGTGGTATTTTTGCCTCCCTACTGTGTAATCTATTCTATATATATATAAAAATCAAGCCCATTTCTTTGTCGCCGGCTTTCGCCCAAACGCGTGGGGGGATTTTGACTAAATTTATACACCAGCTTAGTACCTTGCCCTAGATGGTTTATATGCATATTTTTTTCAAATCCGGAAGTCGGTTCCCGAAATATAGGTCAAAAGGTCAAAACGTGGATCCGGCTTTCCCCTGAATATTTTTGGACGATATTGGTATCAAATCAAAGGTGTTGAGCAGAGAATTTACATAGAATAGTATTCATTGTGATTCCTAGGTCGAGTCTCTAGATATGGGTCAAAACGTGGACCCGAATGACCCTCGAATGTTTCTGAGCGATATTAGTATCAAATGAAAGGTGTTGAGCAGATAATTTACATAGAATAGTAATCATTGTGATTCCTAGGTCGGGTCTCAAGATATGGGTCAAAACGTGGGCACGGATGACCCCGGAAAATTTCTCAGCGATATTGGTATCAAATGAAGGGTGTTGAGCAGGGATTTTAGATGGAAATGAACTCATTACGATTCCTAGGTCGGGTCCTAAGGTGTGGGTCAGCACCGGGATATTTCTCAGGGATATTGGTATCAAATGAACGTGGACCCGGATTTCCCCAGAAAATTTCTCAAAGATATTGGTGTCAGCTGAAAGGTAGGGTTCTTTCATAGAGATGAACTCATTATGATTCCTAGGTCAGATCCCCAGATGTGGGTCAAAATGTGGATTCGGATGGCCCCGGATAATTTCTCAGCGACATTGTTATTTAATCACGGCGCATGGCGATTCCTAGGTGGGATCCCCAGATATGGGTCAATATGTGGACCCGGATAACACCGGGATATATCATAGGGATATTGGTACCAAATGAAAGGTGTTAGCGGACTCTCATGTAGGGTAAAAGAGACGCTTCGGACGCCACGGAATGTTTTTAACCCTTTCCTTCCCATGGTAGCCATATGGCTACCAAATTAAAAATCTATATTTAAACGTCTAGTTACGGAATTTTTTACATTAAAAAAAACAATGCTTAAAGCCAACATTGCTTAAATGAGTTAGCCCTCAATATTTCTAATTATACATTAACAAACATTGAAAATTTTGACATTTGTTTAGCAACCCACGTGCCCTTTTCATTCGGCTGGTTTATAAGTTTATTACCAATAAAATATATACAATTAATTTATTTATTCGTACAAAAAAAATATTTTCGTGTAAATTAATGCTTGAAAAATACATTTTAGCAATAAGAAGGTGAAAAGTGTAAGTAAGAGTGAATATATTTGCTAAAATTGATTGGTAGCCATATGGCTACATTGGGATTTAATGCATACAAAAAGTTACCATTTAAACATATTTGGTAGTATGAAGTTCATCATGTATTTATACTTTTTTGCATCACTTGCTCTGAAACAAATAAAAATTAATTTTTTTTTTAAACTACATGTCAAAGGAAAGTGCCGTTTTAAAGGAATCCCTTGAGATTTATAACCGTGGGTGATCGAAATATATTGGGAAAAAATAAATTGTTAAACATTGTTTCAACTTGATCTGAATCCTGCGAAGAACAACTACATTATTTTTTTATGTTAAACACAAAGCAACATTACATTATTTATATTTAATTCTAGAATATTAAGTCCTGTGGTTGCAATATTTGTATATTTTCTTTTTCTAGATTGGTAATGGCCAATGGCCAGCCCCATCATACTGCATGTCTGAAATCGGTCTTTTAGTACATGATTTCGTCTGCGTTTTTGGAATTGGACGGTTGCTGTCTTGATCAGATGGCCTTCCTCTATTTATGTCGCTAATAAAACCAGTATTTATCATCCTATCTGCAATTTCCGCTTTGAACTCTAGCAACGAGTAATGAGTGGGGTGAACCTAAGCAATATGATGATTGGACTTTATAGGTCAAAATTGGGAACAAAAATACTACTTACGCATATTTGATCACGTCCTAGATGTTTGCTAAAGGCAGAAGAAAAGGTAGATCTCGACTGCGTTGGCGAGATCAGGTGAAGGCTAACTCGTCCTCCCTTGGTATATCCAATTGGTGCCAGGCAGCACTAAGCAGAAACGACTCGCGCGCTCTTTTGGACTCGGCCAAATATTTTAGACGATTACGCGCCAATTAAGAAGACGACGTTTGTGTTCTCAATTCCTGGTTATTGTATAAGAGGCATTGCATACAAAAGAAAATGCCGACAAAAAATCATTGCTAGAGTTCAAAGCGGAAATTGCAGATAGGATGATAAATGCTGCTTTTATTACCAACGGCAGAATTAGGGGAAGGCCCTCTCATCTAACAGCAATAGTCCAGTTCCAAAAAAAAACAAAAACAGAAGAAATCCGGTACTAAAAGACAGATCTCAGACATGCAGTATGATGGTGCTGACCATTGGTCATTACCGATCTAGAAAAAGAAAACGCAGATATTGCAACAGCAGGACTTCGTTTTCTATACATAAATGTACAAAATTTAATATTGCTTTGTATTTAACATCAAAAAATATTTTTTTTATTTGTTTCATAGCAAATGATGCGAAAAAGTATAAATAAATGATAAACTTCATACAACCAAATATGTTTAAATTTGTATGCATTAATTCCCAATGTATGTGGGAAAGATAAATGGAAAGGGAAAGAGAAAGAGAAAAGTAGGGGGAAAGGGAGTGGAGACTAATACGAAGAAAAATGGGATAAGAACATGAAGAGGGCAAACTTTTGAAAATATCAATTTTTTCCTTCACTTCTTTTTTATAAAAAAAAACAAGTGTTTGATTTTAAAACATTATAACTTTTTTGTTTGTGAATAAAGGCTACAACTTTTTTAGCCGAGTCCTCATGGTTTTTTGAGAGCTTTGTATTAGTGATAAAAATAAAAAAATCTAGGGATAGTAACTCCAAAATTTTTAAAAGTAGAAATTAGAACAACCATCGAGGTCGAAACTTTATATGGGCCAAATATAGTGCTGAACGAGACGTTTTCAGCGACATAAAGATGTTAAAGATCCGACATCAAATAAGGAAGTTATTACAAAAAACGCGATTTAGCTGTTTTTAACGCGGGCCTAAAAAAAAAATTTTTACACCAAAAATATTTTTTCGACATAAGTGTTCAAATAAAACTGACATACACTAAACTTTTTTTTTCCATATAACGTGATACGGCTTAATGTACATATGGTCAATTTTCTGGCTGCTAACGTTACATTCGCATGGAGTCTTTATATAGTTTATACGAAATAATAACAAAAATGTTAGAAACGTCTAAGGTTCTGCTACTTATGCTATCAGGTAGACCTATACCTCCATTTTAAGAGTAAAATTAGTCTGATGGCTACCATACCATAAAATTTATAAGCGCGTGAAACGCACTGCTAACGTTACATCATTTGGAAGTGAGATCAAGATACAGATCATGTTTGGTTTAATTTCTGCGAACTTGCTGAGACAATCATCCCAATTTTACTTCATGTTATATAGCAAGGATGTCACAAGGTCATGGCATACCGCTTTACCAAAATCTTTAGGATTTTTTTAACGTAATTTAACATAAAATAAGGCACTGCCTACGTTACACAAAGCACTGCTAACGTTACACGTGCGAAAACTGAGTATGTCCACATATAATAAAATTGTAACCGTTGATCTCTGTACATTGCAGATATACAGAAAATAAAAAAAGGAGCCAGAGGAATCCAAATGAACTGTTTTTAAAATTTCTGTCGGTCTGACTGTCTGTCTGTCCTTATGTTTGTGCGCGGGTCACTAAAAATTGGAATGATGGAATTGAATGAAACTAGTCAGAGTTATAATAGTGCCATTGTATTATTATTATTATTATAGACGTCTACTTTAAGATCTAAGATATCCCTTATTTCTATAGCTCAACCAGTTTTGGAGTTATCGACCAATATGTGGACCAAGGGTGATCCAAAATGTGTTAGTACAATATGGAGATCAAATAAAAGGTGCTGATGAGTGCTGCAATAAGTAATTCTACTAAATTCAATATCTCGATTGGTTTCGGAGATATCTCCCTATCCCTATCCCTATCCTTATCCCTATCCCTCCAAGTTTTGATATCCTACGGAAAACACTTCCAGAGATATTCAGCATGAAAGATTAAGTTTGTATGGGTTGTGCCACGCCCCTTTTCCAAAAGCTCTAATTTTTTCATCCAGAAAATGATTATTGAAAGTTCCATTCATTTCTATGCAGTCGTTTTTGTGTGACGCGGGCGTTATGGTAAAAAACACATTTTTGGTCACATTTTTCCTAGATTTTGGTCAATAACTCGGGAACTGGATGAGATATCCAAATGAAAAATGTCCTGAATATTAAGTTAGGCGTTAAGTGATAGAATGGTGAAAGTTTCATGCAATTCTATTCAGTAGTTTTTTTGTGATGCGCGCACAATCATACAGACAGGCAGACAGACAGACAGATAGACTTCTAAAAATTGTAGATTTGGGTTCCGCTGGTTCAATAACGACCTCTCCTATCAGTTTTTCTTCAATATCTTCAATGTACAGACATCGACCTGTTACAATTTTATTATATGTATTATATAGATAAGAAATCACTGCTAACGTTACATATTATTTAAGCTAACAATAGCCGTGTTTCACATACGGTGATCCTAACCCAGATAAAAATTTTTGCATGTAAATGCAACAACAAAGATTTCAGCTGGATTAAACCAGATAAATTGCTGGTTCAATTTCTGATCCGCCCTGTTCGATTTGTTTTTTCCGTGCTGATTTGGCAGCACAGTGCTTTTTTGATTTGGCAGAACTGAAAAGTGACATTTGTGTATGTATACATATATATACATATACCCTGCAGCAAACTTGTTTCACTGCTAAATGATCATTGATCATACTTTGTTGAATATTCATCACTATCGTTTTGCGTTGGTGCAAGCAAGCAAGCTATATTGAAAAACCAAACGAAATACCATCTAGGCGGTTAATAAAAATAGGTAAAAAAACTTTTTAAGTTAAACGGTTTTATGTTATACATACATTGCAATGTTTAAGATAAATGTACTAAAAACCAAAAAATAATAAAATAGATACAGTCGTGGGAATTATAAACATTTGCATAGACTAGACTAAAATAAAACCGTGGGGCACGTCAATTGTCTACAATCGTTGATTAAAATGTTTGTTTTGTAATGTTACACTATAATTAGGCAGTTGTTCAACCGACAACTATGGACGTGTGATAAGTAGGGCTAGAATGTGGAAAAAGGCTAGCAAGCTCGATTATAAGCGAGTTTTAGGGTTTCATAGTGGTGAGCGAGTAGTACTTTTATCATATGTTTTGTCGATTAAAGACAAACTACGAGCAGTGAAACGATTCCTCGTGTGAATGTCCAACGATAAACTAGTTGAAACATCTCTTTTATTAACATGGAGTGTATAACTATTGGAATTTCCATGAGCAAGAAAATAGTAAGTATTTTCCTCACCGTCTGCGAGCCAACTGCCTAACGACGAATTAAACGATTCTTCTATCGCACATTAAGTCGATAATTTGTAGACAATTGACGTGCCCCCCGGTTTTATTTTAGTCTAGTCTATGCAAATGTTTATAATTCCCACGACTGTATCTATTTTATTATTTTTTGGTTTTTAGTACATTTATCTTAAACATTGCAATGTATGTATAACATAAAACCGTTTAACTTAAAAAGTTTTTTTACCTATTTTTATTTTCTAGTTTTTAGTTTTTATTTCGCATTCTGTTTAATTCATTTAGTGCTTCATTATTGCAAGGTTTCTTGCCCGTTAGTTTATTGCAGTCCAACGCCTCTATAGCGACCCACGCGCCACCTATCGGAAGTTTTTTTTAGGAAAATATTTCCTTTTAAGGTAGTAATACATGTTCCGAATTTCAGCCAAATCGGACCATAAATGCGATTTTTGTAAATATAGCGACCCACGCGCCACCTAGCGGAATTTTTTTTAAAGAAAATATTTCTTTTCAAGGTAGTAATACATGTTCCGAATTTCAGCCAAATCGGACCATAAATGCGATTTTTGTAAATATAGCGACCCACGCGCCACCTAGCGGAATTTTTTTTTTTAAGAAAATATTTCTTTTCAAGGTAGTAATACATGTTCCGAATTTCAGCCAAATCGGACCATAAATGCGATTTTTGTAAATATAGCGACCCACGCGCCACCTAGCGGAATTTTTTTTTTAAGAAAATATTTCTTTTCAAGGTAGTAATACATGTTCCGAATTTCAGCCAAATCGGACCATAAATGCGATTTTTGTAAATATAGCGACCCACGCGCCACCTAGCGGAATTTTTTTTTAAGAAAATATTTCTTTTCAAGGTAGTAATACATGTTCCGAATTTCAGCCAAATAGGACCATAAATGCGATTTTTGTAAATATAGCGACCCACGCGCCACCTATCGGAATTTTTTTTTCATAATATTGCATTGTCATCGGGGTTATACATGCGTGCAAAATTTCAGATTAATCGGTTGACAGGAAGAGGGTGAAATCTGAATTACTAAATTTGACCCAAGAATAAAGAATAAATAATAAAACAAACGGGGTGAGCTAAATAAAACCGTTTAAAAACCCATGAGCCAGCTTGTATTTCGGTAGGTTTTTTTGACATTTGGCAGCTTTTCTGACAAATTTTTCAATTTGACAACTATAAAACAAATTATATTTAAAATAAAAAATATATGGGAATAAAAATTTCAAATTTGCCTCTTGTAAGCTTCTGCTTTGGCCGTAAGGGGAAAGGAGAAGTCCGGAAGAAAAATTATACTGCGCACTGGCTTCTCCTTATAACATGGAATACATAGCTATCCCGCCATTTGAGTTTCATAATTTATTTCAGTAATTTAAATTCAAATTTCCAAAAAAATAATTTTTGAAATAGTTATTTTCATTTAGTTTGAAGTTTAAAGTCAGCCAAATTGTTTTTGAGGGAGTATTTATCTCTTTTCAACGTACAGAAGAATTGTTTTTGCGCTATTATAACTCTGACGAGTTTTATGACCGAGCTTCTCTCCCAGTTTTATGCCGGCTCCGAACGGAGTCATATAGGCATGAGGAAAGCAAACCATTTATTTGAAAAAATTCAACAGCCTTTATATATAGGCTTTGTTCAGAAACTCAGTTTGAAGCGCAATCTGCTTTTGTAGTAGAAGCAGAGCGTTCATAAACGTAAATTTTGCATGAAGCGTTGCTCATCACAATCATCAAAAAAATAATTACTGCCGCTGTTGCGTTTCATGCTGTGTTTCTGAACATAGCCGAAAGCATTCACTGATGCCTCCTCATGATGAATTTCATCAGTGATTCATAAAGGATTCATTTCAGTTTTTTACTGCTGGGTATATGTTGTATATGTTTCTTCTTCTTTTTAGTTCTTTGCAAGTGCAGCCAATTTTCATTATGAGCCGGATTGTTTCAGTAAAAATTTATCTTAACCCAGACCCAGATGTAATAACTGAAATGCCCCTAATGTCTTCAAATCTTTGGAAGATTAACTTTTTTTAATTGGAACGTGAGATATACGTATAGTATTAAGAAAATATATAAACAAATTAAATTAAAACGTATTTTAACATGTCTTAAAAAAACTTTTTTGGTTTTGCACTGCTAACGTTACATAAGATTTTTGCGGCACATTTACTTTTCACATAACTCCTAGTTGGAACATAACTTTTTTAAAAACTTTACGTGTTATGATATTATAGCTTATTTTCTAATAGATAAAACTTGGACGGCTAAATTTAGTCGCAACAAACATGTTATATTTACCTTTTTGTTTACTGAACTATTTCCGACCATATTTTTTTTTAATCACAACGTTTTATAAAAAGAGCGAAAAGTTTAATTTAAAACGACTAAAATTGAATGCCACTGTTTTCAACAGTTACTATAATATGTCATGAACCCCGCAAGACCCCAGTGCTTGCAATATTTGACAAAAAAGAAAAAACTACTTGGTTTACTTTCCCAGAAAATCGGCCATATGCATATTTTTTTTTATTGTCTGTAAGTGTACACAAAACCTTTTTCCACTTTTCAGGATGAAACTGTAATAATATGTGACCCCGGTAATGCTACCTTTTATGAGATGGGTACACCATCAACTTCACGGCGTGGAACGTCAAAAAAAACTGACGAAATGTTCTCCGAACAGATGATGGCGATAAAGGAAAGAAAGGAACAAGAAAGGTTATACAGAGAGAAATCATTAAAATACTGGAGGGGTTGTCAAATGCCATGAGTAGCATAGCCAGTGCAATGCAAAATACGGGCAGAGAAGGGTAAACATACACATACATATGTATGTATACAGAATGGCTGAGTAAATATGTATGTATGTACAAACCAAGTGCCTTTGCTTAAGATTTCAGACGTTTCACTCCAATTTATCATACACATTTAAATAAAACATTCTGAAGTCTTAAAAAAGCAATCCTTTGGTGTAAAATGAATTTGAAGTTACCTGAAAAATATAGGGGCGTCAGAATGAATACTTTTCCGTCAATCCAGCAATCCTTTTAACTGACAGCAGAGTAGAATTACCTGTACACATTCAGTACTTCAACTTTGCCGTAACAAATATATGAAATTGAAGTATGTGTCAGTTAAACGGAGCTGGATTGCCGTAAAAGTATTCATTCTGACGGGCCCAATAGTCATATTTTCAAGGCTGAATACGTACCTTTATCTATTACGTACATTATTTACAAAACAAAAACAAAGCAATTGATTTTGGTAATATTTCAGAAATTTGATGTTAATTTGTATGAATAAAAATTAGCGTAAAGGTCTGAAATCTTAAGCAAAAAAACAATTGCTTCGTCTTTCTTTATACGATCAAATAATTTAGATATATATGGGACATTCCATCGTGACTCCTGGGACATTTGACTCCAGAGCTTAGTCAACTTTGAATTATAAAACTGACATCGGGACTTAAATTGCTATGAAATATATTTATCGACATGGATAAATATCCAATACAACAAATGCATTAAAATAATTGGCTAAATAATAACAAATAGCTTTGTAACTACTCAGTAAATGAGTGTGACTCCTGGGACACCGAAAAATCCCTTTGTTGCACCTTTATGAGCACGAATACGAATTTTAGATCAACTATTCAACTCTCACCTACAATTTGTATATGGTCGAAAAAACATACTGCATAGTACCATATTCTATAAAAATATTTTATATATTCAAATTCAATTAACTATTTTCAATATTTAAAATTGTGACTCCTGGGACAAGTTTTTGTGACTCCTGGGACAAGTGCGAAATATGTAATATACTAGATTATTGAAATAAAGTGAATGCAAAATAATACTTATATTTACTTCAAAGTTCTGATTAAATACACTGGATCACAAAATGAAATTTTTTGTCTGTACTTTGGACGCGACTATCCTATCTATATGTAAAATCGGTCGCTGATTCCGAAAATCGGGTTCATTTTTAATTCTATGGAAAGGTTTTTGAGATATCGGCAATTTACCGCTATTTGGCCAATGGCTCCACTTATAATAATAATTAGGGCAACAGAAGATATGCAAATGCATATTTTTCTGTTGCAGTCCTATTTACATATGATAAATATATATCGGCGTTTTAGCTCAAGGCGAAGAGAATAAGCCTAACTTGTTAGGGCATATTTTCGCATATTTATGTCAAAAGGCTTATTTTTGCATATCTTGATTTATTTGCATATTTTTGGCATATTTTGCTATAAATTCATATTTTAGGATAGTATTTCGTCGTAAAATTGTTTTTATTTAAATTTTGTACTCTGGCAACTTCGGTTTGTATATGCGCATACTATTTGCCATTCCTCTTTGTCTGACAAGTTCAAGGCGAATTTAATCATTTTCGCAATGCTTCATTCAAATATGCTACACGAATCAGCTGTGTATCTACATACATAGGCATACGTCAGACGGTCAATATATATTGATGAAATCCGTGGATCGCGATTCATATTGATAGTGCAGCATCGAGTATTGATGGCTCGTGATTCTGGATCGCAAAATGTTTAGAAATTTTGAAATCCGCGATCCTGATCGCAATATTGGCAATAAACGAATTGAAAGTGAAAGTGCGAAAAGGACGGAAGTAAAATATCTTGAACCTCAGAGCGAGAAAAATATCGCAATATTCATATTGAACGTGTAGCACTACACGCTACACAGTGACTGCAATTCTTGCTTTTAAATACGTCCCGATACCTTCAGTTGACGTGGAAAGATCTTTTTCTACGTTTAAAAACTTACCGCGACAATCGACATAGTTTTCTATTTGAAAATTTATCGCAAAATTTTGTAGTTTACAGCAATAGCAATTTGATTATTTTTTTGGGAAATACAATAATTTTACAAACCCCTTCTTTAGAATTTCTCCCAATTATTTTATGTTACAACAGGTATATCTTAAAAGTTTGAATTATCTAAGTGAACGCCGAAACACATCAACTTAATTTTTGCCTGTAGAATACAATGACCTATTCAGAATATCCGTAATAAATTTGGGATGGGTTCAACTCAAATAAATCTCAAAATTTAATTTGAGTATCTTCAACTACATTTTTTTTAACAAATGTAAAAAAAATTTTTAGGGATGACTATCTAAAATCAAAATTGCGGAGGGTCAAACTTCATTTTAGAATTATGCTCGTTTGGACTTTTTTGTTTAGAATCGACCAGAGAATGCAGCTGTGGCCGAAACAAAGTAGGTTTTTTTTTTCGTCAGTACAAATTGACCCGCCCTAATATATATAGATTTTCGTATGTTAAAATACTTGTTTTATTTTGGTAACGAAGATGTGTTTCGCAAATGTGAATTTTTTTATTTCTTTTGTACCTATAAAATGTACCTTTAATAAAACTAATTTTTTGTTACAAAAAGTATTATAATTTAATAAAATGTGAATTTTTTATTTCGCTTTTGTACCTATAAAAACAAATATGTACCTTTAATAAAAATATTTTTTATTACAAAAAGTGTTCTAATTTTATTTAAAACTAATTTTTGATATTTGTATGGGCCAGGGTTTGAACCTGGAATCTCTTGCATGAAAGGGGAGCACACAACCTACCATGCCGTATATCTTTTTATTAAGTATATAAAAAAAATTTTAAGGGCATATTTTCAGTGCTTAAACCAAGTTTTAAGAGCATATTTTTAGCGCTTAAACCATATTTTTAAGGACATATTTTTAGCGCTAAAAACGAATTTTTTAGGGCATATTTTCTGTTGCCCTAATAATAATATAATACAATGGCACTATTATAACTCTGACGAGTTTTATGGCCGAGCTTCTCTCCCAATTCGAGGTGTGCTCCTTTTTGTTTTTCCTACTAATTGGTAGGGATGCCAACAATAACCGGAAAAACGATTATAGTCGGTTAATTTCTTTCGGTTAACGGTTAAAATGTATCGGGGTTTTCCTTTTGATTATTTTTTCGATTCACCTTTTTGCTCTCAAGTCGAAAATAATCGAAAGGAAATAATCGAAGTTGAAAATTTCCGCCTTTTCATCCGAGTCCGAATTCGGTTATCTACGATTTTGTGAGTATATCCAAAAAACCGCAATAAATGTTCCCTCCAGCCAGCGTTTCCGAATAGACGATTTTATCGTCAATTTGACGATTTTTCTAAGCAATGACGATTTGACGATTTTTCCTAATAAATGACGATTTTTTCGTTTATTATATATATTTTTTAAAGCATAATTGTAATCGAAAAACGGTTATAATCGTTTAGTTCCCCACAATTATTCGCGATTAATAATCGAACGCTTTCGATTAACCTAAAAAGCGGTTAATCGGTTATTTAATTTTTTTTTGCCATCCCTACTAATTGGGTGGACCTACAGTTTTATGCCGGCTCCGAACGGCGAATGCATTTTTTGTGAGAAGCTTTTTCATAGCAGAAGTACACTCGGAGGGTATGCCGCCCACTGCCGAGAGGTGACCGCTGCTCTTAAAAAACCCAATAATTGGATTTTTACTAATTAGAAAAATTGTTTTGGTGTTTGGCTCGGACCGTGGTTTGAACCCGAGACTTCTGGCATAGCAGGCGAGCACTCTACCCACTGCACCACAGCGGCCAACGCAGTGAGCTATCTTCCTTGAGGTGGAAAAGAAAATTAAATTTACTTTTCGTGGCTTCTATAACATTTTTCTCTATCTCTTATAGTTTCTGACATTTTGACGATTCAATTTGAATTTTTTTCGATTTTTTAAAGATTTTTTTAAGAAAAAATTGATTTTGTCAGGCAATATCTTTAAAACCAATGTTTTTACCTTTATGTGAAGCTCCATTCCATTAGCAAAAAAATAAGCTATCAACGAAGAAAATCCATGGTAAAATGGAAAAGTTATAGGCGATCAAGTAAATACAGCCAAGTCGCGCATGATATTTTCTTTCGTTTGGTGCCACCACACGGAAGATAGCTTACTGCGTTAAAGAGATATACAGGATTAAGTGGAACCATTGGCCAAATAACGGTAAATTGCCGATATCTCAAAAACCTTCCCATAGAATTAAAAATGAACCCTATTTTCTCAATCAGCGACCGATTTTACATATAGATAGGATGGTCGCGTTTATAGTATTTTTTGGCTGTAGAGCAGTGATATTTATTTAAAACAAGTCGAATTCATCATCTCTAGAAACAATTATTTAAAACTATATAATAAAAACTAAAAACATTTCAAAATTTCGTTTCAGAATCTTCTATTTTAAGTACAGGTTTGCCCTAATACATTAAAGTTCAGAATCGTGTGACTCCTGGTACATATTTCAAAATAGTCTAGAAATCACAGTATGACCCTACTAACTTAAAAACTGTATTTAGGCAGTGAACAGCCTTTTAATCCTTACTTTGATAAATATGTGGTTTCATAGGGTCATACCTGAGGTTACCAGACCAATTTTTATGCCTTTTCGTGTGACTCCTGGGACACCCCATATGAATCAATTATATGAAGATATACGCAAACATCACATATCCTTTTTTAATTTTTTGTGATGCAATTATTTAAATTTTTCTCTGCTTTACTTGAATGACATGCAATTTTTTTTTACAAATGAAAATATAGCTAATATAGCAATGCAAACATGAGCAAACTTTTTCCGCAAAATAGTTAGGTGTGAAGTCAAAGTTCTATGGACAAAAATTTTGGGTTTTTACATATTTTTCTATATTTCTGTTACCAGATTAGGAAAATATACACATTTAGTTACAGGTAACTGAATAAATAGGAATGATTAGTAGCATTTTAAATTTTATGTTGTTTTCCTCTTTTGGCTGGAATGTCCCATATATTTATTTAATACCTGTGTTCAATAACAAAAAACTATTACGAATTTATCTTAAAAAGTGTCATATTCATATGGAGAAAAATTCGTAATAATTTTTTTGTTATTGAAAATTCAAAGGTAAATTATCAAACTGCATGTTCTAAGTTGCTATGAATAATAAGTTTTGAAATGTGAATTTTTAAAAATCCGAAAAATTAAACAACCGATTACTTTCAAAGTATAAATTAATTTTATGTTATTTACGTACTGTTTTGTATTGCTATTCAAAGATAAATTATCAAACTGCATATTCCAAGTTGCTATGAATAAAAAGTTTTGAAATGTGAATTTTTAAAAAACCGAAAAATTAAACAACCGACTACTTTCAAAGTATAAATTAATTTTATGTTATTTATTATAAATTAATTTTATTATTTATGAAATAAATGAATTCAATTAACATTATGTGAACTTTTTTATTTCAAATGAGTGTGAGTAAATTCATACAACTACAAATTATTTAGATTTAAGGGTTACAAATATGTATGGATGACTATATACATACATATATTTATCATTGTATATACGTATGTAGGTGCACATATATTTTCACAATATGTATAAATGTACATGTATGTATTTCAGGGTCCTACCTGAAAATTGGCACGGAGATAAACAATACCAGTATCATACTTATGAGAAAAAGTGGGAGCTATAGGAAAAGGGGCGTGTCACCTGGTTAGGGATAAGTATATGGATAGGGATGGGGATAGGAGTAGTGGGTTTTTCACGGCGAATATATGTATTTATATAACTATTATTCAGTCATTACGATGGTTTTTTAAGGACTTTTTAGGATTTTTAGGAATGGCATATATGTATGTACGTATGTATAAATAATATGTATGTCTAATTCGATCGACATATGTATGTACATATATATAATTCAGGTATGCACATACATATGTACAAATATATTTAGATATGTATGAATGTATAGGCAATATCTGTATATGTATAAAATCCAATGTATGTATGTATGTATTTATATCATTCATGAATGCATATACATATGTATGCAGATGTGCATGTATGTTTATACAATATGTATGTATGTATGTATGTTTACATATATATAAAATCTAATGTATTTATGTATGAATTTATATAATTCATGTATGCACATACATATGTTCAAATATATGTACACGGAGAAAACTATATGGATGTCACATCCATATATATGGATAATCCTGTCTGATCCATAAACTATCATATCAAAAAAAAAATTTGCACTATATAAAGAAATATGGGTATGGCATCCATTATATGGATATAGCATGCATAGTTTATGAGATCCAACGAAGAATCACGCTTGCCAATAAATGCTACTTCGGACTAAGTAGGCAACTGAAAAGTAAAGTCCTCTCTCGACAAACAAAAATCACACTCTACAGGACGCTCATCCATCCAGTCCTCATGTACGGCGCAGAAGCATGGACAATTTCAAAATCAGATGAGATGGCACTTGGAGTATTCGAGAGAAAAGTTCTTCGTAAGATTTATGGACCTTTGCGCGTTGGCGTGGGCGAGTATGGACGGAGATTTAACGATGAGTTGTACGAGCTTTACACATACATCGACATTGTTCAGCGAATAAAGATCCTGCGGCTGCGTTGGGCAGGTCACGTCGTGAGAATGGACGAAGGCGCTCCGGCCAAGAAAGCATTTCTATCGAAACCCGCTGAACGCAAAAGAAAAGGGAGACCTCCACTGCGTTGGGAAAATCAGGTGGACAGCGATGCTGCCTCCCTAGGTGTTCCCAAGGGGCGCCATGCTGCACGAAACAAGCAATTGGCGCGCTCTGTTGGACTCGGCCAGAATCGTCTAGACGGTTAAGCGCCAATCAAGAAGAAGAAGTTTTATGAGAATATCTCATAACACGCTCTTTGGATAAGCACCGGAAGCGCGACTTAACCCATATCGTCCTAATGTTCGATAAATCGAACAGCAAATTTCAACATTTTTTATTATTTTTTCTGATCTGTTTTTCAGAACCTAAACCCAAAATTTTGATGTAGTTTAATACTGTGGAATATTTTCTGTAATTGAAAATAGATATTTAATTTTAAGCCCCCAGCTTTCTCTGAACGGGGCGTTTAAGAAAAACCCTTAATTTTAATATGATTTTGAAATTGCCAAAATATATAAAAAATACCAATATTAAATAAAATTTAGTATACACCTCATTTGAAAAGAAAATAAAATTCAAGTTTTAATTTGAATTTTATTTGCAAAGTCAATAAAACGAACAGCTCATATATTTAAAGTTAGCTGTTCGATTTATCGAACGCTGGGCGTTACTCAGTGGTTTTTTTTCCTGAGGACCATAGGCACTGTACGAGCAAACGGTATTGGTGGTGCGTAATTAAAATCTGGAAGAAAACTCGAAAAATGAAATAATGACTTCTGTTTTGATACCCAGAACAGTATTTTGATTTGTCTTTGGCAGGATAATAGCGGGGTTGCACTTGACACCTATTTCGAGCAGATCCTGCCAATGGTGTCTGTGAAAGAATGGAAGAAACAGAAAACCAACAATGAAGGGAAAACTCTTATGCCGGGCCGTTTTGTGAACTATAACCACTCCCAGCTAATAAAGAATTACAATATAGGGATTGGCGCAGTAGATCTGAACGACAATGAAGCACAGAATTATCATATTGCAATGCGATCCAAATAGTGGTATTGGCCTTTATGGATTTCGACTTTAAATTCAGCTATCGTCAACGCATGGAAGCTAGACTGTTTCATTCGCCGTCATTTAAAATAAATATTCTCCTCCAACAAGATTTTAAGGTGGATATTGCACATTCTCTGCTAATGACAGCGGATGACGAATCCAAGGACTCTGAGGATATGGAGGTCGCGGAAGGCGACAAAAGGGACGTAATGATTGACCTGGATTTTCAAATGATGCTCATCCGAGAAATCTGCAGCGAATCAAGGGACAATATCTCGTAGTCAAAATCGAAAATAATAAGAAATTGAGATATAAATTGTAAGACAAACCAAGTTCCTTCTTGTGCAAGAGATGCCATTTTTCACTTAATACCCATTGTTTTGAGTCATAAGTATCATTTAAAAAACCAAAAGTAAATTAATTTTGACTTAAATATCTTATTTTTCTGTTTCACTTATCAAAAAATAAAATATGAACAAAAAAAGGAACATACATTTTCTTTTGTTCGCAGGAAGAAAAACCCATAAAAATGTATACAGATAGGCCGAGTGTTCGATTTATCGAACACATGATATCTCAAAAACTAAAATTTTAATAATTTTTTTGGTAACAGATTTGAATTCAGAGGCTCAAATTTACTTAAAGGTGAAAATTTCATCAAGATATGCTTCAAAAAAATTTGCTTAGGACGATATGGGTTAAGAACACCAAATGCGCGTTCAATTGTATTCCTAGCTTTTATATGGACCCTATTATAATGTTCTTCACTGTCTGATGAAGGGTTCGAAATTGGTGTGAGAAGCCATGGCTCTAGTGGATAACCTGAATCACCTAGAAGCCACTTAAAGACACCAGGCGCATGTTCTCGTATGAGTTTTATCCTCGCTGGCGACGTTGTCCATATTCCCGAATCGTGACAAGATCCTGGGAAACGAGCATTTACGTGGCGGAATACCAAATCATGATCACAAATCTGGAAATTAAGTACATATTTCGTTATTAAAGATACTTTTACCCGGCTCAACTTTTATATTGGATTCTCTACGGAAACAGAAGAAAGGGATTACGAAGATAGGGAATCGTGCGGATAGGTCCGCACCGCCGAGTTTAAAATTTTTGGAACTTGTTTTCGTTATATTCATTCATACATATTCATACATATGTATATACTTACAGCTTCAACATTGATGCTATATTATCCCTTTCGGTTCATATATTCATGTTGGACTACACCAGGGGTTGTCGATGGTGGTGCAATTATGGCCACATGAGTGCAATCAATTGCGCCTATAACACCCTTTATACCGAATTTGCTGTGAAATCTAAATGCAATTTTGAATAAATATCCTTATTAATATTATAAATACGAAAGTGAGTTTGTTCTCTGAGAGTTAAAAACCTACTTACCCCCGTTTAATGATATTATACCGCTAAACCGTGTTTGGGAAGCTTATCTCAAAGCGCTTCTTTTCCACAACAAGCTCACAAATAGCGCTAATAGCTCGTGATACGCTAGGCTGGCTCATTGATGCAAAATGGGTATTCCCTATGCAGTTTTGGTATGAGCCACTACATAGGAAATATAGTGCTGAGATAAACTAGAAGGAGAACACCCATCAGAAAATACATATTTCTAGGGTCGGATTCAATATAATGCCCCCCTTCCCCCCAAAAGAAACAAAAAATCCCAGGGCCTGGCTCATTATATCGAAATTTCCCCTATTTCTATATACAATCACAATATTTACCCGGAGTTCGAATGGGATCCTGGATTGCCGGATACCTCCATCGTGTATCTTTAAGTCCTGTATAATATCCCAGCACAAAGTTTTGGGAAATCTTAGAAATATCCGAAACACATCCTCTTACAGCAAGAAAGGCTCTTCCGAATCCCTCAATCTTGCCAGGATTATCCGTCGATCATTTCTAAATTGTGAAAGACTATAAGTTATTCACAATTTTCAAACAGTTGTGTTTCAATTACTTACCTTTTTCATTTTCTCGCTTTTTTAGTACTAAATATGCACAAAACATTTCTTCCTCCATAATTATGTTATTTTTTGCAAATTTTTACGCAAACGAACAAGCAAAGAGCAAATAAATTGTAAATTTTTATAAATTTTGATGCTATATTTATTTCACCTCAATGTTTTGTTTATTTTGTGACCTCCTCCCCACCAGGTCACTAATTAGTGACGTATTTTTTGAGACTTGAGACGTGAGCTCGCTTACAGAATACCAAATTGTCTCAAAATCAATCTCACCACGAAAAAGTCTCTATTAGTGACTAGAGATTGCTTACAGAATTCCGGTATTAATGTCATCTGGGAATATGTGTGACAAATACATTCAATTGAGTTCAGAGGCGTTTGAAAAACAAATTGAGAGGCATCGTTGTGTTCTAGGGACCTAGGGGACCCCTTTGATTTTAGTTTTTGAATTTGTTTGGAATTAATATAAGAAATTTGCCACATTTATTTTGAGACGCAAACTTTTGTGAATTTTTGTATGAAAATTAGTGGAAATTTTCTAGAAAAATCTATTTTCTATGCACTCATATTTTTATGAATCGCGACCGAAAGCGTTCCACGTTAAAATACTGTGGTCCGATCCATGGGCATTATATCAAAAAGTAGAATTATGCCGCTTGAGGGTTATGTTTGTAAAGTATGTACGTTCGAAGACCGCCAACACGGTGATCTAAGCAAAAGTACTGCGAATTTCTAAACTGAATAACAGGACAATTTAGACAACGAACTTTTGGACACAGCAACATATGAGGACCAAAGTTCAGACTACATTACTCTCCAAACCGACCTCAACAGGGGACCACAGGTAATAATATAACAAGATGGATGAAATAAAGGACTACGAACCAATCGCTATATGTTCCACATATTTACAGTGGATAAAAGGTGGACGGGTGGGAGATGCACTGGGTTGTACGGAGCTTGGGATTAAAAAATCCTTTTGAGTCCCGGACTACTGCAGTATCTTTCAGGCATTGATACGTACGGGCGATTCCCAGTGGATGTCAACTTGCAAGATCGCCAAAATTATACTTCGGTCATACCACTTAAAAACTGCAAACCATCTACTCACACGTTCCCACGAAATCTATCTATCTATTACGTATGTAAAGCTATTTTATTTATTTTATTACTTTTATTGTCACAAATACAAATATAGCACCGCTTCGACATTTTTTTAATGTGCCGTCACTGCGGTTTATTTTGAATTCATATGTCATTTTTCAAATTTGATTGCTTGGTTTTCTCTTTCTTTTTTTATATTTCTATACTGTAATGATGGCTGATTGAACTCGTAGGTATTACGAATATAGAAGTACTATATATATGCTTCCGGGCATTACTCTGGTACCCGGGTATATGTATACACATTTTCATAGTTGTTTATTGAGAAAATAACTGCGACTAAAAACTACAAGTTGCGCGCCGTCGCATTTGCTGCCATAGTTACAAGCTGTTTGTTGGCCAACGACTATCTCATTTTCTAGTCAAGTTGTTTACTTTTCCTAGTCGTTGTCTAGTCAAGTTGCCAAAACAAACCAAGCGACTAGCAACCAAATGAGCTAGTTGTTATTTCTGTTAAACGACCATGCGACTAGAATGCATAGTCGTATTTATGTTGCTTTGACTACTTGCTAGTCAGCAATTCAAACCCAGATTTATACAAATTTTTCACACTTTTATTGCAAAACTACGAATTATATTATTTGTTACTAAGAACTTACTAGCAGCTTTAACCATGTTAGAAAAATAGAGGTAAAATCACTTATTGACGTGGACAGCCATCTTAGCCATTTGACTTTTATTGAATTTGACATTTCATTGAAATAATGCTACCAGAGTAAACAGCAGCAAATGTTTTTTTTTGGCCGAAATCTGAAGTTTGTGAAAATAAATTAATTTATTTTCAAAAAAAGCAATTGCTTCGAAAGCTGTTTGATTTGTGCAAAATAAATAAATAAATAAATTTACTTTTTGGGGTAAGTGGAAAAAAATTCAACAACTATTTACAGCGAAGGTTGAGTGTATAGCTAATTCACGAAAAACCATCTTCGATCATCAGCACTCTTTTCGGAAGTGGATGCACCGGGGATTGAACCCGAGTCCATTCCATCTTCAGCCGCAATGACCCAACGCATAAACATACTCGGCCATTGAGACTCTGTGCAAGCTGTTGGATTTTCCCCACTTTTGCCTTTTTTCATTTTCAACATTAACGTTAGTGTGTATATGCTTTTGCATATATTCTCCACAAACGTGCTGAATTTTTGTTGTAGGCAGTTCGCAATGAACATTGTTGTTGGTATTTATTTTATTTATATACCAAACAACGTTAACAATTTTACTTGAAAGAGTTTTTAGTGCTTAGCACGAAATTTTTTATTTTTAATTCAATTTTTAATTGTTGGGGTAAGTGGAAAAAAATTAAACAACTATTTACAGCGAAGGTTGAGTGTATAGCTATTTCACGAAAAACCATTTTCGATCATCAGCACTCTTTTCGGAAGTGGATGCACCTGGGATTGAACCCGAGTCCATTCCATCTTCAGCCGCAATGACGCAACGCATAAACACACTCGGCCATTGAGACTCTGTGCAAGCTGTTGGATTTTCCCCACTTTTGCCTTTTTCATTTTCAACATTAACGTTAGTAGTGTGTATATGCTTTTGCATATATTCTCCACAAACGTGCTGAATTTTTGTTGTAGGCAGTTCGCAATGAACATTGTTGGTATTTATTTTATTTATATACCAAACAACGTTAACAATTTTACTTGAAAGAGTTTTTAGTGCTTAGCACGAAATTTTTTATTTTTAATTAAATTTTTAATTGTTGGGGTAAGTGGAAAAAAATTCAACAACTATTTACAGCGAAGGTTGAGTGTATAGCTATTTCACGAAAAACCATTTTCGATCATCAGCACTCTTTTCGGAAGTGGATGCACCGGGGATTGAACCCGAGTCCATTCTATCTTAAGCCGCAATGACCCAACTCATAAACACACTCGGCCATTGAGACTCTGTGCAAGCTGTTGGATTTTCCCCACTTTTGCCTTTTTCATTTTCAACATTAACGTTAGTGTGTATATGCTTTTGCATATATTCTCCACAAACGTGCTGAATTTTTGTTGTAGGCAGTTCGCAATGAACATTGTTGTTGGTATTTATTTTATTTATATACCAAACAACGTTAACAATTTTACTTGAAAGAGTTTTTAGTGCTTAGCACGAAATTTTTTATTTTTAATTCAATTTTTAATTGTTGGGGTAAGTGGAAAAAAATTCAACAACTATTTACAGCGAAGGTTGAGTGTATAGCTATTTCACGAAAAACCATTTTGTTGTTGAATTTTTTTCCACTTACCCCACAATTAAAAATTGAATTAAAAATAAAAAATTTCGTGCTAAGCACTAAAAACTCTTTCAAGTAAAATTGTTAACGTTGTTTGGTATATAAATAAAATAAATACCAACAACAATGTTCATTGCGAACTGCCTACAACAAAAATTCAGCACGTTTGTGGAGAATATATGCAAAAGCATATACACACTAACGTTAAGGTTGAAAATGAAAAAGGCAAAAGTGGGGAAAATCCAACAGCTTGCACAGAGTCTCAATGGCCGAGTGTGTTTATGCGTTGGGTCATTGCGGCTGAAGATGGAATGGACTCGGGTTCAATCCCCGGTGCATCCACTTCCGAAAAGAGTGCTGATGATCGAAAATGGTTTTTCGTGAAATAGCTATACACCCAACCTTCGCTGTAAATAGTTGTTTAATTTTTTTCCACTTACCCCAACAATTAAAAATTGAATTAAAAATAAAAAATTTCGTGCTAAGCACTAAAAACTCTTTCAAGTAAAATTGTTAACGTTGTTTGGTATATAAATAAAATAAATACCAACAACAATGTTCATTGCGAACTGCCTACAACAAAAATTCAGCACGTTTGTGGAGAATATATGCAAAAGCATATACACACTAACGTTAAGGTTGAAAATGAAAAAGGCAAAAGTGGGGAAAATCCAACAGCTTGCACAGAGTCTCAATGGCCGAGTGTGTTTATGCGTTGGGTCATTGCGGCTGAAGATGGAATGGACTCGGGTTCAATCCCCGGTGCATCCACATCCGAAAAGAGTGCTGATGATCGAAAATGGTTTTTCGTGAAATAGCTATACACTCAACCTTCGCTGTAAATAGTTGTTGAATTTTTTTCCACTTACCCCAACAATTAAAAATTGAATTAAAAACAAGTAAGAGCGCGGCTGTCTTCGGCCGTACCGAAGACTTCATACCTTTCATGGATGGGGAAATAAAAATTTGCATTGTCTGATATTGTTTAATTTATACTTCCAATTCTGTTAGTTATTTATGCAAAGATTCACTAGAAAAAAGTGTCATAATTTAAATGGAGAAGTTATACCTTAAAATATAAATATATGAACAATCGGTTGTATAGCAGCTATATGTTATAGTGGTCCGATCTTGACAAATTTCGGTGACATTATTTAAGTCAATATGGGTACAAATAATTCAAAGTTTCATGGCCTTAGCTGTTTAAATTGAGAAGTTATACCCCAAAATGTCCATATCTGAACGATCGGTTGAATAAACGAATAGCTACATGTTATAGTGGTCCGATTCGGTCCATTCCGACAAATGATCAGCTTCTCCTAAAAATACACTCACATTCCGAATTTCAAGCAGATATCTCAAAAACTGAGGGACTAGTTTGCGATCAAACAGACAGACAGACAGACGGACATGGCTTAATCGACTCAGCTCATGATCCTGATCATATTGGTATATATTTTGGTAGGTCTGCCACGCCTCCTTCTGGTACTTTCACCATTCGAGTTTCGGCACAAAGTTATAATACCATTTCATTCTCATGAAAGGTATAATAAAAAATTTCGTGCTAAGCACTAAAAACTCTTTCAAGTAAAATTGCTAACGTTGTTTGGTATATAAATAAAATAAATACCAACAACAATGTTCATTGCGAACTGCCTACAACAAAAATTCAGCACGTTTGTGGAGAATATATGCAAAAGCATATACACACTAACGTTAATGTTGAAAATGAAAAAGGCAAAAGTTGGGAAAATCCAACAGCTTGCACAGAGTCTCAATGGCCGAGTGTGTTTATGCGTTGGGTCATTGCGGCTGAAGATGGAATGGACTCGGGTTCAATCCCCGGTGCATCCGCTTCCGAAAAGAGTGCTGATGATCGAAAATGGTTTTTCGTGAAATAGCTATACACTCAACCTTCGCTGTAAATAGTAGTTGAATTTTTTTCCACTTACCCCAACAATTAAAAATTGAATTAAAAATAAAAAATTTCGTGCTAAGCACTAAAAACTCTTACAAATAAATTTACTTTCATACTCGTAATTTGTGAAAAAAAAATTTGAAAAATGAGCTGCCTCCTCAGGGGATGCGAATATACCATGCACTTTTGCAAAGGCTCAACGGTGAAGTTTTTTAAGCTTCCAGGAATTCCGTTTATAAGGAATCAACGGCTTCAAGCGTGCCAAATAGAGGAAGTTGATCTTCCAAAGAACCCGTTGATGTGCTTAGTGCATTTCGGTGCTAGCGATATTAGTAGCACAAATAACAAAACGTGAGGAAAAGGATCAAAATTATTCGTTTGTAAATTCTTTATATGAGGGAGGCTTATACAAGCAAAACTCAACTTTTATAAATATTTTGGAACATCTAAACTCGGTCTTCGTAAAGTTTAATAAAGAAAAATGGTAATTATCTAGTTTACGGTGCATCGACTACAACTGCTCCAATTTTTACAAATGGGGTACCAATCGACGCGTTTCGATCTTAGGAACACAAATCCGAAGGCGGAGCTTAACTTTTTTATTTAAAAAAAAAAAAAAAAAATTATTAACAAAAAACGATCTAACTTTTTGCTTGGTCATTACTAGGGTAGCTAAAAATATGCACGAAAAATTTCAAAATATGCATGCTAGTATGCCCGAAAAATAACTGAAATATGCTCGTAAATATGCACGAAAAAATCTCATAATATGCATATATGCCTACAAAATACCTGAAATAATACAATAATACAATGGCGCTATTATAACTCTGACGAGTTTTATGGTCGAGCTTCTCTCCCAATTCGAGATGTGCTCCTTTTCGTTTTTCCTACTAATTGGGTGGACCTACAATTTTATGCCGGCTCCGAACGGCGAATGCATTTTTTGTGAGAAGCTTTTTCATGGCAGAAATACACTCGGAGGGTATGCCGCCCACTGCCGAGAGGTGACCGCTGCTCTTAAAAACCCAATAATTGGATTTTTACTAATTAGAAAAATTGTTTTGGTGTTTTGCTCGGACCGTGATTTGAACCCGAAGACCTCTGGCGTAGCAGGCGAGCACCCTACCCACTGCACCACAGCGGCCACCTGAAATATGCTGGTGAACGAAAAAAGACACTGAAGATGGCGCATATTAGCCGAAACCGGTTTGTCTCCAAACCAAACTTGACAAGGGATGACGGAGGATCGTTCCACAATACATCATATTCCTACCCTGTCGGAAAAACAAGCAACCAAAAAGTATTTACTATAAAATACTTTTACTTAATTGTAGATTTGTATTTACGTAAATACATGAGATCTTTTTACAAAGCAAGCGAAACCATTCCATTAATATTGCGCAGGGTTGCATTGAACTATATATCCCAATAAACATTTTTCTTCATTTTCAATTTGAGGTTCATTTGAGAAGTAACCCTATTGTCAAACATCAAACGTTTGTTATCAAATGCACCTCAACTTTCCCTTGATAGCGTTCTCAAACAAAAAGGCTCATTTTTAGTATGGGATTTTGGGCTGATTCTCAATTTGATAAATTCCATTTTCTCAAACCCATTTCAAAGGTGGTACGAAATGGAATGCAATCAATAGATGTTTGTATGTATTACATATATGTACTCTAGAGTGCAGAAAAATTGAGGGATAGTGAGAGTGAGAGAGTTTGTGGTGTGAGCGCAGAAATGGAATGGAATAAATAGATGTAGATATGTATGTATTACATATTTGTACGCTTATGTGATGTTTTTCATTTACCCGTGCGGGTGAATTTCGCCGGTGCCTTTTGTACAATTACATGAGTAGGTATATTAATATCTTTTTTAATATACATACACACATATGGGAAACCAACTACATATGGTTTTATTAAATTTTGTGTAACTTCACAAAAAGCCACAAACAAATAAAATATGAGTAAGAAATACAGAATCATTATTACACACAATCATTTTCAACCATCATCATTCAACCGTTAAAAGACTGCTCGAGTAGAACAACGAACGCTGACTGAAATTTGCAAACACACAAAATTTCTTCGTTCCTTCATTCCTTGACGTGTTGAAATTCGTGAAATGGTACAAAATACGAAACAAGTTTTTTTTTTTCAAATGTGTTGTAAGTTAATCTAAAATTGATAAACAATGTTTGATGAACACTTGCAAATATGTTTATTTTCAAATGATATCTATGCTGATTCTCAACTTTAGAAACAACATTTTTTCAAACGTTTGATAATTTCTTTTTCAGTGTTTAATGGGATGTTTTACTATATTTTCCAGGGTAAATTTTTAGTGGCTTTCCGAGAAAAAACTCTTGTATGCGGAAAACGATTAATATTGACCGTGTAGCATCGAAATTTTGAAATCCGCAATCTGGATCGCAATATTGACAACACGGATTGACTGTGTAGCATGAAAATTTTGCGACCCATCAAATTTAATTGAAGGTAAAAGTGTGAAAAGGACGGAAGTAAAATATTTTAAACCTCAGAGCGAAAAAAATATCGCAATATTCATATTGAACGTGTAGCACTAGCCTGCGATTCATCAGACCATCAATATGGATCGCAATCCAAATATCGCGATTCATATTGACAGTGTAGCGTATGCCTATGTATGTCGATACATATTGCATATTATTGTTCCCTTCATCTGAGCAAAGTTTTTTTTTACTCTGGGTTTGCTTCGAGGCTCTGATCAACAGTCAAGTAGCCTTGCTTGTATGCATACGCAACTGTCTGAATTAACCACAGATAAGATGTTTCCAGCTTAATATTTTTCGATATTGCTCGATTAAGTGCCAAAATAAGCACGAAATGCATTTTGACCGTAAATATTCATTTTATGTCGAAATATGCATTTGCATATGCAATATGCATTTGCATATTTTTAGCTTCCCTAGTCATTACACACACCAATACATGGCCGCTGTGGTGCAGTGGGTAAAGTGCTCGCCTGCTATGCCAGAGGTCTCGGGTTCAAACCACGGTCGGAGCAAAACACCAACACCCGAGTCCATTCCATCTTCAGCCGCAATGACGCAACGCATAAACACACTCGGCCATTGAGACTCTGTGCAAGCTGTTGGATTTTCCCCACTTTTGCCTTTTTCATTTTCAACATTAACGTTAGTAGTGTGTATATGCTTTTGCATATATTCTCCACAAACGTGCTGAATTTTTGTTGTAGGCAGTTCGCAATGAACATTGTTGGTATTTATTTTATTTATATACCAAACAACGTTAACAATTTTACTTGAAAGAGTTTTTAGTGCTTAGCACGAAATTTTTTATTTTTAATTAAATTTTTAATTGTTGGGGTAAGTGGAAAAAAATTCAACAACTATTTACAGCGAAGGTTGAGTGTATAGCTATTTCACGAAAAACCATTTTCGATCATCAGCACTCTTTTCGGAAGTGGATGCACCGGGGATTGAACCCGAGTCCATTCTATCTTAAGCCGCAATGACCCAACGCATAAACACACTCGGCCATTGAGACTCTGTGCAAGCTGTTGGATTTTCCCCACTTTTGCCTTTTTCATTTTCAACATTAACGTTAGTGTGTATATGCTTTTGCATATATTCTCCACAAACGTGCTGAATTTTTGTTGTAGGCAGTTCGCAATGAACATTGTTGTTGGTATTTATTTTATTTATATACCAAACAACGTTAACAATTTTACTTGAAAGAGTTTTTAGTGCTTAGCACGAAATTTTTTATTTTTAATTCAATTTTTAATTGTTGGGGTAAGTGGAAAAAAATTCAACAACTATTTACAGCGAAGGTTGAGTGTATAGCTATTTCACGAAAAACCATTTTGTTGTTGAATTTTTTTCCACTTACCCCACAATTAAAAATTGAATTAAAAATAAAAAATTTCGTGCTAAGCACTAAAAACTCTTTCAAGTAAAATTGTTAACGTTGTTTGGTATATAAATAAAATAAATACCAACAACAATGTTCATTGCGAACTGCCTACAACAAAAATTCAGCACGTTTGTGGAGAATATATGCAAAAGCATATACACACTAACGTTAATGTTGAAAATGAAAAAGGCAAAAGTGGGGAAAATACAACAGCTTGCACAGAGTCTCAATGGCCGAGTGTGTTTATGCGTTGGGTCATTGCGGCTGAAGATGGAATGGACTCGGGTTCAATCCCCGGTGCATCCACTTCCGAAAAGAGTGCTGATGATCGAAAATGGTTTTTCGTGAAATAGCTATACACCCAACCTTCGCTGTAAATAGTTGTTTAATTTTTTTCCACTTACCCCAACAATTAAAAATTGAATTAAAAATAAAAAATTTCGTGCTAAGCACTAAAAACTCTTTCAAGTAAAATTGTTAACGTTGTTTGGTATATAAATAAAATAAATACCAACAACAATGTTCATTGCGAACTGCCTACAACAAAAATTCAGCACGTTTGTGGAGAATATATGCAAAAGCATATACACACTAACGTTAAGGTTGAAAATGAAAAAGGCAAAAGTGGGGAAAATCCAACAGCTTGCACAGAGTCTCAATGGCCGAGTGTGTTTATGCGTTGGGTCATTGCGGCTGAAGATGGAATGGACTCGGGTTCAATCCCCGGTGCATCCACATCCGAAAAGAGTGCTGATGATCGAAAATGGTTTTTCGTGAAATAGCTATACACTCAACCTTCGCTGTAAATAGTTGTTGAATTTTTTTCCACTTACCCCAACAATTAAAAATTGAATTAAAAACAAGTAAGAGCGCGGCTGTCTTCGGCCGTACCGAAGACTTCATACCTTTCATGAATGGGGAAATAAAAATTTGCATTGTCTGATATTGTTTAATTTATACTTCCAATTCTGTTAGTTATTTATGCAAAGATTCACTAGAAAAAAGTGTCATAATTTAAATGGAGAAGTTATACCTTAAAATATAAATATATGAACAATCGGTTGTATAGCAGCTATATGTTATAGTGGTCCGATCTTGACAAATTTCGGTGACATTATTTAAGTCAATATGGGTACAAATAATTCAAAGTTTCATGGCCTTAGCTGTTTAAATTGAGAAGTTATACCCCAAAATGTCCATATCTGAACGATCGGTTGAATAAACGAATAGCTACATGTTATAGTGGTCCGATTCGGTCCATTCCGACAAATGATCAGCTTCTCCTAAAAATACACTCACATTCCGAATTTCAAGCAGATATCTCAAAAACTGAGGGACTAGTTTGCGATCAAACAGACAGACAGACAGACGGACATGGCTTAATCGACTCAGCTCATGATCCTGATCATATTGGTATATATTTTGGTAGGTCTGCCACGCCTCCTTCTGGTACTTTCACCATTCGAGTTTCGGCACAAAGTTATAATACCATTTCATTCTCATGAAAGGTATAATAAAAAATTTCGTGCTAAGCACTAAAAACTCTTTCAAGTAAAATTGCTAACGTTGTTTGGTATATAAATAAAATAAATACCAACAACAATGTTCATTGCGAACTGCCTACAACAAAAATTCAGCACGTTTGTGGAGAATATATGCAAAAGCATATACACACTAACGTTAATGTTGAAAATGAAAAAGGCAAAAGTTGGGAAAATCCAACAGCTTGCACAGAGTCTCAATGGCCGAGTGTGTTTATGCGTTGGGTCATTGCGGCTGAAGATGGAATGGACTCGGGTTCAATCCCCGGTGCATCCGCTTCCGAAAAGAGTGCTGATGATCGAAAATGGTTTTTCGTGAAATAGCTATACACTCAACCTTCGCTGTAAATAGTAGTTGAATTTTTTTCCACTTACCCCAACAATTAAAAATTGAATTAAAAATAAAAAATTTCGTGCTAAGCACTAAAAACTCTTACAAATAAATTTACTTTCATACTCGTAATTTGTGAAAAAAAAATTTGAAAAATGAGCTGCCTCCTCAGGGGATGCGAATATACCATGCACTTTTGCAAAGGCTCAACGGTGAAGTTTTTTAAGCTTCCAGGAATTCCGTTTATAAGGAATCAACGGCTTCAAGCGTGCCAAATAGAGGAAGTTGATCTTCCAAAGAACCCGTTGATGTGCTTAGTGCATTTCGGTGCTAGCGATATTAGTAGCACAAATAACAAAACGTGAGGAAAAGGATCAAAATTATTCGTTTGTAAATTCTTTATATGAGGGAGGCTTATACAAGCAAAACTCAACTTTTATAAATATTTTGGAACATCTAAACTCGGTCTTCGTAAAGTTTAATAAAGAAAAATGGTAATTATCTAGTTTACGGTGCATCGACTACAACTGCTCCAATTTTTACAAATGGGGTACCAATCGACGCGTTTCGATCTTAGGAACACAAATCCGAAGGCGGAGCTTAACTTTTTTATTTAAAAAAAAAAAAAAAAAATTATTAACAAAAAACGATCTAACTTTTTGCTTGGTCATTACTAGGGTAGCTAAAAATATGCACGAAAAATTTCAAAATATGCATGCTAGTATGCCCGAAAAATAACTGAAATATGCTCGTAAATATGCACGAAAAAATCTCATAATATGCATATATGCCTACAAAATACCTGAAATAATACAATAATACAATGGCGCTATTATAACTCTGACGAGTTTTATGGTCGAGCTTCTCTCCCAATTCGAGATGTGCTCCTTTTCGTTTTTCCTACTAATTGGGTGGACCTACAATTTTATGCCGGCTCCGAACGGCGAATGCATTTTTTGTGAGAAGCTTTTTCATGGCAGAAATACACTCGGAGGGTATGCCGCCCACTGCCGAGAGGTGACCGCTGCTCTTAAAAACCCAATAATTGGATTTTTACTAATTAGAAAAATTGTTTTGGTGTTTTGCTCGGACCGTGATTTGAACCCGAGACCTCTGGCGTAGCAGGCGAGCACCCTACCCACTGCACCACAGCGGCCACCTGAAATATGCTGGTGAACGAAAAAAGACACTGAAGATGGCGCATATTAGCCGAAACCGGTTTGTCTCCAAACCAAACTTGACAAGGGATGACGGAGGATCGTTCCACAATACATCATATTCCTACCCTGTCGGAAAAACAAGCAACCAAAAAGTATTTACTATAAAATACTTTTACTTAATTGTAGATTTGTATTTACGTAAATACATGAGATCTTTTTACAAAGCAAGCGAAACCATTCCATTAATATTGCGCAGGGTTGCATTGAACTATTATATCCCAATAAACATTTTTCTTCATTTTCAATTTGAGGTTCATTTGAGAAGTAACCCTATTGTCAAACATCAAACGTTTGTTATCAAATGCACCTCAACTTTCCCTTGATAGCGTTCTCAAACAAAAAGGCTCATTTTTAGTATGGGATTTTGGGCTGATTCTCAATTTGATAAATTCCATTTTCTCAAACCCATTTCAAAGGTGGTACGAAATGGAATGCAATCAATAGATGTTTGTATGTATTACATATATGTACTCTAGAGTGCAGAAAAATTGAGGGATAGTGAGAGTGAGAGAGTTTGTGGTGTGAGCGCAGAAATGGAATGGAATAAATAGATGTAGATATGTATGTATTACATATTTGTACGCTTATGTGATGTTTTTCATTTACCCGTGCGGGTGAATTTCGCCGGTGCCTTTTGTACAATTACATGAGTAGGTATATTAATATCTTTTTTAATATACATACACACATATGGGAAACCAACTACATATGGTTTTATTAAATTTTGTGTAACTTCACAAAAAGCCACAAACAAATAAAATATGAGTAAGAAATACAGAATCATTATTACACACAATCATTTTCAACCATCATCATTCAACCGTTAAAAGACTGCTCGAGTAGAACAACGAACGCTGACTGAAATTTGCAAACACACAAAATTTCTTCGTTCCTTCATTCCTTGACGTGTTGAAATTCGTGAAATGGTACAAAATACGAAACAAGTTTTTTTTTTTCAAATGTGTTGTAAGTTAATCTAAAATTGATAAACAATGTTTGATGAACACTTGCAAATATGTTTATTTTCAAATGATATCTATGCTGATTCTCAACTTTAGAAACAACATTTTTTCAAACGTTTGATAATTTCTTTTTCAGTGTTTAATGGGATGTTTTACTATATTTTCCAGGGTAAATTTTTAGTGGCTTTCCGAGAAAAAACTCTTGTATGCGGAAAACGATTAATATTGACCGTGTAGCATCGAAATTTTGAAATCCGCAATCTGGATCGCAATATTGACAACACGGATTGACTGTGTAGCATGAAAATTTTGCGACCCATCAAATTTAATTGAAGGTAAAAGTGTGAAAAGGACGGAAGTAAAATATTTTAAACCTCAGAGCGAAAAAAATATCGCAATATTCATATTGAACGTGTAGCACTAGCCTGCGATTCATCAGACCATCAATATGGATCGCAATCCAAATATCGCGATTCATATTGACAGTGTAGCGTATGCCTATGTATGTCGATACATATTGCATATTATTGTTCCCTTCATCTGAGCAAAGTTTTTTTTTACTCTGGGTTTGCTTCGAGGCTCTGATCAACAGTCAAGTAGCCTTGCTTGTATGCATACGCAACTGTCTGAATTAACCACAGATAAGATGTTTCCAGCTTAATATTTTTCGATATTGCTCGATTAAGTGCCAAAATAAGCACGAAATGCATTTTGACCGTAAATATTCATTTTATGTCGAAATATGCATTTGCATATGCAATATGCATTTGCATATTTTTAGCTTCCCTAGTCATTACACACACCAATACATGGCCGCTGTGGTGCAGTGGGTAAAGTGCTCGCCTGCTATGCCAGAGGTCTCGGGTTCAAACCACGGTCGGAGCAAAACACCAACACCCGAGTCCATTCCATCTTCAGCCGCAATGACGCAACGCATAAACACACTCGGCCATTGAGACTCTGTGCAAGCTGTTGGATTTTCCCCACTTTTGCCTTTTTCATTTTCAACATTAACGTTAGTAGTGTGTATATGCTTTTGCATATATTCTCCACAAACGTGCTGAATTTTTGTTGTAGGCAGTTCGCAATGAACATTGTTGGTATTTATTTTATTTATATACCAAACAACGTTAACAATTTTACTTGAAAGAGTTTTTAGTGCTTAGCACGAAATTTTTTATTTTTAATTAAATTTTTAATTGTTGGGGTAAGTGGAAAAAAATTCAACAACTATTTACAGCGAAGGTTGAGTGTATAGCTATTTCACGAAAAACCATTTTCGATCATCAGCACTCTTTTCGGAAGTGGATGCACCGGGGATTGAACCCGAGTCCATTCTATCTTAAGCCGCAATGACCCAACGCATAAACACACTCGGCCATTGAGACTCTGTGCAAGCTGTTGGATTTTCCCCACTTTTGCCTTTTTCATTTTCAACATTAACGTTAGTGTGTATATGCTTTTGCATATATTCTCCACAAACGTGCTGAATTTTTGTTGTAGGCAGTTCGCAATGAACATTGTTGTTGGTATTTATTTTATTTATATACCAAACAACGTTAACAATTTTACTTGAAAGAGTTTTTAGTGCTTAGCACGAAATTTTTTATTTTTAATTCAATTTTTAATTGTTGGGGTAAGTGGAAAAAAATTCAACAACTATTTACAGCGAAGGTTGAGTGTATAGCTATTTCACGAAAAACCATTTTGTTGTTGAATTTTTTTCCACTTACCCCACAATTAAAAATTGAATTAAAAATAAAAAATTTCGTGCTAAGCACTAAAAACTCTTTCAAGTAAAATTGTTAACGTTGTTTGGTATATAAATAAAATAAATACCAACAACAATGTTCATTGCGAACTGCCTACAACAAAAATTCAGCACGTTTGTGGAGAATATATGCAAAAGCATATACACACTAACGTTAATGTTGAAAATGAAAAAGGCAAAAGTGGGGAAAATACAACAGCTTGCACAGAGTCTCAATGGCCGAGTGTGTTTATGCGTTGGGTCATTGCGGCTGAAGATGGAATGGACTCGGGTTCAATCCCCGGTGCATCCACTTCCGAAAAGAGTGCTGATGATCGAAAATGGTTTTTCGTGAAATAGCTATACACCCAACCTTCGCTGTAAATAGTTGTTTAATTTTTTTCCACTTACCCCAACAATTAAAAATTGAATTAAAAATAAAAAATTTCGTGCTAAGCACTAAAAACTCTTTCAAGTAAAATTGTTAACGTTGTTTGGTATATAAATAAAATAAATACCAACAACAATGTTCATTGCGAACTGCCTACAACAAAAATTCAGCACGTTTGTGGAGAATATATGCAAAAGCATATACACACTAACGTTAAGGTTGAAAATGAAAAAGGCAAAAGTGGGGAAAATCCAACAGCTTGCACAGAGTCTCAATGGCCGAGTGTGTTTATGCGTTGGGTCATTGCGGCTGAAGATGGAATGGACTCGGGTTCAATCCCCGGTGCATCCACATCCGAAAAGAGTGCTGATGATCGAAAATGGTTTTTCGTGAAATAGCTATACACTCAACCTTCGCTGTAAATAGTTGTTGAATTTTTTTCCACTTACCCCAACAATTAAAAATTGAATTAAAAACAAGTAAGAGCGCGGCTGTCTTCGGCCGTACCGAAGACTTCATACCTTTCATGAATGGGGAAATAAAAATTTGCATTGTCTGATATTGTTTAATTTATACTTCCAATTCTGTTAGTTATTTATGCAAAGATTCACTAGAAAAAAGTGTCATAATTTAAATGGAGAAGTTATACCTTAAAATATAAATATATGAACAATCGGTTGTATAGCAGCTATATGTTATAGTGGTCCGATCTTGACAAATTTCGGTGACATTATTTAAGTCAATATGGGTACAAATAATTCAAAGTTTCATGGCCTTAGCTGTTTAAATTGAGAAGTTATACCCCAAAATGTCCATATCTGAACGATCGGTTGAATAAACGAATAGCTACATGTTATAGTGGTCCGATTCGGTCCATTCCGACAAATGATCAGCTTCTCCTAAAAATACACTCACATTCCGAATTTCAAGCAGATATCTCAAAAACTGAGGGACTAGTTTGCGATCAAACAGACAGACAGACAGACGGACATGGCTTAATCGACTCAGCTCATGATCCTGATCATATTGGTATATATTTTGGTAGGTCTGCCACGCCTCCTTCTGGTACTTTCACCATTCGAGTTTCGGCACAAAGTTATAATACCATTTCATTCTCATGAAAGGTATAATAAAAAATTTCGTGCTAAGCACTAAAAACTCTTTCAAGTAAAATTGCTAACGTTGTTTGGTATATAAATAAAATAAATACCAACAACAATGTTCATTGCGAACTGCCTACAACAAAAATTCAGCACGTTTGTGGAGAATATATGCAAAAGCATATACACACTAACGTTAATGTTGAAAATGAAAAAGGCAAAAGTTGGGAAAATCCAACAGCTTGCACAGAGTCTCAATGGCCGAGTGTGTTTATGCGTTGGGTCATTGCGGCTGAAGATGGAATGGACTCGGGTTCAATCCCCGGTGCATCCGCTTCCGAAAAGAGTGCTGATGATCGAAAATGGTTTTTCGTGAAATAGCTATACACTCAACCTTCGCTGTAAATAGTAGTTGAATTTTTTTCCACTTACCCCAACAATTAAAAATTGAATTAAAAATAAAAAATTTCGTGCTAAGCACTAAAAACTCTTACAAATAAATTTACTTTCATACTCGTAATTTGTGAAAAAAAAATTTGAAAAATGAGCTGCCTCCTCAGGGGATGCGAATATACCATGCACTTTTGCAAAGGCTCAACGGTGAAGTTTTTTAAGCTTCCAGGAATTCCGTTTATAAGGAATCAACGGCTTCAAGCGTGCCAAATAGAGGAAGTTGATCTTCCAAAGAACCCGTTGATGTGCTTAGTGCATTTCGGTGCTAGCGATATTAGTAGCACAAATAACAAAACGTGAGGAAAAGGATCAAAATTATTCGTTTGTAAATTCTTTATATGAGGGAGGCTTATACAAGCAAAACTCAACTTTTATAAATATTTTGGAACATCTAAACTCGGTCTTCGTAAAGTTTAATAAAGAAAAATGGTAATTATCTAGTTTACGGTGCATCGACTACAACTGCTCCAATTTTTACAAATGGGGTACCAATCGACGCGTTTCGATCTTAGGAACACAAATCCGAAGGCGGAGCTTAACTTTTTTATTTAAAAAAAAAAAAAAAAAATTATTAACAAAAAACGATCTAACTTTTTGCTTGGTCATTACTAGGGTAGCTAAAAATATGCACGAAAAATTTCAAAATATGCATGCTAGTATGCCCGAAAAATAACTGAAATATGCTCGTAAATATGCACGAAAAAATCTCATAATATGCATATATGCCTACAAAATACCTGAAATAATACAATAATACAATGGCGCTATTATAACTCTGACGAGTTTTATGGTCGAGCTTCTCTCCCAATTCGAGATGTGCTCCTTTTCGTTTTTCCTACTAATTGGGTGGACCTACAATTTTATGCCGGCTCCGAACGGCGAATGCATTTTTTGTGAGAAGCTTTTTCATGGCAGAAATACACTCGGAGGGTATGCCGCCCACTGCCGAGAGGTGACCGCTGCTCTTAAAAACCCAATAATTGGATTTTTACTAATTAGAAAAATTGTTTTGGTGTTTTGCTCGGACCGTGATTTGAACCCGAGACCTCTGGCGTAGCAGGCGAGCACCCTACCCACTGCACCACAGCGGCCACCTGAAATATGCTGGTGAACGAAAAAAGACACTGAAGATGGCGCATATTAGCCGAAACCGGTTTGTCTCCAAACCAAACTTGACAAGGGATGACGGAGGATCGTTCCACAATACATCATATTCCTACCCTGTCGGAAAAACAAGCAACCAAAAAGTATTTACTATAAAATACTTTTACTTAATTGTAGATTTGTATTTACGTAAATACATGAGATCTTTTTACAAAGCAAGCGAAACCATTCCATTAATATTGCGCAGGGTTGCATTGAACTATTATATCCCAATAAACATTTTTCTTCATTTTCAATTTGAGGTTCATTTGAGAAGTAACCCTATTGTCAAACATCAAACGTTTGTTATCAAATGCACCTCAACTTTCCCTTGATAGCGTTCTCAAACAAAAAGGCTCATTTTTAGTATGGGATTTTGGGCTGATTCTCAATTTGATAAATTCCATTTTCTCAAACCCATTTCAAAGGTGGTACGAAATGGAATGCAATCAATAGATGTTTGTATGTATTACATATATGTACTCTAGAGTGCAGAAAAATTGAGGGATAGTGAGAGTGAGAGAGTTTGTGGTGTGAGCGCAGAAATGGAATGGAATAAATAGATGTAGATATGTATGTATTACATATTTGTACGCTTATGTGATGTTTTTCATTTACCCGTGCGGGTGAATTTCGCCGGTGCCTTTTGTACAATTACATGAGTAGGTATATTAATATCTTTTTTAATATACATACACACATATGGGAAACCAACTACATATGGTTTTATTAAATTTTGTGTAACTTCACAAAAAGCCACAAACAAATAAAATATGAGTAAGAAATACAGAATCATTATTACACACAATCATTTTCAACCATCATCATTCAACCGTTAAAAGACTGCTCGAGTAGAACAACGAACGCTGACTGAAATTTGCAAACACACAAAATTTCTTCGTTCCTTCATTCCTTGACGTGTTGAAATTCGTGAAATGGTACAAAATACGAAACAAGTTTTTTTTTTTCAAATGTGTTGTAAGTTAATCTAAAATTGATAAACAATGTTTGATGAACACTTGCAAATATGTTTATTTTCAAATGATATCTATGCTGATTCTCAACTTTAGAAACAACATTTTTTCAAACGTTTGATAATTTCTTTTTCAGTGTTTAATGGGATGTTTTACTATATTTTCCAGGGTAAATTTTTAGTGGCTTTCCGAGAAAAAACTCTTGTATGCGGAAAACGATTAATATTGACCGTGTAGCATCGAAATTTTGAAATCCGCAATCTGGATCGCAATATTGACAACACGGATTGACTGTGTAGCATGAAAATTTTGCGACCCATCAAATTTAATTGAAGGTAAAAGTGTGAAAAGGACGGAAGTAAAATATTTTAAACCTCAGAGCGAAAAAAATATCGCAATATTCATATTGAACGTGTAGCACTAGCCTGCGATTCATCAGACCATCAATATGGATCGCAATCCAAATATCGCGATTCATATTGACAGTGTAGCGTATGCCTATGTATGTCGATACATATTGCATATTATTGTTCCCTTCATCTGAGCAAAGTTTTTTTTTACTCTGGGTTTGCTTCGAGGCTCTGATCAACAGTCAAGTAGCCTTGCTTGTATGCATACGCAACTGTCTGAATTAACCACAGATAAGATGTTTCCAGCTTAATATTTTTCGATATTGCTCGATTAAGTGCCAAAATAAGCACGAAATGCATTTTGACCGTAAATATTCATTTTATGTCGAAATATGCATTTGCATATGCAATATGCATTTGCATATTTTTAGCTTCCCTAGTCATTACACACACCAATACATGGCCGCTGTGGTGCAGTGGGTAAAGTGCTCGCCTGCTATGCCAGAGGTCTCGGGTTCAAACCACGGTCGGAGCAAAACACCAACACAATTTTTCTAATTAGTAAAAATCCAATTATTGGGTTTTTTAAGAGCAGCGGTCACCTCTCGGCAGTCGTTGGCATACCCTCCGAGAGTATTTCCGCCATGAAAAAGCTTCTCACAAAAAATGCATTCGCCGTTCGGAGCCGGCATAAAAACTGTAGGTCCACCCAATTAGTAGGAAAAACAAAAAGGAGCACACCTCGAATTGGGAGAAAAGCTCGGCCATAAAACTCACCAGAGTTATAATAGCGCCATTGTATTATTATTATTATTATTATTATTATTATTATTATTATTATTATTATTATTATTATTATTATTATTATTATTATTATTATTATTATTATTATTATTATTATTATTATTATTATTATTATTATTATTATTATTATTATTATTATTATTATTAATACATAAATTCAACTGATTTCTTCCCAACAGACCAGGAAGTAAGCGAAATGTAACAGGACTTGAGAGCAAGCTTATAACAATTGTTCATTGTAAGCTTATTGCAATACAGTTTTTATAAGCTTAATTGTAAGCTTATTCACAAGCATGATTGTAATAATTGAGGAACACTTACTTTATGTAAGCCTTTCTCAATACTCCTTATGTTAAAAAGCTTGAAAACAACATTACAATAAGCTTACTTTACACTTGCAATGAAAGCTTGAAAAACTATTTTTTTTTTCGGATATAATTTTTATTGTATCATTCTAAGAGAATATGACAATTTTTATAGAATCTTAACCTAGAATACAATGACGTTATTCGTTGCCACTGCTTCAAATAACATATGGATGCAAATTTTATTTGATATAAAATAAATACTTATGAATACATTTATTATGTGTATGTGAATGTTTTTGTTTTTACTAAGAGTATGTACGTTATTTTATTTTATATTCGTTCATTATGTTATTCATTTTCATTATATATGTATTTATGCCGTCGGAATGGAATGAAATGGAATTCCAAGCAGCTGATTGTATAGTATTAAAAGTTCATACGGCTTGACAGGATAAGCCTGATGACACAATCATGTGTTGCATTAGTAAGTGCTGTTGCAGCTTTCGGAATGGAAGGAATTCCAATAAGCTGCGTGTATGAACTTAGGAATTTTTACGGCCTAATGGGATATGATCGTCCGGAACACAGTCATACATATGTTATACATGTGTATTGGTAAATGCTGTTGTAGCTTTCTGAATGGAAGGAATTTCAGTAAGCTGCTTTTTGTAATTTAGAGGTTTTACGGCCTAATAAGATAGGCTATACGAAGTTTTAATTTTAGTGGCTCTAGCCTTGGTCACAATTTAGCTGGATATCCTTTCTCTTTAACCGCCTGGGGTATCTCTGTTCTAACAGGCTTCTAGCCAATATGTTTGGATGATTGCCTAGTCTTGTGGCGTAGTTAGTTTGTATATTTTTTACTTCTTCAACAACTGTGTTAATCTTTAGATCCCTGTGTATAGCGGAATTTTTCACGCACCAAGGCGCCCGGCATATTGATCTTAATATCTTAGATTGTAGCCTTTGTATTCTTTCTAGACTGGATTTGGATGCTGAACTCCAAAGCTGTATTCCATATATCCAGGATGGTTTTATCACCATATTAAATAAAAGTATTTTGTTGTCTAGGCTTAATTTAGATTTTGGACCAATGATCCATTGTAGATTGCTTATTTTCAGCTTTGCTTGCATTAACTTATTATCAATATGATATTTCCAAGTAAGCCTTCTGTCTAAGGCACTCTGCACACGAGGCGTATCGTCATAGACGCGTACGAGACATTTCATGTAGCGTCGATTTCTCTACGCCTCAAGATCTGCACACGAAGCGACATGAAACTTCGCTGCACAAAACAAACAAACAAATTAATACGGTATTTGCTTTAAATTTCGAAGCTTTAAATACAAAAGATGAAAATTTTTACGGAATCTTCCATTTTCTTTCATTATACACTAATTTTTTCCGATTTTTTACACAAATTTTACTGCTTTCATAAATTCCACCAAGTGGAAAAATGTAAACAAACATCTTCTTCTTCCTGTTTTCTAAGTGTAGTACGACTAGCTACCAGCACTGCTTTACGCCAAGCGACATGTAGCCAGCATACTTTGACGAATGCATGAAGCTGACGACTCGTGTGCAGCCCTGAATTGAAATATACGTGCGCGACAGCAAAGCGTACAGCTTTCGTCTGTAGTATCTAATACGCGTCTAAAGCAGTACGCTCCGTGTGCAGAGTGCCTAAGGTAACACCAAGGTAGGCGACGTAATCTTTTTGGGTTACTATTTTACCATTAATTGAGACAGAGGGGCAGGTATCTTTTTTTAGAGTAAAAGTAATTTTTCGTAATTCTTGGCAAAAATTGTATTATTTTGTTTCCGTACTACGGCAACACAGTTTAAGAATTGTTGATCGTTGCTGAGAGTTGGCGGTTTTGGTTTTTGATTTTTAGTGTTTCCGCAGGCTTCTTGCGATGAACATGACGAGCGAGGGAATATACGCTGATTTTAATTGTTTTGCATTCCCCTTATCACCGAAAAACAAATCAGCCCCTCTCCATCCTCTTGCAATAGCAAATCAATTTGTCTTTATTTACTGGTGATTTTAGTTTAATTTTTTTTTAATTTTCCCTTAGGAAAAAATTATATGTGCGTCAAAGGATTTTTAACATGTATGTGGCTAGATAACAATATTTTATAAATTCTAATAATTTATATGCTTCCCTTTCTTCAACTAAACCTGGGTCAATCTCCTTGGCATGGACTCTACCAATTTTTGTAAGGTTTGGATGCTTATTTCGTCCCATTCCTTTACCAACGTTTCTTTAAGCTGCTGTATGGTCTGAAACTGTCTACCATTCTTATAAACCTTAGCCGAGAGTATTCCCCACAGGTCCTCAATGGGGTTGAGGTCAGGACTGATGGCTGGCCAAACCAACAAAGGGATGTTTCTGGACGATAAAAAATATTTTGTTGTACGAGCGGTGTGGATTGGGGCGTTGTCCTGTTGAAATATCCACTCATTTCCATAAACTTCTTCCGCAAATTGAATAAGGACATTGTCCAATAACTCAATGTACATTTGGGAATTGGGTTTGCATGGGATGAAACAGAGTGGAGGTTTTCCGGCATACCTAAAAGCCCCCCAAACCATTAACGAGCCGCCACCATGGTTTCGCTTAAGACGATTCTGCCTCGGGTGTCTTAAGTCGCGATAATATTTTTGACAGCCATCGGGACCATCCAAATTAAACTTTTTCTCATCGCTGAATATAACTTTTTGAAACTCTGTATCCCAGAACTTATATTTATCGGCGAAGGCCAAACGGGATGTCATATGTCTTTTTAAAAGCATAGGTTGAGATACTCGCGCAGTATATGTGACATTTTTGTTTTGGGATAATATTTGGTGGACTCGTCTCCTTGTTACCTTAAGATTAAGATGGGCTTGAATTTCACTGCAACTCATACCTTTTTCAATAGCTAGACGCCGAATTGTTCGCTTACAACGTTCATCAATCTCTGATTTTCTGCCACTGCGTTTGGTAGTCCCATATTTTTCCGGGTTTTTTAGGAAATTAGTAATCGTATTTCTATGGCGTCCCAATTTCGTTGCAATTTCGACCAATGGCACACCACCATCCCTTTGTCCAATTATAAAACCGCGCTCTGTTTCTGTCAAGGTGGATCCGCGTGGCATTTTTTCTAAAAGTTGGAAATCACTCAATATCCGTTTGCAAAAAAATGTATATTTGCTTCACTTGCGATTTGTATGAATAAAGTTATTTTATCTTACTTATTGACATTTGAAGCAGGGAAAATGCGTTTTGCACATATAAATTAAGGTGGCATATACCACAAGTTTTTATATACCGTATACATTATCAGCGGATTAAAACTAATCATTATATATAAACGAATTACCAAATATGTAATATAATATTTACATGCTCAAAGATAACTAAATAGAGTCTTAAATTAGAGAGATAAATTGAATTAATGAAGTGCACATATAAATATTTCACTGAGGTATATAGCGGTCCATTCCGGTTTGAACCTTTTCGCCCACTTTTTGCATTTCACTACTCGTTTTTGAGTTAGATGCAGCTGTTGCGTTATTTGAATTCCCTAAGGATTGAGGTAGAGGAAATTGCGGAATATTTCTTGGAATAGCGGGAGAGCAGGATCGAGCTCTTAGTTCGTCTGTTTTATCTGTAGGTACCTTTAGGTTGGCTTCATTGGTACTGCACCTCAGCGTGAAATACCCATTGTTTCTAAATCTGTTAATGATAGAGTGAGTGCCTTTATCACTCATGTTTTTTATTTTAATTTATATTATTTTGGTTTGTTTTATATTATTTATTTATTTTTTTTTAATTTTATTTATTTATTTATTTTTATTTTTTTTTATTTTACTTTATTTTATTTCATTTTATTTTATTTTTATTTTATTTTATTTCGTTGCAATAGTGCAGATCTCTGCACTCTGGACAGCACAGCGGATACTGGTGCATCGCCACCTACCGGCCAACCTTTAGGTTGGCTTCATTGGTACTGCACCTCAGCGTGAAATACCCATTGTTCCTCAATCTGTTAATGTTAGAGTGAGTGCCTGTATCACTCATGTATTTTATTTTAAAAATACTATTAATAATAATATTGTTATAAGCTTGCTGTAAATTTTTTTTAAATTTTGGTTTTACAATGATTCATATAATTCTTGATTCCTTTTTCGTAAAAGGGAAGTATAAAAGCCTCAATAAAATTCAATATAATGTTGAATGTCCCACTATATGATACCGTGGGATTGAATTTCAGGTTGATGTCATGGTTCGAAACAGGAGCAGAATATAAAATAAAGAACATTGCAGTAAAGGTGAAGAAGGAAAGAAAATGCAAATAAAAATTTATTTTTTTAATTTTTTCTACTATTTATACATACAATTGTATTTATAAGCTTACAACAAGCTTTCACAAGTAATTGGGCAATTCACTGGGTATTGTAAAGTTGTATGTTGTAAAGGAAAATGTACATAAGAACGCAGTACCTGTGAACAGACTCACGTATGTGTTTTGTTGTATTTCGTTATTTTTACAGTTTGTTGTTTAAAAAAATTTGAATAAGAAAAATGCCAGGCGAAAGTGAAAAAAACAAAATCATAACAGCTTTATGCGAAAAACAGTTTATTAGATTTATTAGCGGCGGATTCAAGTCGTAGTTGATATATGATACACACGATGCAAGTAACTTGTTTTTTTTTTCGTCTCGCCCTCCATACTGCCTGCACCTGTCGATTGCTCAAATTCCTTTGCTCTACCATATGCACTTCGCATGTTTCGCACTTGCTTTCATTCCACATTTATGGTTTTTCCGCGGTAAAACGATTGTAGTAAAATTGGGCAGTTGGTTTCTAACGTAAACGAAATTAGGTGCTTTATAAAATTCAATGCATAACAAACCCTAAGAGACCTCGAATTCTCGATTTTCCAAAAGGAATTCGACCAGCATCTTCTTTTCGGCCATATCCCACCTCCTTATTGGGTGGGTTGGAGCGTATGCATCTCTTCTTGCACTACAAGTAAAGAATTAAAAAGGAAAAATATGAAACAGATATGTACGTACATTTGTATTTATTTAATTCGATTATATTTACCGGAATGTCGTCAGGCGCTTCCATATTTTTGTTTAAATTTTTTTTAACAAACTGTCAGAATAAAAAACTTAAATCAAATAACACATCCAATAAACATAGGCTGCCCAGTTGTATTGGTTGTATTGAAATTTGTATGAGAAAAATCAACCCTACTGATACACCTATTGTAAACCTTTACCAGTATATAACATTACAATACTTTACAAGAGCTTGTGAATTGCCCAAATATTTTTCTACAATTACATTTGTAAGCTTATAAAAAGGGTGCCGTTTTGATTTTTCTACAATTGTTCTTAAGTCTTTTTCAATAGTTTACACAATAGTTTCTCAAGCTTAACGCTTATATTTGTAAGCTTGTTGTAGTATTATTCTCAAGCCTTTTGGTTTATTGGGTTTATCATAGTATAACACATACCTTATATTGCAATATTTTACAATTAAATACTATATTTTAGTTGTATTAATTGGTCTGAATGTTGGTGTTCTGTTGATGAGAAACTTGACTTTCTAAACAGTAACTTGGTTAGAATTCTTAATAACAATTTCCCAGTGAAAATTAGTAAGAAAACTTCCTCTGTCTCTCCATGGTTTACGCGTGAGGTCTTGGATGCTATCAGGGCCCGAAATAAGGCCTTTACAAAGTGGAAACGGAAACGTGACGAGGTGAACTGGAATTTGTTTAAGAGAGCAAGGAATAATGCCACCTCTGTCATTAGAAGCGAGAAGCGTGAGTTCTTTGCGTCTGAACTTGACACAACACTTCCGCCCAATGTTTTGTGGCGCAACCTTAAGCGGCTGCGGGTATGCGCCAATTAAAATGATAATGCCAGCTCTTTGGATCCAAACCTTCTTAACAAAGCATTCATTAGCTGCCTTAAGCCATCGGTACACCCCGCCACCTTTTGTTCCCTGCGAGAGAGCGATCTTCTCTGGAAGCACATTAGAGTTTACTACGGTAACTTTTTGCTTGCTTGTTTTTCCGACAGGGTAGGAGTATGATGTATTGTGGAACGATTTTCCGTCATCCCTTGTCACGTTTGGTTTGGGGAAAAACCGGTTTCGGCTAATATGCGCCATCTTCAGTGTCTTCTTTCGTTCTGAGTTATTTTGTGTAAGTTCGATAGTATTTATAGTAACTAACTTCCGTCGGTTTTTTGTTCAGGTACTTCGTGTTCATGTGATGTGTTCGTGTATTCGTGCGTTCGGGTGACGTGTGTGTGTGTGAGTATGTGTTGTGTGTTTAGGTATGCAAATCTATTTTTTGTCATATTTTCTTTATTGTACCCTCATTAACCAGGTAGGTAAAAGTCCGTTATTGTCCGTTTGTGTGTTGTTTTGTTTATGTCGGTTTTAGGTCCTTTGTCCTCTTTCGGGTATAGTAGCTTAAGCGGTTCAAATAATGTATCCGATGCGGTGTTTATTTGTTCATTTATTATTTTACCTACGAATATTTTTTGTTTGTATATCTCCATATTTTCTAATATGTTAAGTCGTTTTCCTTTATGCTGTATGTGGAGAATTTTAGCTGTTTTTCCTATTTTCATGGGTGTACACTTGTTTTCTGCCATGTGGTTGGCGAAATTTGATTCCACTGTCGTTGATGATTTTCTTATTTTCTTATTGTAATCCCTTATGTGTTCTCGGTATCTCGTCTTGATTTGGCGTCCTGTTTGTCCTATATAACTGTTTTGGCATTCGCAAGTCAATTTGTATACGCCTTGTTTGTCAAAGAGGTCTTCCTTGTTAATGTTTCGTAGAAGTTTTCCCATATTGTTCCTCGTTTTAAATGCTGCATTAATGTTATATTTTTGGAAGACTTTAGCCAACTTGTAAGATGTTGCTCCGGTATATGATAAGACTGCCCATTTCTTCTCTACTTTTTCTTTGGTTTCTGATTTTCTTGAATTTATGTTTTTTTGTATTTTCTTCACTAAACTTTTTTGATATCCGTTGTTCTCTGCGATTGTGTATATTGTGCTGAGTTCCTTGTTGTAAGCTTCTTTTTCTAACGGGGTTCGTTCAAGTCGTGTTAATAAATGTCTGAAAGCGGCGTTCTTGTGCTGTTGAGGATGGTTAGATTTATTGTGTATTATTGTATCTGTTGCTGTGGGTTTTCTGTATATTTCGTAAGTAAATTTGTTAGTCTCTTTGTTTATTTTAATTGTTAGGTCTAGGTAGTTGATTTTTCCATTTTTCTCTGTGTCCATAGTGAATTTTATATTTTTGTGTTGGCTGTTGAGGTGTTCCAAAATTTGTTCTTCTTTATTTCCCGATATTAGGCAGATGATGTCATCTACATACCTGGCATAAAAATTGACTCCCAAATTTGCCGTCAGTTCTTCCATGTAACTTTCCTCCAAATGTTGCATAAATACTTCCATAAGGATAGCTGATGTGGGGCTACCCATGCCTAGTCCGTGAGTGTGTCTGTATATTTTATTGTCAAATTTAAAATAATTCTGGTCCAGGGTTATTCTCAGCGTATTTACTATCTCTGTTGCAATGTCTTAGTTCGTTTTCTCTGTCAGTATTTTAGTTAGAGTTTTTAGTGTTTCTGTCGTTGGTATCGAAGGGTATAGATCCTTCACGTCAAATGATACCAGTTTTGAGTCCTTGGGTACGTTCAGGTTGTTCAGTTTGTTGACTAGGTTAGGTTAGGTTAAAGTGGCTGCCCCTGTTCGTCCGAAAACAGAGGCACACATAGGCCTGGCGGCCCGTTGTGATACCACGTGGAACTCTTGATTTGAAAAATTCCACTATATTGAGAGATTAGACGCCTATAAAACTGAACCACCTGGTCCGTTTCATATAGCGTAAGATGTCAGATACCTTTGCGTCTTCGAGCTTCTCCAGACCCCCAAAGGAGTGTCTGTGGAGGCAAGCGTACCTAGAGTTAGACAGCGCGGGACAAGAGCATAGATAGTGTTCTACGCTTTCTACCTCCTCCTCATCCCTGCAGCTGCGGCAGAAGTCGTTTGTAAGGAGACCCATGCGAGTACCATGGATTCCCATGAGGCAGTGGCCCGTTATTATGCCGACCAAAGGGCCGATGTGGGGCCGACTGAGAAGAGCTATTGATCTAGACCTTGCATTGTCCAGTTTCGGCCATATTTGTCTGGAAATCAAGCAAGTGGGTTCTTCAGCCCACCTGTCATTTGCTTGTTGTACAAAATAGGACCGAAGGTAGTTTTTACATGTATTAAGAGGAGGGGCCACCCAGCTGGTGGCCAACGTTGCTTCCAGGAGGGTTCCTTCCCTTGCCAACTCGTCCGCGGCGCAGTTTCCTGGGATATCACTGTGTCCTGGGACCCAAACGACGCTCAGGCTGCACCTTTCTGCAAGTTGGTTTAGGGCCTCCCTGCATTTAATGGTGACCCGCGATGTGGAGTCACTGCTCTGTAGAGATTTTATAGCCGCTTGACTATCAGAAAAGATTGTGACAGCTTTGCCTAAATGCAGTTGTCCTAGAAGGCGGGCTGCCTCCCAGATGGCAACCAGCTCCGCCTGAAAGACACTGCAATGGTCTGGTAGCCGTAGGCTAGCGTTCAGTTTGAAATCCTTAGAGAAGATTCCGCTGCCTACATTGCCATTTAGCTTAGAGCCGTCCGTGAAAATCGATGAAGTATGGGGTAAGGGCCCAATCAAGTTTTCCCACTCTCTCCTCTCAGGGATTCTAGTGGAAAACTTGTTGTTCCAACATATAACAGGTATTGTGTAGTCTAACTCAAAGTAGTTTTCTGGGACTGTTTTTAGTATTCGGGTGTGCCCAAATCTCCAGTCCCTCCAGGGCTTCACGGCGTTTAGTCTGGCCGCATTGCAACTGGCAGTGTATTTGCCAAAAAGATCAGTTGGGAGAAGAAAAAGAATAGTTTCTAGAGCTTTTGTGGGTGTAGATGGGAGGGCCCCACTTATGAGCATCATCGCTAGGCGTTGCACCTTAGTTGTCTTGTTTTTAACTGATTCAACCTCGAGCGCAGGCCACCACACGGTGACTGCGTAGAAAAGAATTGGACGTACTACTGCTGTGTAAATCCAGTGTACAATATTAGGGCTGAGTCCCCATCTTTTTCCAATGGCGGACTTGCATGCATAGAGTGCCATAGTGGCTTTCCTGGATCTTTCCTCTACATTCCTCTTCCAGTTAAGTCTCCTATCCAGAATAACTCCGAGATATTTTACCTCGGTAGAGAGTTTGATGTTTACCCCGTTAAGACGAGGTGGATTAAAGTCGGGTATAGAATATTTTCGTGTGAATAGCACCATTTCAGTCTTCTCGGCGCTGACGCTTAGCCCGCTTTCCTTAGACCAGGTGTTTATAACATTAATCGCATTTTGCAGCAAATCGCTAAGCACCGGGAGATACTTGCCTGTCGCGATCAAAGCAATATCGTCAGCATACGCAATGACCTGGCATCCCGTGTGCCGCAGTCGCACAATCAGTGTATTCACCGTTAGGTTCCACAGTAAGGGAGAGAGAACTCCCCCTTGCGGGGTACCCCTGCTGGCAAATTTTGTGATAGAAGATGTCCCCATTGACGTTAGAATGGTCCTTCTCTTAAGTAAAGATTCGATGAAATTGACCAGATGCCGTTCCACCCCCACATTACGCAGGGCCTCCGTAACGGCTTCCGGGAGAACATTGTTAAAGGCTCCCTCTATATATAGAAAAATGCCTAAAGTAAATTCTTTGAAGGCTAGTCCTTTCTCTATCCTTGATGTGATGGAGTGTAGGGCCGTCTCTACTGACTTGCCTTTAGAATATGCATGTTGATCTTGTGAAATTAGGTTCGGACTCACCGTCACTTTGATGTGGCGGTCTAATAGCCTCTCTAAGATTTTAAGAAGGAAAGAGGTCAGACTTATTGGTCTGAAGTCCTTTGGATGGGTAAGAGATGTTTTACCTGCTTTAGGTATAAAAATTACTTTAGCCTTAGTCCACTCCTTAGGAATGTATGCCAGGGTTAGACAGGCTTTATATATAGGAACAAGCAGAGGACTGATGATGTCAGTGGCTGCTTGTAGTTCGGCGGGAGAAATGTCATCCATTCCTGGTGATTTGAAGGGCTTGAAAGTTTTGATCGCCCAAGAGATTCTGCTACAGTTTATAATGTGCTCAAGGCAGCTGTCTGTCCTTGGATTAAAGAGAGTTTGATCTGGTTCTGCGGAGCATCCTGGGAAGTGAGTGGTTGCCAGGGTGTCCAAAATTTCTTCGCTAGATGTGGCCCAGCCGCCCCCCCGCATTCGTATACAGCTGGGGGCCGTCGGATTTTTCGAGAGGACTTTTCTTAGCCGGTTTCCCTCAGAAACTTCCTCGATATTATTTGTGAAGTCCTTCCAAGAGTTCCTTTTGGCTCTCTGGATTGACTTTTTAAAAGATTTTAAGGCCTCCTTATAGGCATGCCAATCACCGGTTTTCTTGGCCTGGTTAAAGAGCTTTCTGCTGTTTTTCCTGAGCTCGGAGATTTCCTGGTTCCACCAGTATGGCTTCTTCTTCTTGCCTCTGGTCGTAATCTCCGGGCATGAAGCTCTGAGAGCAGCATTACAAGAAGTAGTAACAAAGTCTACCGCTTCATCAATTTGATGCGATGAGCCGAGCTCACCGAGAGAAACAAACTTGTACCGAGTAAGGCTCGCTTCATCAGTTCGTAACGGTAGGCTGTGTCTACCGTGAGAAGCGTTTTTCAAGAGATTTGAGACCAGGACCTCTTTATACAAGGCCCAGTCTGTGCGTCTCCTGTTTCTGTAAGCTGTTACAGGCGGAGTATGTAAGAGAACTGAAAAAGTTATATACCTATGGTCAGAGGAGTTATCATCGGAAACCCTCCAGTCGCCGACAAGATCGGAAAGGGAATGGGAGACCATTGTGATATCAAGAACCTCGCACCTGTTTGTGGTAACAAAGGTGGGTTTATCCCCAGAGTTGCATATACTAAGATTGTTGTTAATAATAAAATTAAAGAGAGACTCACCTCTGTTGTTTGTATTAGAGGAGCCCCAGGCTTGGTGATGTGCGTTCGCGTCGGCCCCAATCAGCACCGGAAAACCCTTTCGCTGCGCCTCTATGACGAGTTTGTTGACTAGTTCCGTCGTGTGTTTGATTGTGTATTTATTGGATAGGTCTAGTTTCTCGGTTAGTAGCTTGTTTAGGTGTTTTGATAGTCTATATCCTGGTGCTGACTTATGGTTTACTATTGGTCGCATACGTGTTCCTGCTTTGTGGAAACCTTATTCTCAAGGCTTATACGCCATGTGAATAGAGCTTAACTAATAACGCCTTCTGTGGTGTTTAAATGTATTATAATAAGGAATAACTTAAGCGTTGCGACTTATTTAATAATACAAAATATATTCTGCTAGGCTTGAAACGTTAATATTCAAATACTTATATTGGAATGAGAAAAACGTGCGCATTTAACCAAAAATTTGTTTGCATTTCAGTTGAAGAAAAACTAAATATTTATTTTTTTCTAAGCGACAATATTTTCTACGACTATACGATCGTCACCAACTGTGCTCTTTTTGGCCATGTTTGCCCATGAAACTTATGGCGTTTTCTTTTCTCGAAATAATGTTGCCCTGTTTGATTTTCTTAGCCATTTTGTAGGTTTATCTGGTCCTTTCACCAAATATTGACCTCTAACTAAGTAAGAGAGCACCCTTATCTACAAATTCAGCCATTTTATAGAAAGTCAGGATACGTAATTCGATAATTGGGATATAGGAGGGCAACATTTTTTCGTAGAAAAGAAAACGCCTTTAGTTCCCTCTCTCTCTCTCTCTCTCTCTATTATACATAGATGTGAGCGCATAACAGAAAATTAAGTATTAAAATGTTGCAGCAGAGCGAATGAGGGCATCACAGCAAGCAGCGCTGCTAGCGTACTTCATTTTGACAGCTTAGGCTTATGAATCCATAGTGAATTTTATATTTTTGTGTTGGCTGTTGAGGTGTTCCAAAATTTGTTCTTCTTTATTTCCCGATATTAGGCAGATGATGTCATCTACATACCTGGCATAAAAATTGACTCCCAAATTTGCCGTCAGTTCTTCCATGTAACTTTCCTCCAAATGTTGCATAAATACTTCCATAAGGATAGCTGATGTGGGGCTACCCATGCCTAGTCCGTGAGTGTGTCTGTATATTTTATTGTCAAATTTAAAATAATTCTGGTCCAGGGTTATTCCCAGCGTATTTACTATCTCTGTTGCAATGTCTTAGTTCGTTTTCTCTGTCAGTATTTTAGTTAGAGTTTTTAGTGTTTCTGTCGTTGGTATCGAAGGGTGTAGATCCTTCACGTCAAATGATACCAGTTTTGAGTCCTTGGGTACGTTCAGGTTGTTCAGTTTGTTGACTAGTTCCGTCATGTGTTTGATTGTGTATTTATTGGATAGGTCTAATTTCTCTCTCGGTTAGTAGCTTGTTTAGGTGTTTTGATAGTATATATCCTGGTGCTGACTTATGGTTTACTATTGGTCGCATAGGTGTTCCTGCTTTGTGGATTTTAGGTAGTGCGATCAGTGACGGGGCCGATGGATTCATTGCCGTGAGAGTGTAGGTCATCTTGTTGTCTATTATATTCCTTGCTTGATTTATTGCACGCTTTATTGCCATTTGGTATTCTTCCGTTGGGTCTTTCCTTATCACTCGACAGCCCATTTCTTTGATGAGTTGACCCGTTTTTGCGGTGTATTCCTCGTTCATTAGCACCGTTGTATTTCCTTTGTCTGCTCAGAACGAAAAAATACACTGAAGATGGCGCATATTAGCCGCAACCGGTTTGTCTCCAAACCAAACGTGACAAGGGATGACGGAAAATCGTTCCACAATACATCATACTCCTACCCTGTCGGTAAAACAAGCAACCAAAAAGTTATTAATAATGCCAGTCAGGCACATCAAATCCGGACAAATATTCTACTGACAGCATACAAAAGGCGACTACAGAAAATACACAACACAAAAGCCAACATATGGTTTAATAGGCCATGTCTAAAGACCAAACTCATTCCAAAATACGCGCAAATAGGGCACAAAGTGAACAGCGAGGATAAGCGCAAAATTATAAGGAAAGCGGAGAACAGCTTCCTCAGATGCGAGATCAGGAACCAACACGCAAAGAAGGAGCGCATAAATGAGGAACTACTACGCATCCACCTGGAGCTGATGGAAAACAACCCAGTTAGTTCCCTTATGGAAACGTTAGACACTATAAAGGAGGAGATCAAAAGGGCCATGGAACACAAATACAAATCCCCTCATCAGACTTCTTCAGGCGGCCTCAACCGAGAATCGAACTTAAGTCGTTCGATTGGTAGTCATATGTCTATCCTATTGAGCTACCACCGCCGTCAGCTTTGTTTCGCTTAAATTTCAATTTTCCCTCCATTACAATCCACATACCAACAACAGTAGCGTAATGACACTCCGCCCCTGCCACCCAGTATGTTGGTGCGATTGTGTGTTTGGTTTGTACAAAGTCCTAAAGCCATTAACAAGCAAAGCCTTTGTACATGCAATGCTTGTTATTGTTTTCAGATTTTTGTTTTTCGGCAGGCTCTCCGATATACATATTTACGTTTGTATTTATATGGCCGTTTTAATTCTAAGAATTATTTTATGTGAATTTAAATGAGCTATTGGCCATTTTTTAATGAAGAAAAATTGAAAAATTTTTTTTTTGGTAGGTTATGGAAGTCTGATGAGGGGATGTGGTGATCTCCGAAATGGATCCATAATAATAGATGACGTACACTCTCACGGCAATGAATCCATCGGCCCCGTCACTGATCGCACTACCTAAAATCCACAAAGCAGGAACACGTATGCGACCAATAGTAAACCATAAGTCAGCACCAGGATATAGACTATCAAAACACCTAAACAAGCTACTAACCGAGAAACTAGACCTATCCAATAAATACACAATCAAAAACACGACGGAACTAGTCAACAAACTGAACAACCTGAACGTACCCAAGGACTCAAAACTGGTATCATTTGACGTGAAGGATCTATACCCTTCGATACCAAAGACAGAAACACTAAAAACACTAACTAAAATACTGACAGAGAAAACGAACAAAGACATTGCAACAGAGATAGTAAACACGCTGAGAATAACCCTGGACCAGAATTATTTTAAATTTGACAATAAAATATACAGACAAACTCACGGACTAGGCATGGGTAGCCCCACATCAGCTGTCCTTATGGAAGTATTTATGCAACATTTGGAGGAAATTTACATGGAAGAACTGACGGCAAATTTGGGAGTCAATTTTTATGCCAGGTATGTACATGACATCATCTGCCTAATATCGGGAAATAAAGAAGAACACATTTTGGAACACCTCAACAGCCAACACAAAAATATAAAATTCACTATGCACACAGAGAAAAATGGAAAAATCAACTACCTAGACCTAACAATTAAAATAAACAAAGAGACTAACAAATTTACTTACGAAATATACAGAAAACCCACAGCAACAGATACAATAATAGACAATAAATCTAACCATCCTCTACAGCACAAGAGCGCCGCTTTCAGACATTTATTAACACGACTTGAACGAACCCCGTTAGAAAAAGAAGCTTACAACAAGGAACTCAGCACAATATACACAATCGCAGAGAACAGCGGATATCAAAAAAGTTTAGTGAAGAAAATACAAAAAAACATAAATTCAAGAAAATCAGAAACCAAAGAAAAAGTAGAGAAGAAATGGGCAGTCTTATCATATACAGGAGCAACATCTTACAAGTTGGCTAAAGGTTTCCAAAAATATAACATTAATGCAGCATTTAAAACGAGGAACAATATGGGAAAACTTCTACGAAACAACATTAACAAGGCGTATACAAATTGACTTGCGAATGCCAAAATAGTTATATAGGACAAACAGGACGCCAAATCAAGACGAGATATCGAGAACACATAAGGGATTACAATAAGAAAATAAGAAAATCATCAACGACAGTGGAATCAAATTTCGCCAACCACATGGCAGAAAACAAGTGTACACCCATGAAAATAGGAAAAACAGCTAAAATTCTCCTCATACAGCATAAAGGAAAACGACAACATATTAGAAAATATGGAGATATACAAACAAAAAACATTCGTAGGTAAAATAATAAATGAACAAATAAACACCGCATCGGATACATTATTTGAACCGCTTAAGCTACTATACCCGAAAGAGGACAAAGGACCTAAAACCGACATAAACAAAACAACACACAAACGGACAATAACGGACTTTTACCTACCTGGTTAATGAGGGTACAATAATGAAAATATGACAAAAAATAGATTTGCGGACCTAAACACACAACACACACACACACACACGTCACCCGAACGCACGAATACACGAACACATCACATGAACACGAAGTACCTGAACAAAAAAACGACGGAAGTTAGTTACTATAAATACTATCGAACTTACACAAAATAACTCAGAACGAAAGAAGACACTGAAGATGGCGCATATTAGCCGAAACCGGTTTGTCTCCAAACCAAACGTGACAAGGGATGACGGAAAATCGTTCCACAATACATCATTTACTACGGTATCTGAAATAGACGTCATACGAAGCATTATGAGAATTAATTCCCATAAAAATTATTCTGCCATATATCATAGGCACTTTGACAAATATCATTAACCATTGTATCACCACATCAAAATTTCCCAACCAATGGAAGATCGCTTTAGTTCGTCCTTTTCCCAAGAGTAAATTGGCTGCCACCCCTTCTGACTTCCGTCCAATAAGCATATTGCCTGCCTTATCCAAGGCATTTGAATCCTTAATAGCTGAACAAATTGCCACTCACATACAACGCAACAAATTGCTTTCGCCTCTTCAGTCCGGGTTTAGACCTATGTATGGATGTAGCACAGCTATGTTAAAAATTCTCGATGACATTCGAACCCATTTCGACAATAATCACTTAACCCTGCTGTGCTTGCTAGATTTTTCTAAGGCATTCGACTCAGTTGACCATAGTTTACTTTTGTAGTGCAAGCAGAACGTTCATAAACGTAAATTTTGCATGAAGCGTCGCTCATCACAATCATCAAAAAAATAATTACTGCCGTTGTTGCGTTTCATGCAGCGTTTCTGAACATAGCCATAATCGTCATCAGCGAGTTAGATCTGGGTATTGTACGTCTGATATGTGTAAGATAACCTCTGAAGTACCACAGGGTTCAATACTTGGTCCGCTTTTATTCAGCTTATTTATAAATGACTAGCAGATACCCGTCCCGCTTCGCAGCGACGAAAAAATTTGTATGTTATAATGAGGGTTTCCCTCTACATTTCCCTTTCTCTTTCTTTTTCCTTTAGTTTTACCTTTACCTTTCTCTATCCCTTTCCTTTAATTTTACCTTTACCTTTACCTTTACCTTAACTTTACCTTTACCTTTACCTTTACCTTACCTTTACTTTTACCATTACCTTTACCTTTACCATTACCTTTACCTTTATCTTTACATTACCGAGACCATCCCTCACCATCTGGGCCCACTATTTAAGCCATTTCTGGGAAAGCTGTAGGATGAAGCCCTGCTCAACGCCTTTCATTTGCTACCAATATCGCTCGGAAGCATTCAGCAGGGGTCATTCCGGTTCATGCTTTGACCCATATCTTGGAGAGCAGGCTAGTTGTAACTATTTAAAGAGCTTTTTGTTGAAGTCCTCCTCAACAGCTTTCCTTTGCTACCAATATCGCTCAGAATAATTCAGGGGTCATCCGGGTCCACGTTTTGACCCATATCTCGGGACCCGGCCTAGGCATCGCAATGAAAATAACTCTATACTGAAGGCCTGCTCAGTCCTTTCATTTGATACCAATATTGCTCAAAGACTTGCTGGGTCACTCTGGGTCCACATTTGGGCCCATATTCCGGGAAGTTCTCACTTTTCCGAAAGTCTGTATACCCTATCACCAGCGCATATACCATATGAATCTACTGTGGAAATTTCATAAAGATCGGTTGATTACTTTGGGAGTCCATAAATAACACACACATACACACACACATATCTACACACACATTCATTTTTATATAATAGATATTTTCTTAGTTTGTAAGCATGTCAATATCCATGCTTACGCGGATGACATACAGTTGTATATGTTTCGACGATGTGAATAATCTTTATTGCAAGGTTAACTCTGATATTTCGTCTATCGCCTGCTGGGCAGCCAAAAATAGGCTCTGTCTTAACCCTAGTAAAACATATGCCCTACCAATTTCTAAAAAAAAGTTGGATACAAATAACACTCCGTCTCTTTATATTGACAATAGTAAAATTGTGGTAGTCAATAAAATTGCTAATCTGGGCTTTGTGATCAACTCTAATTTGTCTTGTGTTGACCATGTAAGCATGGCATGGGTAAGGTGTACGGAGCACTGCGCAATTTGCGGATGACGGCCATGTTCACTCCACTCAATATTCGTCGTAAACTTGCTGTTCAACCTGTCCTGCCATATTTGACATATTCTGAGCTTATCTACAATAAGCTTGACTCATGCTCTGCTCACAAAGTTGAGGTGGCTTTCAATCAGAGATGCTTAACGAACGTTTTGTTAATTCACAATGCTAAATTATCAAAATGGTTTTGTTTCGTTAATTCGCAAAGCTAAATTATCAACACCATTTCGTTTCGATAATTCACAAAACTAAATTATCAAAATGCAACCGGTAACGTTGAAACGAAGTAAATCAACAAAAAGATTGCCTGTACGAAGCGCATACATACATACACAGCTGTCACTCAAATCGTAGCAGTTCGTGTGCATATGCATATACATATGTATGTATGCGAGTACTCGACCGATTGTTCGCGACGGCATTGCGAGCGCACTAAGCATTTCAATGTTATAAATTTGGTTATGGTAACGCTTATCAACGAAATGAAATTATTTTGATAATTTCTTTTCGCTAATCAACGAAATGGTATTATTTCGATAATTTCATTATCGTTATTTTGCGACTATAAATTATTTTGATAATTGCGTAAACGGTAAAAACCTGAATAGTTTCAACGGAAACGATTGCTTTTTTTCGGTAAACGCTAATATTAACGTTACGATGCATCCTTGCTTTCAATCATATCACTCGCTACGTGTATGGAATTCGCCGATTTGGCCATATCCCGCTGGAGGTGCAGCCTTCTTGGATGTCAAATATTTGACTACTTTAAGGCCAGAAGCTGTATCTTCCTTTTTCGTCTTATGCTCACTAAAACTCCGACCTATCTCTACAATAAACTCATTTTTCCAAAATCTGCTCGTCTGTGTGATCCAATTGTCCCGATATTTAACTCCATCCGATCCACTAGACTTCTTTGTGAACACTATTCGCGTTTGGAATTCTATCCCTACCGCCCTAAGAAATAGCATGTGCAAAAGCAACTACAGAAATGTTATTCTAAATTAATAATAATAATAATACAATGGCGCTATTATAACTCTGACGAGTTTTATGGCCGAGCTTCTCTCCCAATTCGAGGTGTGCTCCTTTTTGTTTTTCCTACTAATTGGGTGGACCTACAGTTTTATGCCGGCTCCGAACGGCGAATGCATTTTTTGTGAGAAGCTTTTTCATGGCAGAAATACTCTCGGAGGGAATGCCGCCCACTGCCGAGAGGTGACCGCTGCTCTTAAAAAACCCAACAATTGGATTTTTACTAATTAGAAAAATTTGTTTGGCTCGGACCGTGGTTTGAACCCGAGACCTCTGGCATAGCAGGCGAGCACTCTACCCACTGCACCACAGCGGCCACGTTATTCTAAATAATTTTTCTAAAAGTAAATATATCAGAGATTGAATTTAACTTAACATTTAAAATATTTTTTGTTTTTCACAGACAAAAAAACAAAAAAACTGGAAAATAAAAATTTCGGTCTCAACAAAAAAAATTAAAAATCAGATTTTTTGGTCTTTCGGTAACAAAAATATTTTATTTTTCAAAATAAATCTCATATTGAGAAATATAAAAAACACTTATTTGAAAAAATTTCATTGAATGTATGTAGATATGTATATATTTTTTTATTTCCTGCTCAAATTTTTTCTGTTGAAAATAAATATCAGTGAATAACAGAAAAAATCAAGAAATAAGGTTTTCTCTCAGACAAAAATAATTATTTTTTTTTTTATTTTTTAGAAACTAGAAAAAAACTTTTTAAGCATGGATGTAACTACAGCTGTTTCACCTTAGATCCCTCTAAGACTCATCAGGTTACTTTTGCTTCTGCCAAGACTCGAACTTGCGCACCTTGCAGTACAATAACTACAGTTCTAACCGCTGAGCTATTGCCTGCCTTCGACATCTGATAGAAAATTTGTTGCTAGTTTCTTTCCTACTATAATTCGTTTCTAACTTATGCACATACATATGTACATATTTACATATTATTGTATGATTAAACATAAGTAGCGAATAAAGTGTAGGGATGTTCAAATGAACTTAATTTTTTATTTTAATTTATTTAATTTAACGAGCACAGGCCCAGGTTATATTTTATTTTTTTTTTTATTTTTTAGAAACTAGAAAAAAACTTTTTAAGCATGGATGTAACTACAGCTGTTTCACCTTAGATCCCTCTAAGACTCATGAGGTTACTTTTGCTTCTGCCAAGACTCGAACTTGCGCACCTTGCAGTACAATAACTACAGTTCTAACCGCTGAGCTATTGCCTGCCTTCGACATCTGATAGAAAATTTGTTGCTAGTTTCTTTCCTACTATAATTCGTTTCTAACTTATGCACATACATATGTACATATTTACATATTATTGTATGATTAAACATAAGTAGCGAATAAAGTGTAGGGATGTTCAAATGAACTTAATTTTTTATTTTAATTTATTTAATTTAACGAGCACAGGCCCAGGTTATATTTTATTTTTTTTTTATTTTTTTTATTTTTTAGGAACTAGAAAAAAACTTTTTAAGCATGGATGTAACTACAGCTGTTTCACCTTAGATCCCTCTAAGACTCATCAGGTTACTTTTGCTTCTGCCAAGACTCGAACTTGCGCACCTTGCAGTACAATAACTACAGTTCTAACCGCTGAGCTATTGCCTGCCTTCGACATCTGATAGAAAATTTGTTGCTAGTTTCTTTCCTACTATAATTCGTTTCTAACTTATGCACATACATATGTACATATTTACATATTATTGTATGATTAAACATAAGTAGCGAATAAAGTGTAGGGATGTTCAAATGAACTTAATTTTTTATTTTAATTTATTTAATTTAACGAGCACAGGCCCAGGTTATATTTTATTTTTTTTTTTATTTTTTAGAAACTAGAAAAAAACTTTTTAAGCATGGATGTAACTACAGCTGTTTCACCTTAGATCCCTCTAAGACTCATCAGGTAACTTTTGCTTCTGCCAAGACTCGAACTTGCGCACCTTGCAGTACAATAACTACAGTTCTAACCGCTGAGCTATTGCCTGCCTTCGACATCTGATAGAAAATTTGTTGCTAGTTTCTTTCCTACTATAATTCGTTTCTAACTTATGCACATACATATGTACATATTTACATATTATTGTATGATTAAACATAAGTAGCGAATAAAGTGTAGGGATGTTCAAATGAACTTAATTTTTTATTTTAATTTATTTAAATTAACGAGCACAGGCCCAGGTTATATTTTATTTTTTTTTTATTTTTTAGAAACTAGAAAAAAACTTTTTAAGCATGCATGTAACTACAGCTGTTTCACCTTAGATCCCTCTAAGACTCATCAGGTTACTTTTGCTTCTGCCAAGACTCGAACTTGCGCACCTTGCAGTACAATAACTACAGTTCTAACCGCTGAGCTATTGCCTGCCTTCGACATCTGATAGAAAATTTGTTGCTAGTTTCTTTCCTACTATAATTCGTTTCTAACTTATGCACATACATATGTACATATTTACATATTATTGTATGATTAAACATAAGTAGCGAATAAAGTGTAGGGATGTTCAAATGAACTTAATTTTTTATTTTAATTTATTTAATTTAACGAGCACAGGCCCAGGTTATATTTTATTTTTTTTTTTATTTTTTAGAAACTAGAAAAAACTTTTTAAGCATGGATGTAACTACAGCTGTTTCACCTTAGATCCCTCTAAGACTCATCAGGTTACTTTTGCTTCTGCCAAGACTCGAACTTGCGCACCTTGCAGTACAATAACTACAGTTCTAACCGCTGAGCTATTGCCTGCCTTCGACATCTGATAGAAAATTTGTTGCTAGTTTCTTTCCTACTATAATTCGTTTCTAACTTATGCACATACATATGTACATATTTACATATTATTGTATGATTAAACATAAGTAGCGAATAAAGTGTAGGGATGTTGAAATGAACTTAATTTTTTATTTTAATTTATTTAATTTAACGAGCACAGGCCCAGGTTATATAAATATAAAAAAAAATAAAATATAACCTGGGCCTGTGCTCTTTAAATTAAATAAATTAAAATAAAAAATTAAGTTCATTTGAACATCCCTACACTTTATTCGCTACTTATGCTTAACCATACAATAATATGTAAATATGTACATATGTATGTGCATAAGTTAGAAACGAATTATAGTAGGAAAGAAACTAGCAACAAATTTTCTATCAGATGTCGAAGGCAGGCAATAGCTCAGCGGTTAGAACTGTAGTTATTGTACTGCAAGGTGCGCAAGTTCGAGTCTTGGCAGAAGCAAAAGTAACCTGATGAGTCTTAGAGGGATCTAAGGTGAAACAGCTGTAGTTACATCCATGCTTAAAAAGTTTTTTTCTAGTTTCTAAAAAATAAAAAAAAAATAAAATATAACCTGGGCCTGTGCTCGTTAAATTAAATAAATTAAAATAAAAAATTAAGTTCATTTGAACATCCCTACACTTTATTCGCTACTTATGTTTAATCATACAATAATATGTAAATATGTACATATGTATGTGCATAAGTTAGAAACGAATTATAGTAGGAAAGAAACTAGCAACAAATTTTCTATCAGATGTCGAAGGCAGGCAATAGCTCAGCGGTTAGAACTGTAGTTATTGTACTGCAAGGTGCGCAAGTTCGAGTCTTGGCAGAAGCAAAAGTAACCTGATGAGTCTTAGAGGGATCTAAGGTGAAACAGCTGTAGTTACATCCATGCTTAAAAAAGTTTTTTTCTAGTTTCTAAAAAATAAAAAAAATAAAAAAAAAATAAAATATAACCTGGGCCTGTGCTCGTTAAATTAAATAAATTAAAATAAAAAATTAAGTTCATTTGAACATCCCTACACTTTATTCGCTACTTATGTTTAATCATACAATAATATGTAAATATGTACATATGTATGTACATAAGTTAGAAACGAATTATAGTAGGAAAGAAACTAGCAACAAATTTTCTATCAGATGTCGAAGGCAGGCAATAGCTCAGCGGTTAGAACTGTAGTTATTGTACTGCAAGGTGCGCAAGTTCGAGTCTTGGCAGAAGCAAAAGTAACCTGATGAGTCTTAGAGGGATCTAAGGTGAAACAGCTGTAGTTACATCCATGCTTAAAAAGTTTTTTTCTAGTTTCTAAAAAATAAAAAAAAAATAAAATATAACCTGGGCCTGTGCTCGTTAAATTAAATAAAATAAAAATAATTATTTTTTTGTCTTTGGATTTTTGTTTTTAAAAGATTGTTAGAGTTTTGTCTAAGATTTTTTGTTATTTTCAAAACCTTTGAAATTGTTAACAATTATTTTCAATGTCTGAAATATATGTAAGCTGACCAACTCATTTAAATGTATTTTTGTCAATCTTTATTGTTACTTTAGATATTAAGGACTAGGCTAAGGAATGTGATTACCAATATTATATTATATGTATAAAACTTTTTGTTGTACTTAAAAGCAGCGTTGTCGTTTTGTGGGTAATTCCCCAAATTTGGGGAATTTTTTAATATTTGGGTAATTTTTGGGGAGTGCTATGATTTGGGGAATTTTGGGGAATTCGCCTTTTAACAGTTTTATATGAATAATCTATATATATATAAAAATCAAGCCTATTTCTTTGTCGCCGGCTTTCGCCCAAACGCGTGGAGGGATTGTGACCAAATTGACATACAAGCTCAGTACCTTGCCCTAGATGGTTTATATACATATTTTTTCAAATCCGGAAGTCGGTTCCCTAGATATAGGCCCCAAGGTCAAAACGTGGACCCGGCTTTCCCCTGAATATTTTTGGACGATATTGGTATCAAATGAAAGGTATTGAGCAGGGAATTTACATAGAACAGTAATCATTCTGATTCCTAGGTCGGGTCTCCAGATATGGGTCAAAACGTGGACCCGGATGACCCTCGAATGTTTCTGAGCGATGTTGGTATCGAATGAAAGGTCTTGATGAGTACTTCGACATATATGTGTTTTATTTGTGATACCTATGCCGGGTCTCCAGATATGGGTCAACACGTGGACCCGGATGACCCTCGAATACTTCTGAGCGATATTGGTATCAAATGAAAGGTCTTGATGAGTACTTCGACATAGATGTGTTTTATTTGTGATACCTATGCCGGGTTTCCAGATATAGGTCAACACGTGGACCCGGATGACCCTCGAATACTTCTGAGATGACGCTCGAATACTTCTGAACGATATTGGTATCAAATGAAAGGTCTTAATGAGTACTTGACATAGATGTGTTTTATTTGTGATACCTAGGCCGGGTCTCCAGATATGGGTCAACACGTGGACCCGGCTGACCATCGAATACTTCTGAGCGATATTGGTATCAAACGAAAGGTCTTGATGAGTACTTCGACATAATGTGTCTTTTTTGTGATACCTATACCGGGTCTACAGATATGGGCCAACACGTGGACCCGGATGACCCTCGAATAGTTCTGAGCGATATTGGTATCAAATGAAAGGTCTTGATGAGTACTTCGACATAGATGTGTCTTATTTGTGATACCTATACCGGGTCTACAGATATGGGTCAACACGTGGACCCGGATGACCCTCGAATACTTCTGAGCGATATTGGTATCAAATGAAAGGTCTTGATGAGTACTTCGACATAGATGTGTCTTTTTTGTGATACCTATACCGGGTCTACAGATATGGGCCAACACGTGGACCCGGATGACCCTCGAATAGTTCTGACCGATATTGGTATCAAATGAAAGGTCTTGATGAGTACTTCGACATAGATGTATTTTATTTGTGATACCTATCAAATGAAAGGTGTGTAGCAGTGATTTTATATAGAGATGAACTCATTACGTTTCCTAGGTCGGGTCCCAAGATGTGGGTCAAAACGTGGACCCGGATGGCCCCGGAAAACTTCCCAGCTGTATTGGTATTAAATGAAGAGTGTTGAGCAGGGATTTTATATATAAATTAACTCATTGCGATTCCTAGGTCGGATTCCAAGATGTGGGTCAATATGTGGACCCGGATAACACCGGGATATTGGTACCAAATGAAAATTGTTAAGCAAGACTCTTATGTAGAGCCGTACCTATTATGATTTCTTGGTTAAATCCCCAGATATGAATAAAAACGTGGAGCATGGCTTTCAAATAGAGCTGTACTCATTTCGATTCCTACGTCGGAACCCCAGATATATGCAAAACGTGGACCCGGATGACACCGGGATATTTCTCACTGCTATTGGTATCAAATGAAATGTGTTGAGCAGGAATTTTATATCGAGCCGTACCCATTATGATTCCTAGGTCAAGGCCCCAAATGTTGGTCAATAGGTATGTGGACCTGGATGACCGCGGGATGCTGCTGAGAAATACTGATATAAAATGAAAGGGGTTGACCAGGCTGCTGCAGAGAGCTTTTTTCAAAGTGATTCTTAGGCCCGGTACCTAATAATGGGTAAAAGAGTGGACCCGGATGCCACGGAATGGTTTTAAGCAACGATGGTATCAAATAAGAAGAGGAATGCAGGACTATGTAAAGTTTTGAAAATATTAATTTTTTCCTTCACTTTTTTAAAGTTATCTGGCTTTTGCTGAGCTCTGCAGCCCGAGGTAAGTTCGGCTTCTAAATACTTCCAACTTATTTTAAAGTGTGCCATTTTGGCTTCAAATGTCCATAATAGGAAGTGAGCCAAAGCAAAGCTTGGCCGGGTACAGCTAGTAATACCTATAAAAAAATTAATTATTTTCATGAGTTGCTATTACATTTGCATTGTGCGAAACTGTGCATGAGTTTTTGCAGCATTTATTTAATCTTGAATTACCGGCTGGCCGAACATGTACAAGCAAATTTCATAAGCCCATTAAAGTAAGAAGTTAGCTAGGAAAAAAATAATCAATTTTATACCTTTCATGAACATGAAATGGTATTATAACATTGTCGAAAGTTCCAGAAGTAGAAAAATTAGACCCACCAAAATATATACCGAGATACCTCAGTTGTTAAGATACGCTGGTCATTTGTCGGAATCGGCCAAATTGGCCCATTATAACATATAGCTTCCCTACATTAAACCATTCATTTTGGGTTAAAACTTCTCCACTTAAATTGCTAAGACCATTACAATATTTTTTTTTTATAAATATTTGCATAAACAGCCCACCCTATAAATTAAAGAAAATCGGACTATTTAATGTTTCATTTCTCTCTTACTTGTTTTATGTTTCTTTATAACTTTTTTTAATCACACATATACATACATATATGCACATGAATTTAAAAATGCAAACCGTTATAAAGTAAAATAAATTTCAAAATGCTTGTTTATTGGAAATTTCTTGATAACACTACCCGACAAAAAAAATATCCTCGACATTTGATTCCTATGTATTCCTCCTGATTCCAAATGTGTAATCAAATGGTTCAAAAGTAGAACAGCTTTCGAGATATTTTGAAATTTCAGTTATCAGAAAAGGAGGATTACTAATCTGTCAATATCTCCGCCATTACCATCTTGAGTTTTATGTTATTTCATTTCATTTTGAGAGGATGAAATACCCTTTCCAATTCCACATAAAATCGACATTAAAGTGACGGAATTATGGCGCACAAAAGATTTGTTTTTATGCAAAAAATAAGTTAAATACAAGATGTATAAAATGCCGAGGATATCAAAATTTTTGAAATTTTGTCGGGTAGTGTAATTTGAAAATTTGTATGGGGAATTTTGGGCAATTATGGGTAATTTGAATATTTTTTTGGGTAATCTCAAGAATTTAAAACGACAACGCTGCTTAAAAGATCTCAAATCTTATTGTACTAATTTAGGTTAATGAATAAATGAAATGAAATGAAAATAGAAGTAAACAATTTGCCCTTTTTCACCTTTTCCGACTGATTATTGAACTGTCAAAATGAGTAGCGTTGCCACTCAATTAGGTGTAATTTACAGCGCCTTCATACTTAGGCATTTAAAGTTGCAAAAAATGTGTTTTTGCCTTCGGCCACGCTTACAAAAAATAGTCCTGGGCTACGCCATCCAAGTCCGGACGTGTATCATAACCGTGGCTACCGCCTGCAAAAATTGATAGACCACTTTGTACATTTGTTCCACAGCCAACTAGCTACGAACTTGGCACATGTAGCCAAACATTGGCTCACGTACTCGTATATCGTACATTTGTGCCGCATTCAACTAGCTACGAACTTGTCACATGCAGCCAATAAGACTCTGCACACGGCATTTAAAATTACGTTGATTAGCCGAAATTACTTTCCGAAATCACGCGCATTCACACACGTTTTTGAGTAATTTCATTTAGTCGGGTTTCAGTTACGCTGTTTCTGCGCCAAATAAAAATTTGTACATGGTCAACTTAAATGAAAATATCATTAATAAAATACTCCCACCAAATAAAATTTTTTATAATTAAAGAATCGCTAATGCAATATACAATGAGAATATTTCTAAGAAACCGTCGCGAACAAATTTATTAGCCGTTTTTATTTTAGCGCAGATGTATATGCGCTAAAATAAAACTCAGCTAATGTGAAATATTAGCGATGGGTAAAGATGTTTTCGATTATAATCGATAAAATTTAGATAAGAGACCGATTCTAGAGTAATTTCGTGAGTATTTTCGCCGAAATGTGCATTTCAAGGGTAATTTCAGCTGGCATATTTGTATGGCAAAACAACGTTATTTAAGGGTAATTAACGCCGAAAACACGATTCTTGCCTAAATCACCCTTAAATCATGCGCGTGTGTAAAGGCTTAATCATTGGGCCAGTTCATGTATATGTATGTAGATTCGTGTTTGATTATTTTAAATTTGATAAATATATCAAAACGGTACCCCGAAATAAGTCCCAAATGAAATAAGTCCCAAAAAAAAAAAAATGAAGTAACTCCCAAATATTTTCCATACAAATTGGGACTTATTTCATAATAATTTGTTGGGACTTATTTCATAATGAAATAATTCCCAAATGAATTAACTCGAAAAGAAATTCCGTTGGAGTTACTTCACGAAAGAATTTTTTATAAGCGCAGCCGAAGGCCCCCAACGCACAAGCTGTTCTCCGCAAAAGTTTTTTCTTTATCTTCTCTTTCCGGAGTAATATCTATGGCCCGGTCCACAGTGCTTTTGCGCAGAACACTTTTCTGCGTTGGCGGCCTTCGGCCGCGCTTTAAAAAAATAACCCTGGGCTACGCCATCTGTCCGGACGTGTGCCCCAACCTGTTCTGTTTAAAGCCTCAGTCAGAATTTTAAGCAATTTGACGTCAGGTAAGCTCACAACCAATTGGTTCAAATCAGCTGTTGCATACATCTGTATACTTAAGGCCCTTGGCAACTCTGTAGGGAAAATCTCTAGTTCCGAACTAGGTCGCCTCTAGTGCATTTTTCGCCACTACTAGTGCGAGCTAAATCTCTTTTGCATGTTATCAACTGGCGAATTTAACACGGCGATGTCCTAGGCGGTGTCAATTGTCACTCTCTGCACTACATTTTCGATAGTTCCGAACTAGTGCTAAATTCTACAGTTTTCACTAGTTCGTTTATTGGCACAATTTCGATAGTTCTGAACTAGATACAAGTACCTACAAATTCTACAGTTTTACATCTGCCGCTTAAGTGCAGCCTTTGACACACTTCATGCAAGTGGCGCGATGGCCGACTGGCTAGCGCATGTGCCTTCCAATCTGAGGGGCGCGGATTCGAATCCTGTCGGTGTCAAGGTAGATCATAATTTTTTTTTAATTTTTTTTTTTAACTAATGTTTATTTATTTATTTAATAAAAATTTACAATAATATTTAAAAAGTAATAAAATAAAAAAAAAAATTAAAAATAAGCCTGAGGGATCGGAAAAGCATACTTAGGGGAACATTTCATTTCATACAAGATGCAAATAGAAAACTCTTTATATAAAATGTTTCACTAAACATCTGAGAATTGCAAAAATATACAAAGCCGACGGCAATTGAACGAACGAAAAATTTTCATAGAATTTTTTTTTGAATGGGGATAACCGCATGGTACTTGGTGACTTTAATGCACACCACGATCTTTGGCACTCGTATCTGCCAATAGATCGGAGGGGGCAATATCTCGCAGAACAGATAGACGATTCGACATTCTGCGCGGTGAACGATGATGCCCCCACCAGGATTATCTAGTGGAGTGAGCCAGCTCTGAAGCACCGTGAAAGCCTTATCCAACCCGACAAAACATAAGGACAAAGTGTCCATAGCCTTTGGAGGCAATGTAGAGTCGGACCCGAAGAAAAACGCGCGAACTATTTTACTGCATCCTCCGGGGGATAAGGCATCGGTTGACTTCAGGAACGGAACACCACCTACATCACGAGGCACAGGTGCTCCCAGTTGAGGATCATAACATCATGCTTAGCAAACAGTTTATCCTGAGATGCTACCGCAGAGGGCATTCAAACAACCATCTACTGGAGCCCGAACCTCCCCCCCGGCACATCAAAAAACATCTCTTCAATCTCAACCCAAGGATTGAAAAATACATAAATCAACCGCTAGACCCCACAACATACAGGCAGGCACTGAAGGAGATACACAACGGAACAGTCTCCACCTTCGTTTCAACCCGCCCCGCGTACATAATAATTAGAAACCAACCACCACCAATAGCTGCAGAAGAACTGGAGTTGCCCAGAGGAACCCGAGTTACCTTATCACAATTAAGGTCGGTTGATCCAAACATACCTAACGTATGTCCGGCATGTGGAGAGACGCCGCGTGACACACAGCACCTCTTTGCATGCCGCCAACCAACTTAACACCCTTGTCCCTCTGGACAAGCCCAAAAGAAGCTGCAACATTCTTGGGCCTTCCGTTAAGTGAAATTGATGACAATTTGTGAGCAGAACTCGTCGGCTCAGCAGGGCTTAGTACCGCTACAACAACAACAAAAACTTATAAAAACACGCACATATGTATATACCTTGCTTTGGCTCCCTATGTCCGCGATTTAAAAAAACAACCCTCAGCCGGCAGAATTTCCTTTCTGGGATAATATCTATGGACCCATCCAACTACCAAAAAAATTAACAACAAATATCTCGTGAACTATTAGTCTCCGGCAAGTTTTGATTTCAGTTATGAGATATGTGAGAGGCCCTCTACACCCCTGAGAGTCACTCTCCAATTCCCATAGCTAAGTTTAAGAAAAAATTAACAATTTCTCTTATTTGAATAATTTCGAATTCGAATAATTATACATAGCATACACGACAAAAATGTGCAAAAATTGAATAACTCACCCCTCCCCCCTGGGGGGTTAACCTACAGGTGACACTGGGCATTGTGTAAACCAGTTATCGGCATTCTTGCAAAGAACCCTGCAGCGAAATCAACTAGTTGTAAACTAATTCACAACTAGTTGGCCATACAGCTCATCTAGTCAGCCATCTATCTTTTTTCCATATTTTCCATATTAGCAACTGGTATTTTTAACACGGTGATGATCTAGGAAATGGCAATTGTCAGTATCCACACCAGCATCATACCACTTGACTGACTAGTCAGTATCCACACCAGCATCAAACCAATTTGCTGACTATTCAGTGTAGATAACAGAACTATACCAGTTGACTGACTAGTTTTACATGCTACTCCAATGAAAATAAAAATTGCAAAATAAAGTTTCTAATACATTTACATATTTAGTTATTAGAATATGATATTTAAATTAAAGAATTCAGGCACATTAGATTGTGATCTTGCATATTAAATATTTAGGTAAATTAACATTAATTCATTTAAAAAAAATATGTATGTTGAACATATATTTATATACATATCTATAATAATAAATAAAGAATTCAGGAACATTAGATTATAATCTTGCATATTAAATATTTAGGTGAATTAACATTGACATTGTGAATAAGTAACACGTTGACCATTCTAAGCTTGACATTTATATAAATGATTTTCTGACTTTATACAAACATATCATGTACTTTTTTCTATGGCTGAAGTAGTATCTAATATACAGGGTTATATTTACATCTCAGACTATGTTGGCATTCACCTGATTTAATGATCTAACAATTTGCAACCAACTAAATCTACAAGGGGCCTACTACGCAGGGTTCTAATACTACAACAACAATAAAGGAGCTGCTTTGGACAAAAATTTAAAAATAAAAATATTAAAAAAAATTAAAAAAAAATCTGACTGTTTTTAGAAATCCATTTTTGCGCGGAACGTTTTTGAACCGAATTCACCTAAAAAAGTGATATTCATTACTTGTACAATATTTGCCACCATGTGGTGGTATGCCAAATTTTTCGTCAAAATTTGTTATATGCCTAATGTACATACTCTAAGTAAAAACAAAAATATTCCGATACACATAATAAATATAAGTATTTATTTTATGTCAAATAAAATTGCTTTTCTTGAAAGAGTTTTTAGTGCTTAGCACGAAATTTTTATTTTTAATTCAATTTTTAATTGTTGGGGTAAGTGGAAAAAAATTCAACAACTATTTACAGCGAAGGTTAAGTGTATAGCTATTTCACGAAAAACCATTTTCGATCATCAGCACTCTTTTCGGAAGTGGATGCACCGGGGATTGAACCCGAGTCCATTCCAACTTCAGCCGCAATGACCCAACGGATAAACACACTCGGCCATTGAGACTCTGTGCAAGCTGTTGGATTTTCCCCACTTTTGCCTTTTTCATTTTCAACATTAACGTTAGTGTGTATATGCTTTTGCATATATTCTACACAAACGTGCTGAATTTTTGTTGTAGGCAGTTCGCAATGAACATTGTTGTTGGTATTTATTTTATGTATATACCAAACACGTTAACAATTTTACTTGAAAGAGTTTTTAGTGCTTAGCACGAAATTTTTATTTTTAATTCAATTTTTAATTGTTGGGGTAAGTGGAAAAAAATTCAACAACTATTTACAGCGAAGGTTGAGTGTATAGCTATTTCACGAAAAACCATTTTCGATCATCAGCACTCTTTTCGGAAGTGGATGCACCGGGGATTGAACCCGAGTCCATTCCAACTTCAGCCGCAATGACCCAACGGATAAACACACTCGGCCATTGAGACTCTGTGCAAGCTGTTGGATTTTCCCCACTTTTGCCTTTTTCATTTTCAACATTAACGTTAGTGTGTATATGCTTTTGCATATATTCTCCACAAACGTGCTGAATTTTTGTTGTAGGCTGTAATGTTGAAAATGAAAAAGGCAAAAGTGGGGAAAATCCAACAGCTTGCACAGAGTCTCAATGGCCGAGTGTGTTTATCCGTTGGGTCATTGCGGCTGAAGTTGGAATGGACTCGGGTTCAATCCCCGGTGCATCCACTTCCGAAAAGAGTGCTGATGATCGAAAATGGTTTTTCGTGAAATAGCTATACACTCAACCTTCGCTGTAAATAGTTGTTGAATTTTTTTCCACTTACCCCAACAATTAAAAATTGAATTAAAAATAAAAATTTCGTGCTAAGCACTAAAAACTCTTTCAAGTAAAATTGTTAACGTTGTTTGGTATATACATAAAATAAATACCAACAACAATGTTCATTGCGAACTGCCTACAACAAAAATTCAGCACGTTTGTGGAGAATATATGCAAAAGCATATACACACTAACGTTAATGTTGAAAATGAAAAAGGCAAAAGTGGGGAAAATCCAACAGCTTGCACAGAGTCTCAATGGCCGAGTGTGTTTATCCGTTGGGTCATTGCGGCTGAAGTTGGAATGGACTCGGGTTCAATCCCCGGTGCATCCACTTCCGAAAAGAGTGCTGATGATCGAAAATGGTTTTTCGTGAAATAGCTATACACTCAACCTTCGCTGTAAATAGTTGTTGAATTTTTTTCCACTTACCCCAACAATTAAAAATTGAATTAAAAATAAAAATTTCGTGCTAAGCACTAAAAACTCTTTCAAGTAAAATTGTTAACGTTGTTTGGTATATACATAAAATAAATACCAACAACAATGTTCATTGCGAACTGCCTACAACAAAAATTCAGCACGTTTGTGGAGAATATATGCAAAAGCATATACACACTAACGTTAATGTTGAAAATGAAAAAGGCAAAAGTGGGGAAAATCCAACAGCTTGCACAGAGTCTCAATGGCCGAGTGTGTTTATCCGTTGGGTCATTGCGGCTGAAGTTGGAATGGACTCGGGTTCAATCCCCGGTGCATCCACTTCCGAAAAGAGTGCTGATGATCGAAAATGGTTTTTCGTGAAATAGCTATACACTCAACCTTCGCTGTAAATAGTTGTTGAATTTTTTTCCACTTACCCCATCAATTCAAAATTGCTTTTCATTCAAATGTTATTTGAAGCAGTGACAACGAAAAACGTCATTGTATTCTAGGTTAAGATTTTATTAAAATTGTCAATGATACAATAAAAACTATAAAAAAATTTTTTTTTGCCAGAATCGAAAACGCCAGTAGATTCCATCCATTTTAAAGGGGTGGTTTGTTCTCTTGACAAAATGTGAAACTGTCCCCGACTACAGAGCAACATTTTCTGCCCTGAATATAACTAAAGGAGTTGCATTAATTTTATTTCATACATCACATAAAAAATGCAACATTTTCATAGGGCACATGTTGATAATATCGCCATGTAATAATGCAATATTTTCGTTCCGAAATGAAAACGTTATTAGTGTTTAATAGAACGTGCCAATATAGAAATAATAATAGCTGGAATTTCAATTCTTTTCCTATAATAATAATCAAGTTTTGTATATACTTTTAGTTTGGAAACAGGTGCATCATGAAGCAGATTAACGTTTCAGTAATAGGACTTTCGGGAAGTGAAAGGGACCGTGGTCAAGTCGGGGTTGGAAAATCTTGTCTTTGTAACAGATTCATTCGACCGATGGCTGACGATTACTTTATTGACCACATATCAGTTTTGAGCCAGGTATGTTTAAAAAGTGCCAGTAGCGGCCTTATTCCGGCGTGTTAACATAATTTACCTTACCGATGAAATGAAGAATCTGGTACTTTAAACATCCTTTTCGTATTCTGGCAGCAGGAAAATTAAGTTACCACCTCAATACGTGGTAACATTTTGTTACCATTTTTAGCCCGATTCCATCCGTTCGTGTGGAAGTGCTTTGACAGCATTACCATTTGTGCCAGAATACCAATTGAAAAGATGGTAACCATTTTCAGCAACATAAATTACCAGTAAAGTAATTTTTCGGTAACGCTCGAATTATATTTCTCCTTTACATTCACAGAGTGATTTTAGTGGCAGAATTGTTAACAACGATCATTTCTTATATTGGGGAGACGTACGAAAGGCAACTGAAGACGGGGTGGAGTATAGTTTCCAAATAATTGAGCAAACGGAATTCATGGATGACTCAACGTTTCTACCCTTTAAAGTTGGAAAAATGGAGCCATATTACAAGCGTTGTATAGCAACTAAGGTGTTTTCTGCAGAAAAACTTATGTATATTTGCAAAAATCAATTGGGAATAGAGAAGGAATATGACCAAAAGGTAATGCCGGAAGGTCGTCTGAGCATAGATGGTTTCATCGTAGTTTTCGATGTTAGTCCTGTGCCTAATCGGCCAGTTCAAAGACAAGTTGAATTTGTTCATAACGTCATAACAAATATACTCAAACTAAAGAAATCCCTTGTGCTCGTCACCACTAAAAACGATGATGCCAACGAGACATATATACGAGAAGCGGAAAAAATATGCCAGCGTAAAGAATATAAAGGTCTAGTTCAAATGGTAGAAACATCATCGCACGAATCTATAAATATAGACTTGGCATTTATACTTCTTGCTCAAATTATAGACAAAGTTAAAAGTCGTATTAAAATTACCTCATATCACGAAGCTGCAAAATCACGCAAAGAGCTATTGGATACACGATCTGAAGCTGTAACGAGGCTTATTCGTAACCAAATAATTGATTATCACGTCCTTTGGTCTCAGGGGTCAAAACTTTTAGCACAGTATGGAGAATGGACAGAATTTTTAAAAATTTTTGGAATAGAAGCTGGCCAAAAACTGTTCAGGCGTCATATGAAAAAACTACGTGATGACTACTTAAACAAAAAGCTTATTCAGTATATTGACAAATTTTCCAATTCACTAGAATATCTTTTACCCGATATAGGTAACTTGGGACTAATAGATGAAAATATATGGCCAAATGCCAAAGGCGTTTTACGGAATCATCCTGATTTTGAGCAGTATTTTTTTGTATTTCCTCAAGTCTCATGGGCTGAATTAGTTGATATGGAAGCTACAGAAAGTGAAGAACGTATTCCATTTGATATACTGGATACTCCAGAAGCGGAAACAATATTTAGGAATTATTTGAATGCGGTACAGCAAGATAAAAAGAAAATAGAGTAAGTTTTTTTCTTATCAGTTATCAACTAATAGACAAAATTGAACCGTTGTGTGCATTTGACAAAACCTTTGCCAATACACATTCTTAGGCCCACTTGCGCAATATCCAGGGTTAAATTTATAATCTCGAGTTAAGTAACTCTGAGTTAATTGGTTAATTTTTTAATCCAGCCTGTACGTTGCTGAACATACAATTTAACCCGAGTTAGTTAACCCAACCTATGGGGGGCAGTTTTCATTCAAGTTGGCATCACTGACTCGTTTTTCATCTTTTGTTTTGATTATTCTCATTCGTTTGCTATTTTCAATTTGAAATTTGGAATGAAAGCATCGCAATTTGTGAAATTTTGTGGATTAAAATAAAACAGAAAATTATTTCGTGGTATTATATTTTTCGTGAAAATTGTGCACATCTCCACTGACGGACGGACGTGTATATGCAACATTTCATAAAGTGGTCATACGGCATCAGCTTCTCCACATCCGAGATCACCATATACAACATTTTCATCATATTTCATCAATCAACTTGCATCCTATCATGTAATAAAATATTTATTATTTCAAGGCTTTCGCTTTGCTTTAAAAAGTTAATCCTTAGCCGGTATAATTCCCTTTCTGGGGTAATGGGTTGGCTTTCAATTAAGGAAGCACGCTCCGAGAAAAGTCACTTTTTCAGGGAGGTAGAGGTGCCGGAGGTTTATACATAGGTTACGAGATATTTCTTGATAAAATTGGATGGGTCCATAGATATGTATTACCCCGGCTGATGATTATTTTTTTAAAGCAAGGCCGAAGGCCGCCAACGCAAAAAGGTGGTCTACACACATATGTATATGCATATGTGCGCGTTTTTAGACGTGCGCTTCCTCGGTAATAGTGGGGTAATATATATGTACCCATCCAAATTCGACAACAAATATAGCGTAGGCCTCCGGCAAGTTTTCATTTCAGTTCTGAGATCTGTGAGTGCTCCTCTACCCCCCTGAAAAGTTATTTCTCTCGGGGCGTGCTTCCTTATGGAACGCCTGGTCCCTTAACTGATTGAAGTAATCAGCACGTTCTGCCACTCTTCTATTAAAAAAACCATAGCTGAAAAACTGTATAATTTCTTCATCATCGTCCGATAGAAGAAATTCGTTAATTAATTCGTTAATTAATTATTAAAAAAATCACAATAAAATTTACGTACATAATATGATGTACGTTTTTTTTTTTTCAAATTTAACTTCGAGTTAGGCATTTAACCCTCCAAAATTGGAGGGTTAAATATTTAACATTTTAACTCCGGGTTAACTCCTAACTCATCGATCTGCAAGACATTTTATTAATTTAACCCGGCATGAAGGGTTAACCTCGAGTTAAAAAGATAACTCGAAGTTCTGCAAGTGGGCCTTAAGGTACAAATCAGGGTTGAAAAAATCTACAGCTAAAGCAGAAAAAGCATTCAAAAATTAGTTGGCTGCGCTTGAAACTTGAAAAGAATGCAGCAAACATTTCTTGATCAGCTTTGAACTTGAAAAAAAAAAAAAAAACTAAAGCATAGCTCAGAGCATACGACAAAGATTCAAGTTTACATTGTTTGCATTAGTTACATTGTGTGAAAAAATAATTAACAGTGGGCCAAAACGTGTTCAACAAAATCTCATAAAAAACAGAATATAACGTCAAATCGCAAATTAATCTTAACTCATATGAAATATTTTTTTTTTTGTAAAATTTGAACATATGATGAGCTCAGAGCAAAAATGAGACATATACTGAGCTCGTCAAATACATCTTTATGTGTGGTACGAAAAGAAAAATGCGGACACGTTTTTCGAAAAAAATATCTCAAGATAAAGTTTTTAAGTTAATAGCAAGAATGTAATACCATTCGAGTTTGATATAATATACACTGGCGAGGATATAACTCTAACGAGTTTTAAGGCCGAGATTCTCTCACAATTCGAGCCGTTCCGCTTAATTTTAGTTTTCATACAAATTGGGTGGACCTACAGCAGCCTTTTCAAGGCAGAAATACTCTCGTCGAAAAAGAGCTGTTCTTGTCACCGTTTCTGGTGGTCAAATTGTGAATTTGCTAAAAGTGAATAAAATGTCGAAGTGTAGATTTTCAAGTTTTATGCGGCCAAAATTGAATTTTTCGTTAAGTTGTTAAAATTCTTATAATTACATAAAAAAAATATCGCACATATTGGAAATAGGCTGGGGAACAATAATATTCCACTTTTTTCCCTACCCCATGCATTGTACCTGCTCCCAGACAGTCGAAATTTAGCTATATCTGAAGTGAACATTATAGTTTTTTCACATATTTGTGTGGCCGCTGTGGTGCAGTGGGTAGAGTCCTCGCCTGCCATACCAGAGGTCTCAAAATTCAACTCTAATCCCAGTTCGAGCAAAGACCAACAAATTTTTCTAACTAGTAAAAACCCAATTATTGGGTTTTTTTTAAAAAACAGCGGTCGCCTCTCGGCAGTGGGCGGCATACCCTCCAGGTGTATTTCTGCCATGAAAAAGCTTCTCACAAAAAAAAATGCATTTCGCCGTTCGGCCATAAAACTCTTCAGATTTATAAACGCGGCAGTGTATTATTATATTATATTAATTGCTTGGCTCATCGTGAATTTTTTTAATTTAAAAGCATTTCCTTTAAGTAAGCGTGTTGGATCCTAAAACTTGAAATAGGTAACTATTAAGACTTTTCAATACTGTCATTGACTTCTAATAATTCTAAATTTATAGTTGATATATTTTGCAAAAAAATATATCATACTTTCTTGAGTTCAAAATTGATTTGGTTATGTTACTCTGTCAGACTTGATGGTATCTTTATATATATTACGCTAAGCGATTTTTTTGTACGCACCATAACGTTTACACCGTTATACCGATTTTCGAAAATTGGGTGTCAAATGACATGCAGCAAGTTTTAATCAGAGATGTATAATAATTATTATTTCATTTCGAAATTCTAAAAGTCTTGGAAATTTTCTTCAGAATCATAGAAGTCTTTTGATAATATTTTTTTCCTCATGAAAATGATAAAAATCTTCTATAATTATTATTCAGAAACTTATATTTTAAAAATCTTTCCATAATAGTTATTTCAAATATATTTTTTTTAAGTCTTCAAAGACTCTTTCATTGAGACAAATTTCAAAAAAGTCTTTGCGTAATTATTATCAGTAACAAATTGTTTTTTATATCCTCAAAGACTTTCATTGAGACAAAGTCCAAAAAAGTCTCAGAAAATTTTCAATAACTTTCATATAAGTATAAAATAAAAATAACTTTCATATAAGTACTTCAAAATTCAGACAAATTTCCGATTTGAAATTGTATGAAAGATTTTTATCGAAGATGTAAAAAATAAATTTGTTACTCAAAATAATTACTTAAAGATATTTTTGAAATTCGTCTCAATGAAAAAGTCATTGAAGATATAAAAAATAATTTGTTACGGGTAATAATTACTCAAAGAATTTTTTCAAATTTGTCTCAATAAAAGTCTTTGAAGATATAAAACAAAATTTCTCATTCATAATAATTATAAAAAGACTTAAAAAAATATCTCAGAAATAACTATTATGTAAAGACTTTTAAAATATGTTTCTTTCAATAATAATTATTTTTTGATTTTTATTTTTTCTCTTATAATAATTACAACTCTGGTTTTAATATTTCTGAAAAGGGTTTAATTCTCCTGTAGAGTTGATTGATTTTTAAATTTCAGGTACCATATTAAAGGTCTTGAGCTGAAAATGAGTAATTTATTAAAATTTTTACAAAAAGGGTTGCCCCCTGTTCAAGAATTCAGATTTACGCTATAGTTTGTTTTGCGTGAAAATTAGTAATTTACTAAATTTTTACAAAAAGGGTTGCCACCTGTTCAAAAATTCAGTTTTACTATACCTTCATTTTTAAATTTGAGGTGTCATAAATTTGAGGTATTATATGAAAGTGCTTTGCCTGGAAATGAGTAATTTATTATAATTTTTACAAAGAGGGTTGCCACCTCTTCCAAAATTCATTTTTTCTCTATAGCTTGACTTTTAAATCTAAAGTGTCATGAAAGGTCGTGGTCTGCAGGTGGGTCATAAAAGGGAAGTGAAAATAAAAGGGACGGAACTGGCGAAGGAAAGGAAGCGAAAGAGGAAAGAGTATAGAAAATAAAATGGATTAAGGGAAAGGAAGAGCAAATAAAAGGAGAACATAAAGGGGACTAGAAAGGAAACCAGAAAGGGAAAGAGGAGTGCGACAAATGGCGTTTTGGAGGTCGCTTTAAAGTTTACATATTCTAGAAAATTATTCTGCATAAAACTTCACTATGGGGCTCCTCGGACAAAATCTTCGTATAAAAAATCTAGGTCCACAGCAAATAAATATAACCAGTAACTATGTACCTAGGTATATGCTTCATTTTATATTTTATTAATAAGATTCTATGGGCTTACAGTCCATTTATATTAAACCAATTTTAAGGGGAAGTCAAATTTAAAATGGCTATCAAAAAAATTGTCAAATGTGGTAATAAGTGGTCTTCCACCCTCACAGTGTAATTGAAAGCCGCAGCATTGCGTGGTCGGGTTTACTAGTTATTTATTTATTTATTTATGTCTAAAACAGAGCTAACATGTTTCCACGACATATCAGCAAAGTTAGAATAAAATGCTGATACATAACTGTTATAAGAAATATTCAAAACAATTGCCTCATAACAATTAAAAAATCTTTTTCTTTAATTTCGTAAGAGTTCATAGGACTTTATTTTTCGGTGAATATGAGATACATATGTATGTGAATGGACGATTAGATGGCTTAGTGTGGTAGGTATTTGTCGTCCATGCTAGAGGTCTCGGGTTGTGATTTTTAAAAACAGCGTTTACTCCTCGGAAGTAATTTTTAGATAAGCCTGCGAGTAAATCATATTTTGTGCACAGAAAAGTCCCCCACTTTCCTTCCCCTTCAGTAGAAGTCCTTAAAATCCTTATAACTCGGAGTCTATTTGAAGTAAATCAATGATATTTGGTATATGGGCCACTAAATCGAGATTTAGACAACTTTGGAAAAGTGTGCGTTGTCACTAGTGATGGGTTTACACCTGGGTATTTACTTTCATACCCGGGCATTTACCTAATTGTTGGTAAATACTCATTTGAATAACGAATACTCGTTGTTACGTAGCGTAAGAGAAATGTGGACATTTTCGAATTTATTTTGAACATATGAAAGGCCGGCAGTAAAAAGTGTACATATTTTTTGGGTTTATAAAAGGGAGACATAAAAAAATCTGTAAAAAGGTGTACAAAAAAAAAAATTCCGTAAAAAGTGGAAAAAAATTATTTTCCATAAAAAGTGTACAAACAAAAAAATTCCATAAGAAGTGGATAAAGCATTTTTTTCCGTAAAAAGGGGACATAGCAATTTATTCCGTTAAAAGGAGACACAGCGTTTTCTCTATAATAAGTAGGTGGACAAATCATGTTGCTTACAAAAGATTGGATGGATGTGCGTGTTAATTATTATAAAAGTAAGTGCATACAGATGATTTGTAATCATTTTTATTTTTATCATAGTGATAATTATTATTAGAATACTGAATTAATTAAAAACTAAATTGTTTAGTTGGAAATAAAAGTTAATATGCCTGACTTGAGCTTTAATATAACACCAGTTTTTCGGGTCGTATGCGTAACCTTTTGCCGTGTTATTATAAAGAAAAAAGCGTTGTATATGCAGTATTGCGCTTTTTGATGTTGCGAATTCAGTTTTAATTTAAAACTTTTAAACATATTCATCCAGGACTTGGAATGATTTTCAATATACATATAGTTTCCTTAACTCAGTCAAAAATTTAATTTTTGGAAATAAACGGCATACAAATATCAAAAATCAAATATATATGTATATATGCTCTCAAATAGAACTGGAAAATGTGTCCACAATCGTCGTTGGAAAATTGCCGTGTGGTTGTTGTTGCATGCTTTTGAGCACAACACAAAGTCAAGTAATAAGTAGGATAAGAAAGAATAAAAAAGAATAAGCAGGAAAGAAAAGAGCAGAAATCGATAGATAGAAGTTCATATGTAGGAGAATTGTGAAGACAAGTAACGACAACAACACCAACAACAACAACAAAACAGTAGCGGTGACATTAGCAACAAAAGGAGCAGCATCAACAGGAACAATAATAAAATAGTAACAGTGACAATAACAACAAACAATTATACAAAAACTATAGTTGCACCTTAGTCGTAAGAAAACATCTAGAAAACTGTCGAATTTCGACAGTAGGCAGCACTCTAGTTTTCTTTATACGTTTCTTGCTGTTTTTTGCACAGAAAAGGCGGTTTGGGCTGCTGCAAGCACAATAATCTATATACATATATATAAAAATCAAGCCTATTTCTTTGTCGTCGGCTTTCGCCCAAACGCGTGGAGGGATTTTGACCAAATTTACACACCAGCTGAGTACCTTGCCCTAGATGGTTTATATGGATATTTTTGTAATCCGAAATTCGGTTCCCGAGATATAGGTAAAAAGGTCAAAACGTCGACCCGGCTTTTCCCTGAATATTTTTGGAAATAGAAATATTTTGTTTGTGATGCCTAGGCCGGGTCTCCAGATATGGGTCAACATGTGGACCCGGATGACCCTCGAATAGTTCTAAGCGATATTGGTATAAAATGAAAGGTCTTGGTGAGGACTTCGATATAGAACTATTTTATTTGTGATGACCAGGCCGGGTCTCCAGATATGGGTCTCCAGATATGGGTCAACATGTGGACCCGGATGACCCTCGAACATTTCTGAGCGATATTGGTACCAAATCAAAGGTCTTGAAGAGGACTTCGACATTTTATTTGTGATGCCTAGGCCGGGTCCCCAAATATGGGTAAAACAACACGGATAACCTTGGAACTTTTCTGAGCGATATTGGTATCAAATGAAAGGTCTTGATGAGGACTTCGACACAGAAATATTATAACTGTGGTGCATAGGCCGGGTTCCCAGATATGGGTCACAACTTGGACCCGGATGAAACCGAAAAGTGGGAATCATGGAGATCTTCTCGATGTAATGCTCAACCTGGTTCCCTAGGTAAAGGGCAATAAAAACGTAAGGAAAGTTAAATGAAATGGAATGGAAAAGAATAAGAAGTGGAGAGAAAAGGAGGTGTGAGGGAGACCGATAGCGAAAGGAAAGGAAAAGTAAACGGAGATGAAAGAGAAAGGAAAAATGAAAGTATAGGGAAAGGGAGCGGAAATCTAAGACGAATAAAAAAGGGAGAAGGATATGAAGAGGTAGAGGTATCGCGGCGAAGCGAGACGGATTTACTTTTTTTCTTGATCTCACAAACAGTTTAAACAATTTTCATGAAATTTAGCATACAAAGGGGTATCTGGGGCAAGCTTCTGAAAAGTTTCAGTCTTCCGCTATTTTTTTTTTTACTTTTTATTGCGCTTGGGAAGAGCTGCAAAAAAATGGCAGCCCGAGATAAGCTCGGTCATCCGGGTACTAGGGGTCATAATTGTGATGCCTAGGTCAGTTCCCCAGATATCGGTCAAAACGTGGACCCGATTGACCCCGGAATATTTCTAAGTGATATTGGTATCAAATGGAGGGTCTTGAGCAGGGATTTTACACAGAGATGAACTCATTGTGATTCCTAGAGCGGGTACCCAGGTTTGTGTCAGAAAGTGGACCCGGATGATACGGGGATATTTCTCAAACGAAAGGCGTTGATCAGGACGATATAAAAGATCCGTACCCATTATTATTCCTGGTCAAGTCCCCAGATGTGGGTCAAAACGTAGACCCGGATGACCACGAAATATTTCCCAGCGATATTTGTATCAAACTAAGGGTGTTGAGCTGGATTTTACATAGGTATGAACTCATTATTCCTAGGTCGGGTCCCCAGATGTGGGGCAATACGTGGGCTCGGATGACCCCGGGATGCTGCTAAGCAATACTGATATAAAATGAAATGTGTTGAGCAGGGCTGTTAAATAGAGCTTTTTCATTGTGATTCTTAGGCCCGGTACTAAATTATAGGTAAAAGAGTGGACCCGGATACCACGGAATGTTTTAAGTAGCGATGACATCAAATGATAAATCGAATATAGGACTATCTTATACTAAACCCGGTTCCCTAGGGAAAGGGAAAGTGGAAGTTATCTGACTTTTTCTAAGGAGTGCAGTCTGAGGAAAACTCGATTTCTAAATACTTCCAACTTATTTTAAAGTGTAATTTTTCGCTTCTAATGCCTATAATAGGAAGTGGGCCAAAGCAAAGCTTGGCCGGGTACAGCTAGTTCTTAATAAGAACCGCTTAGCAATTCAATGTAATGAGTGGGAGCGATGGCAACAACAATGCTGAATCACCTAGAAAGTTTGCAGTTATGAAACTTAAGCTTGAGCCTCAGGTGCATAAAAAGAATTTGGTTCATTCATTTGTAAAGATTTGTTCCAAGCGTTAGTAGTTTTTGCATTAATTTGGAGTTATTTGTTTTGTTGTTGTTAACCACCTTTCAATCACTTTAGGTGGGTATCCGTTTTTTGTTAAAATCTTCTAATGTCGTTTTTCCTGAACGCCTGGTCGCTCAGTGTGTAGATCTTATTTATAAAATTCGTCTTAGTGCTCTTTTTTTGGGTCCAGGGGTGCTTAGAATTATAATTAATCATTCTCGAGGACGCTATTGGCTTCGCATACCAATTCGTAGAAATATTATTGATGTTTCTAAATATTTCTATGTCTGGGAAGGCTATCTTATTATCCTTTTCTCTTTCAGTCGTAAATTGGATTTTCTTGTGTTGCGAAATCGGTTATATCGTCGTCAAGTATTTTGTCCAGAACAATGTCAGATATAGTGGGCGATAATGGATTTCCCATTGGCATACCATAAATTTTTTGGTACACCGTTCCGTCAATTATAAAATAATTATTGTCCCTTAAACAAAAATTTCTGATGTCTAAAAACTGGTTTTAGTCAAGTTGGTATGATTTTGAAGGGGTGTCCATTTTTGCATAATTGTTCGAATTGCTAGGCTCACTGGGATGTTAGTAAATAAGGAAATTACGTCAAAGGATATTATTAAGAAATTTTTTATATTATAGTTGGTAGAAACTAGTTCTTTAAGTATTTGTCTTATATATTTGGATAATTCGAGGCAAGGTATGTTTTGTAGAGTTAGAGGTGTGTTTCCTTTGTGTATTTTTGGGAGTCCATAGTCTGGGAGAGATAGATACAATGCAAGTCAAGGCCTATCACTAATATAAATTATAATTTTTTCGGAGAGCTAACACCGAAAATTAAATCTTTGAAATAAACAACAACAAAATACCCAAAAAATACACACACAACATGAAGCATTTTTCCAACACATCCGTCTCAAATATGACGATAGCACTTGCTACATAATTAAACAGCACAACAAAAATAACAAAAAATTATCAAAACAACAACAACGACTGAAATTTTTATTGGAATGCTGTCACCGACCTAGTGGAGCGAATTTAACTAGACTTCCAAGTTCTTTAAATGGTCCGTTTATTTATTAAAAAAATGCATGATTAAACACGTGTACACACATTTACATAACTACAATACAAATTAATTTTACTTACCGCAGTAGGTCCTTCCACTTGTTTGACTGATCGGCTACTAAATGATATTTGATGAAGTATGGGGTATTTATAGCAATTTTGGCAAACCGTACAAAAACTGGAATTTACCGAAAATTATTCTGTGCAGCCTGGAAAGTGGAAAGACTTACTGCAGTGTACAAACAACGAACAATGACGAACGGTGATATAGAAACTGAAAAACAAATCGACGGCTGAGAATAAGATCGCCCTATTTCAAAAATTTTTTCAAAAACGCCCTATTTGAAAAATTGTTTCAAAAACGTCCTATTTCAGATTTTGCTTCAAGAACGCCCTATTTGAAAAATTATTTCAATAACGTCCTATTTCAGATTTTGCTTCAAAAACGCCCTATTTCAGAGAAAATTCCATAAAATTCCTTTTTGAATAATTGTCTGAAATAGGACGTTATTGAAACAATTTTTCAAATAGGGCGTTCTTGAAGCAAAATCTGAAATAGGATGTTATTCAAACAATTTTTGGAATAGGGCGTTTTTGAAACAATTTTTGAAATAGGGCGATCTTATTCTCAGCCGTCGAAATGCTGACAGTTATAATGCACATATGTGTGTACGTATGTATGTACATTAAGCCGTATCACGAAAATAAAGTTTGCGTGTGTCAGTTTTATGTTAACACTTATGTCAAAAATATATTTTTGGTGTAAAAAAGTTTTTTTAGGCCCGAGTTAAAAACAGGTAAATCGCGTTTTTTGTAATAACTTCCTTATTTGGAGTCGGATCTCTAAAATCTTTATGTCGCTGAAAAGGTCTCGGTCAGCACTATATCTGGCCCATATAAAGTTTCGACCTCAAAGGTTGTTCCGATTTTTACCTTTAAAAATTTGTTTACTAACCCTAAATTTTTTATTTTTATCACTAATACAAAGCCCTCAAAAAACCATGAGGACTCCGCTAAAAAAGTTGTAGCCTTTATTCACAAACAAAAAAGTTATACCGTTGTAAAATCAGGGAACCTGTGCTTTTAGAAAAATTATTCCAAGTTCTTATTTATGTAAGGCAGTTACGCCATATAGAATGAGTTTTTGATTAACAAGTATTATAACTCCTGGCTCGACTCGAGTATGCTGTACCGCGATGGAACAGCTACCAATACTGGACACATGATATGCAAAAATTACACAGTCCAACAAATTTACAAAAATTTTACTCAACACGAACAAACGCTATTAATTATGAAAGAGGATGTCTCCCAGACCGACCTTGCCGAACAGAGTACTAGTCCAGAGGGTCTGAGTTTTTTTAGAGGGGGTTAAAGTTTTATGGTTTTTTTAGCTAGAGGTGCAATTACTTTATCGAAAATATCTTATAAAAATGACCTCAAATGAAGTTTTTGAGCTCGGACTTCTTCTACAAAATTTAATAAGGAATTTCTTTGTGGTAGACTTTAACCCTGTAACGCCCACGCAAATGGCTGTTTTTAACCCTTGTTTGGAAGCACATGTAGAAAATATCAATTAATAACACTACTCGACACCAAAAATCACCAAGAAAAAAATAATACTTTTCTAAAGCGAAATTTTACTCTGATTCCGAATATCATCTCCATTTTTTTGTGGCAGACCCAGTTTTTGAGATATTGGTAAAAATGTGGAAAAAGCCATATATGCAAGACATTGCATCACATAAGTGCATCAAAAAGTTTTATTAGACATCGTGGCGATTTGACATCTAGGAAGTGCTGGTAGAGGAAGCCCCAACAAACATTTTTGCCTTCACACTCCAAAATTGGTCAGGTAGTTTGGTTACAATGGCAAAAATAATGAAAAAAATTTGAAAAAAATCGATTTTTTTTAAAGAAATTTCAGATTCGACTGTGCTAAAATCAGAAAAATTGTAGGGGCGACAAAAAGTTAGCCCTCCTATCCTATAGAGAATTTAATTTTGAAAATTGTAAGACTACTTGTGTAATAATCGGATGTACCGTTATTTATATTTATCTATTTTTATTGAAAGTCCTTAACCAAAAATTTTCCGGAAGAGTAAAATTTCAACAACAAAATTGGGTTTATTCATAAAACTTTATTAAGGAGTAATACTCAAGATTATTTAATTCCATTTAATACGTGTTTTGAAGTGCACAATATCGCTTAAAACAGCGATTAATAGGAAAAAAATTTATTGAATAAAAAATATATTTTTTAGAGAGGATAAGTAATGAGCGATGTGAGTTAGTACTTTTGACTACTCTTTTGTGATTTTCTGCATTTGTTACACGTATGATTGTTCAAAAAATAGTCTCCCATCATATCCTCGTACCAAGACCCTTGATATCGCCATTCAAAAACTATTAAGTCCTGATGAAATCTCTCATCCTGTTCATCACTTTCAGCACTTAAGCTTGTAGGGAAATTATCAATATGTTAATGCTAGAAATGAATTTTAGGCGGTACATTACATTCCTTGTTATATACTTTTGCAATAAAGCAGCATTTTGTTAACTAGAAATCCACAAACAAAACAAAAGTTCTAACTATTTCATGATAGATCATGTGCTTTTTGTTACTGCTTGTAGCAGTTTTCAACAAACTGTTTGTGGATTTCTAGGAGCTAAAAGTGATGAAAAGGGTGAGAGATTTAATCAGGACTTAATAGTTTTTGAATGGCGATATCAAGGGTCTTGGTACAAGGATATGATGGGAGACTATTTTTTGGACAATCATACGTGTAACAAATGCAGAAAATCACAAAAGAGTAGTCAAAAGTACTAACTCACATCGCTCATTATTTATCCTCTCTTTAAAATGGCGAAATGCATTTATTTTTTTATTCAATTAATTTTTTTTTTTCCTATTAATCGCTGTTTTGGGAGATATTGTGCACTTCAAAACACGTAATAAATGGAATGAAATAATCTTGAGTATTGCTCCTTAATAAAGTTTTATGAATAAACCCAATTTTGTTGTTGAAGTTTTACTCTTCCGGAAAATTTTTGGTTAAGGACTTTCAATAAAAATAGATAAATATAAATAACGGTACTTTAAGATTAATTTTGTAATAATCGGATGTTCACAATTAAATTCTCTATAGGATAGGGGGGCTAACTTTTTGTCGCCCTTACAATTTTTCTGATTTTAGGACAGTCGAATATGAAATTTCTTTAAAAAAATTCGATTTTTTCAAATTTTTTTTCATTATTTTTGCCATTGTAACTAAACTACTTGACCAATTTTGGACTGTGAAGGCAAAAAATGTTTGTTGGGGCTTCCTCTACCAGCACTTCCTAGATGTCAAATCGCCACGATGTCTAATAAAACTTTTTGATGCACTTATGTGATGCAATGTCTTGCATATATGGCCTTTTCCACATTTTTACCAATATCTCAAAAACTGGTTCTGCCACAAAAAAACGGAGATATTCGGAATCAGCGTAAAATTTCGCTTTAGAAAAGTATTATTTCATTTTTGGTGGTTAAAGTTTATCAAAATTTGTCGAGTAGTGTAATTAAGATAGAGGAATGTTCTAGAAAACTATTCGCCATAAAATTTCACTAGGGGTCCCCTAAGACAAAATCTTTGTACAAATAACGCAAAAGACCACAGGATATAATAATCACAAATTACGGAAGTTGGTATCGAGACTGGGACGGTTGGTATGGAAAATGGGCGAAATCGGCCCATGACCACGCCCACTTTTTCTATATAGAAAAAATCGGAAATTTGGTATCTCAGCCACTAATATAGCTGGAGCGATGAAATTTCACCCACGTATTGAGCTCAGGCCGGTAAGAAGAAATTTGATGAAATTTTGGAAAATGGGCGGTGCCACGCCCACTTATTAAGGGTCAATCATTGAAAGTTTTATATGTCATAACTCAGAAACCGTTGAAGATATATCGATGAAATTTGGTATGCGTGATGTACTTAGACCAGTGATGCACACCGCCGACTGCGCTACTTACACAAGCGCAACAAATTTTTGCATTAGTGTGCGCGTATAAGCAGATGTCGCATACCTATTGCTCAGAAAAAAGAAAAAAATTCTTTGCGCGATCGATGTACACAACATGAAATTCAAGCGCAGACTAATTGGTTGTAGGCGTCGCAATTGCTTGCTAGCAGCACATACACGCCTCGTATGTGTAGCCGAGCAGCTCCGTTTTGCTCCGTATTGCTCTTTCGTTCAACACTGACTTAGACAAATGTTTTGCCGGAAAATTGTCAAAATCGGTTGACGGCCACGCCCACTTTTATATATGGGAACTATAAAGGGGCCTAATAAAAACATTTTAAGTGATATCTCTGTCAAATATAAAGATCTATCACTGAAATTTTGTGTCCAACTACGGACATAAAACAAAAAACACAAAAATTGTGGAAAATGGGCGTGGCACCGCCTCTTTTTAGAAGCAGGAATATATGAGGTTTCTGAGACCATAACTCGACAAATAATTTATATATAATGACGAAACTTGGTGTGTCCACTTCTATTAGTTGTGGTAATACATGTTCAAAATTTAAGCGATATGGGTTGACGACCACGCCCAATTTTGTATATGTGTATTATAAAGTGACCTAATAAAAACATTTTAAGAGATAGCTTTGACAAATATAAAGATAATTCATTGAAATTTTTTGGCATGAGTTCCACAATAGACCAGAGACAAAAAATAGAAAAACTTTGGAAAATAATCGTGGCGCCGCCTCTTTTAAGACAAAGGAATCTATGAGATTTCGGAGCCCATATCTCGAGAAATAATTGAGATATTATGACGAAACTTGGTTTATACACTTTTATAACTTGTGTTAATAGGCACGCAAAAATTTATTGAAATCGGTTTATGACCACGCCTACTTTTTAACAACGATATTTCTGGAACACCCTTTCGGAATTTATAACGTGACATCTTTGTAACTATAAGTCATAAAGGAATGAAATTTTGCACAAAGAATAATATTTATATGCTTAGTTGGGTGATTGATAAAAATTTTGAAAATGGGCGTGGCTACTCCCACTTTATGCGGCACTCGCTTTATATAAAGTACCTTCCCCGTGTTTCCATCAAACGCAAACAAACAATGAAAGCATACAGCTGAGTATCTAATGTTCGATTCCACTCGAACTTAGGCTTCCTTACTTGTTTTTATTTTTTTTTTTATTTGGTTCTAAGGTTCCGCAATTTTTTTAAATATTTTTTTTTACCCACCGTAAAAAACAATATATAATAAAACCTGCGCAGCTAATTCAAAAGTGAGCTACTGTATTTTATAATATGAACTATTCTCTATATTACAGAGAAATATTGAAGAATAAATCTCGTGAAATTAATTTCTGGTAATGTGATCTGATAAAGAATATGTTAGTTCATCACACAAAAAAAAAATCCAGGATACGTTTTTTTATTTTTTTTTTTATTTTATTGCTTAAAGTTGGCGAAGAAGAAATGTTTTCGATATTTTTTTATCCTAATTTGAAAAATCATATAAAATCAGGCTTCAAAGATAGAAAAAAGGATTACTTCTGGAAAAAGTGGAAGCGATTATCTAAATTTACATGTCAAAACCTTAGCTTAGATAGAGCATTTCGTATCAGGTCATATAATTCATAATTCAAATGGCACATTTTTTTCAACTTTGGGCACCCTGTACGGCAAAACGAAACAGAACTCAGAAAATTTTAGATGAGCTTTTTTTTGTCCTATAAAATATCTGTCGATAGCTGTTAAAACAAATGGATTTACGACTACTTTAATTTCGACTTTATTTTTGGCCACGAATTCCCATGGTCGCCGGTTCGTTGTCCAAATTGAATGACTCGCTTTATTTCTCTCATTTCTATTTAAGCCTTTTACAAAATGGTTGTCCTTCCTTACTCGCTATACTTATCAACGAGTCTTACAATAAGTCTACATTTACAATTTACAGTAACACTGGGTTCACACTTAGCAATATAACTTAAGTAGCTTATGTTCATATGTCCTACGCAAGCAAGTCTACAATATTTAGTTTTTATTTTCTATTTATTAGATGGAAGCATCAGTTTAAGCTATTATTAGAGGAATCTGGCTTCGTGTCACCAGGAAAACAATTGTCAGAGGTTCGTGTGCTTTTTATGGGTCGCCAATGCTTTGAAGCTTTATCGGAACATGATTGCCAACAAATTTATGATATCCACCAAGATGAAATAATTGAGAAAAGCAAACAGAACTTCATTGAACTTTTATTAGAGAATGCCCAGTTTTTCCAACAGTATAAAAATGTGGATATAATAACACAGGAAGATGTTCGCGCAATAACAGAACTTATCCAGAACGATTCCAGGTAAATTCCAAAATATTAATAAATAGGTACTGAACTTGGTAAAAATCCCGTTACTCTAAAAGACTCAAACAACAAGGGACCTAGTTTACTTCCCTGAGGTACACCTGTTTTTACTTATTTCTATATATTAATTCAAACAATTTGATATCTCTCAATAAGGTAATCTTCTATCCACTCATAGACCCAACCCGTAATTCCGCACATATCCTTCACTTTTCTTAACAACAACCTTCTATTTATTGTTTCGAACGCTCTCCTGTAGTCAAGAAAGACTGCCCATACACATTATCCTTATTGTAATGAAATGTTTCAGTTTGTATGGGAGGCAGGTGCCCATTCCTGCTTTACCAAGACCTAGATTGTTTGTTGAGTATATAGAGTAAGTGCGGGTAATGTGGTATAGGCGGGTAATGTGGTACACCTGCTTTTCTCGGAAAGTATGAACGTGAAAATAATGGGACCTATCCCAAGAGATCGGCGTTCGCAGAAAAATAGTAAAGCAGGATTGAACTTGTTCTTTGTACGCGATGCTGTGAGTCAGTTGTAATAAAAGTGCGCGGTATTGCGATTGACTTTTTTTTTTGCTCAGACAAACCGATTTTTTGCAGAAATACCAATAATTTTAAACTACATTTAATACTTGGAAATTAATAAGTGATTATTGTTTCTGTGAACTGCATTTTCAATATTTTGTGCACATTTGTGTATAATTAGTTATTTAAGAATAATGGGATAAAACTCCATGTCGGCTATTGTGGTATGGGTAAATGCGGGTAAAGTGGTATAGTATACCTAATAAATCTTTCAATTAAAAACATGCCAAAAAAGGTGAAATACGAAAATGGAGAGCAGAGGTTATGAAAAACCTATACAAACAGTAAGGAGACGGGAAATGGGTATTCTATTGGCTTCCAAAAAAGTCTGTGTCCCTCGTACTACGCTGCAGCGTATGACAAGGAGTGAGAAACCCACCGTCAAACTATTAGAAACTAAACTGGGATGACCTCTAATTTTCAAAATACTTGAAAAAGAATACATAAAACATAATTTCTCACCAACTCATATTTGAAACGTAGACGAAACCAGAAATCAGTAGTGCCTTCGCAATAACCCCAAATATTCGCTAGAAAAGGAAAAACCAAATTGGAATAATTACTTCAGCTGAACGAGAATCACTTGTAACCATTATCACTTGCACTAGCGCAGGAGGCAGAATTGTTCCTCCGGTTTTATATTTCCGCGTAATAACCACCATCCTCTTCTGATGAAGAACGCTCTACCTGGCTCGGACTAGGCTTGTCATTTGTCAGTTGGTTCAGATTCCCATCTTCACAGAATGGTTAAGCTATTTTTTAAGGGTTAGAAAACCATCTGCATCTGAATCTGTGCTGACGGACATTATAGCCATACTCGCAATATAGAAGCTATTGATCTGTGGTATACTACTATACCACATTACCCGACATGCTATACCACATTACCCGCCAATTTTTTCAATAGGTTGATTATGACTTTTAAGATATTTTCTTAAATATCTCTGAAACTCTCAGCTGTAAGACTACTGCTTTATGCTTCCTTTGTTCGTAATACTTCAAGTATCTTATTAGTAAATTTTCTTTGAAATTGCATGCAGATTCATGATTTTACAGAGGAAAATAAAATGGGTATTCCACATTACCCGCACTTACTCTAACTACCATAGATGGGCACTTTTAAGTACCAGTAGTAATTCATTATTTTTACCTTTTTTTACTGCCTACTTAGAATTTTTACAGTAATAAGTAACGCTTCACTTCTTACTTAAAAAATTTTACAGTAATAAGTATCGCTTTACTTATTACTTAAAATTTTTTACAGTAATAAGTACCGCTTTACTTATTACTGTAAAAAATTTCAAGTAATAAGTAAAGCGTTACTTATTACTTTAAAAATTTTACAGTAATAAGTAATCTTTACTCGTTACTCTAAAAATTTTACAGTAATAAGTAATATTTACTTGTTACTCTAAGACTACTTAAGTATCGAGGATACAGTAGTCTAAGAATTGGCATACACACACACGCTCACTGATGAGCACAAGCGCATGCGTTAACGAGCATCTGAGAGATGATGCCCAATAAACATAATAGAAAAAATCTGGAACGTTGGAAAAAAATTATACAAAATTTAAAATCAGAGCATTTTAAAATTCACAACTAAACGTATTCTCAATTTTTTCTCAAATATACCGAGGTACGTACCTAGGTATGTATAAATTAAGAACATGCAAATAAAAACTATATTTTTAGAACAATGCTCGGTAAAACTTGGGAAGCAAAAATTTATTTAAAAATCAATTGTAAATTAAATGTAAATTTATCTTAAAAACAAAAGTACATATTTATTTGATATTAAATAAAATTGCTCTTCATCCAAATGTTATTTGAAGCAGTGGCAGGAAATATTGTAATTGTATTCTGGGTTAAGGTTTTATAAAAGTTGTTATATTCTTCAGGAATGGTACAAGCCTTTTAAGTTGAGAACATTTGAGATGCATTTGGGTTTTGGTATACATATGTATGTATATACAGTTGCTTACAAATACATCTCAAATTGAGAATTAAGAAAAATGTGTATTGGGTAATTTAGTAGGAGGAACAGTAGGTAAGAGAGCAGCGTTACCACTGTGATAAAATTCTGTCAGCATTGTGAAGCAATTTCTCGCTCGGTAGGTAGTTATAAGGATTTTTCTTTAGGTATGTATTTCGAGTAAGCAAATAACTGGAAGAAGAAAGTTTTCATCTGCATTACTTAAAAATACAAGTTCATCGATTTTTCGTTGAAGTTTTTTTAATAAGATGAAAATCTTTCATCGATTGTGAGCACATAGAATATAGGTATGTATATCCTTGCAGGAAGAAAAAAAATGAAATGCTAACCTAGTTGACTTTTAATTGGCTATTTTGAGACAATTGAAAAAAAAAATCAATATGTATCACACAGCAAGAAACCCATTTTTAGTTAGTTCATTGACAAAAGCTTTCAAATTCCTGATGAAAATATTTTCATTCAAGAACATTTTAACTGATTTTGCTGTGAAAAATCCTCTTTTTTAGATTTGAAAAGCGAAGCAATGGAAATACATATGTATAGCGAAATGCTTGTGAATTCCATGATTCTAAACTTGTATGCATATAGCAGAGAAATTGAATAGAATTTCTTTACAGATCTTTAGTATTTAAGCAGAATCTGGGATTTCCCGCTAATGGGAATGCACGATTTTCTTGTTTTGACACAAAAACTATCCTTTTTGGTAAGTTCCGTTTTCGGAGAGCGATAGAGAGAGAACGCATTCTGTAAAGAAATTCTATTCAATTTCTCTCTGAAAAATAAAAACTTAACAGCTACCTAAGCATACAAAAACGATTGTTTGAGTTGCAAAAAATACGATGATTTACATTAACGAGCGTTAACGCGTGGAAACCCCCAGTTTTAGGCTAATAACTAAGTATCCGTAACGAAATTCAATGTAATTTCTCTCTGAAAACAAAACTGCACAGTCGGCTACCTAAGGAAGCTTACCAAAAAGGATTGTTTGAATTTCAAAAGAAAGCAATAATTTACGGTCATGTAAAATTTTAGGCCAGCCAATACTTATCTGCATATGTACATATACATACATATGTATAAATGATTTTACATGCATACAATTTAATAAAAATTATTTATTATGACCAACGTCGTTCAGATATAATTACGAGCAGTCGCATGTTCCATTGCGCGCGATCCCGAAATAATTCCCGATTAATATGAATTTCTTTGTAGGGTATCTGTACGGCTATGTAGGGTATCTACATCATGGCATCACAAATTTCACACCCCTTTTTACCAATGTAGCGCAATTCCATGTGTATGTACATATGCATATATGTACGCATTTGCATCTAACTTGGTCTTTACTACCTGCCACTCAGAACAAAAAAAAATAGGTAAAAAAACTTTTTAAGTTAAACGGTTTTATTTCATACATACATTGCAATGTTTAAGATAAATGTACTAAAAACCAAAAAATAATAAAATAGATACAGTCGTGGGAATTATAAACATTTGCATAGACTAGACTAAAATAAAACCGTGGGGCACGTCAATTGTCTACAATCGTTGATTAAAATGTTTGTTTTGTAATGTTACACTATAATTAGGCAGTTGTTCAACCGACAACGATGGACGTGTGATAAGTAGGGCTAGAATGTGGAAAAAAGCTAGCAAGCTCGATTATAAGCGAGTTTTAGGGTTTCATAGTGGTGAGCGAGTAGTACTTTTATCATATGTTTTGTCGATTAAAGACAAACTAAGAGCAGTGAAACGATTCCTCGTGTGAATGTCCAACGATAAACTAGTTGAAACATCTCTTTTATTAACATGGAGTGTATAACTATTGGAATTTCCATGAGCAAGAAAATAGTAAGTAATTTCGTCACCGTCTGCGGGCCAACTGCCTAACGACGAATTAAACGATTCTTCTATCGCACATTAAGTCGATTATTTGTAGATAATTGACGTGCCCCCCGGTTTTATTTTAGTCTAGTCTATGCAAATGTTTATAATTCCCACGACTGTATCTATTTTATTATTTTTTGGTTTTTAGTACATTTATCTTAAACATTGCAATGTATGTATGAAATAAAACCGTTTAACTTAAAAAGTTTTTTTACCTATTTTTATTTTCTAGTTTTTAGTTTTTATTTTTTATATTTTTTTTTACCATTTTGTTCCCACGAGTAATGGACATTTAAACGGTCGATTTTCAGTTTTAATTACCGCGATCTCTGCTCCACCTAGCGGAATTTTTTTTAAAGAAAATATTTCTTTTCAAGGTAGTAATACATGTTCCGAATTTCAGCCAAATCGGACCATAAATGCGATTTTTGTAAATATAGCGACCCACGCGCCACCTAGCGGAATTTTTTTTTAAGAAAATATTTCTTTTCAAGGTAGTAATACATGTTCCGAATTTCAGCCAAATCGGACCATAAATGCGATTTTTGTAAATATAGCGACCCACGCGCCACCTAGCGGAATTTTTTTTTTAAGAAAATATTTCTTTTCAAGGTAGTAATACATGTTCCGAATTTCAGCCAAATCGGACCATAAATGCGATTTTTGTAAATATAGCGACCCACGCGCCACCTATCGGAATTTTTTTTTCATAATATTGCATTGTCATCGGGGTTATACATGCGTACAAAATTTCAGATTAATCGGTTGACAGGAAGAGGGTGAAATTTGAATTACTAAATTTGACCCAAGAATAAATAATAAATAATAAATAAAACAAACGGGGTGAGCTAAATAAAACCGTTTAAAAATAACCATCTACTTGAAAAAATCTACCAATTTTGGGGGAAAAATTACCATTATCTCTTTCTACAGTTATTAGTAATAAATACTTACATATGTAAGTACCTACATGTTTTGATAAGAGATACTTTGTTTAAAAGCAATTGGGATAACATGAAGAATGAAAAAATACGGGTTTCGAAATTTAACCAATTCTCAAAACTGTTTATCTAATCTAATACCTTTAAACGAGCAATTCTTGTATACCTCAGTGAAATAGTTATATGTGCATGGAATAATATTTTATATAAATTATAAAAAACTAAAGTTATATTTTTTTAAATATTATTTTTTACATATATGACTAGATATGAACTAATACAATAGCAAATGAATTTGTGTTTATTTACTGGTGATTTTAGTTTAATTTTTATTTAATTTTCCCTTAGGAAAAAATTATATGTGCGTCAAAGGATTTGTAACATGTATGTGGCTAGATAACAATATTTTATAAATTCTAATAATTTATATGCTTCCCTTTCTTCAACTGAACCTGGGTCAATCTCCTTGGCATGGACTGTAATAACAAGACGATGTGACTCTGTCAAAGACCGTTTATTGAGTGGCGTGATTGCCAAATATATAATAGAGTAGAGCTATATATACATACACAATGTGGAGAGTGATTATGACAGATTAACAGATGCAAATACAAGAGAGTGTAGTATAACACCTAAGTATAACAAAGGATGGTAATATACATATGCAGAAGTAATAACGGGTGTCATGTTCAATTGCTACTACATCTCCGTTTTTTGTTTTTTTTTTTTTGTTTTTTTTTTTTTGTTTTTTTTTTTCAATTCAAATATAATGCAATTAAGATACCAAAATTAATTTAGAGCCGAGGCCCTTATATACATATATGCTTATTTATGTATATACACAATACCTACTCTAATCTTGCTTTTTTTTTTTACATGTTATTTCATTGTTCTTACAACGACGTATAATCATATTTATATACGGATATATGTATGAATATGTGTATGTATTTGCATACACATATACATATGTGAAAAATAAAATTTGTTTTTTTTTTTTTATTTTCTTACTCGTAAAAAACTTGAATTTCTTCGGAATGTCCTACCATCTATCTCCACTGCGTATGAACGAGGGCTTTCGTGTTTAAGTATAACTATACCCGGTACCCAATACTTTCCTTCTTTTATCCAAACCTTTTCCCCTACCTTAAATGTTTTTCTATGTGTTGAATTGCGATCATAGTATGTTTTGTTTACAGCATTATTATGTTCTAATACAGGTTGAATGATCTTGTTAAACTTATCGATTCTAAAAAACTTTTTCCTTCCAGGTACTAATGATCGAGTTAGTCTACCCATTAACAGTTGGGTGGGAGATAGCTCTGAATTTTTAATAGGCGTATTTCTATATTCAAGCAATGCCTGCCATAGATTGGTATTATCTTCGTTGCATTTTAAAACCATTTTTTTTTTTGCAACTTGCACCATTCTTTCAGCAAAGCCATTCGATTTTGGATAAAGTGGACTGCTTGTTGTAATTTTTATATCTAGCTCTTTTGCCCATTTCTGAAATTCAAACGATCCAAATGGTACATTGTCCGCTACAATTTGCAACGGGATGCCATGTATCGAAAATATGCTTACGAGTTTATCAATTATTGCTTTTGCTGTTTTCCTTATTAGTGGAATAATGTTTATATATTTGGAATAATAATCTCCTACAATCAAAACGTCTTTCCGTCGGGGCGTGGGCGCAGATGAGGGATATGTTGAAAAATCTCGCTTTGATGCGGATGGTGGCTAGACGCTCTTTCACTGGCGTGAACTCGGCGGCTGTCATAATGTCCATTCCTAACTTTTCGTATGGTCCATTAGGTATGGAGTGATTCAGTAAAGGCTCTTTTTGGTTTGCGGATTTATATTTTTGGCATATGTTACATTTGTTAATCATCAATTCTATATCCTCAATCATACCACGCCAGAATACCAGTTGTTTTGCTCGGCTTTTTGTTTTTTCCATGCCGAGATGAGACTTATGAAGCTGTAAAAGAACATCTCTCCTAAGAGATCCTGGAACAAAAATTCTATCATCCAGAAATACTATACCATCTTCCAATAATAGATTCATTCGATGTTTCCAGATAAAGTTTATTTCCGAATTAAGTTTCTCTTTATGGTTAGGCCAACCGTTCATTAGATATTCTCTTACTAGTTTCAAAACATTATCTTTCTTTGTTTCCTCTTGAATTTTAAATTTTCTCTCTTCGCTCACGTTTATGGAATGTACCATTTCATTTATTCCTTCAATTTCGTCTTCCGGTTCATTTTGTTGTGAATAACTTCGAGAAAGCCAATCAGCTAAGTATAAATATTTTCCTGGCAGGTAGTTTAAGTTCAAATTGTATTTTTCTACTCTTAGCTTCATTCTTTGCAATTTAGCTGATGGTATTTTTGAGTAATCTTTTTTCATAATTCCTAGCAACGGTTTATGGTCAGTTATCACCTCAACGTTACGACCGTATATGTAAGAGTGAAATTTTTGGCATGCAAATACAACTGCCAACATTTCTTTTTCGATTTGTGCATATCGCGTTTCTGCATCAGTGAGACTTCTAGAGGCGAAACAAATAGGTCTTTTATTTTGCAGAAGAACGCAGCCTAACCCTGCTCTTGATGCGTCAGTTTGTATGCAAATTTTTTCTTTTACATTAAAAGGCTTCAATGTAGGAGCATTCAAAATTAACTTTTTTATTAAATTATGTAGTAAAGGCCAACTGCTTAACAATTCATATAGTGGTATTAAGAGCTTTATGGCCGGTGAAGTAAAAAGCGAAACAAAGGTTTCCTTTTATCCTCCTACGCGTTTCGGTGCATATTTGCGCCTTCCTCAGGGAGTCTGATTTTATTTACATAAATTGAAAGATAAAACACAAACAAAAAACATAATTACATAATTGGTTAACGATTAACAAATTACACAATATAATATTAAACGTTTATAACTATAATCAAAACTTACTTTGGATAAATTAAATTTAAATTTGAACTATGCAATAAACATATCTACACCTGAAGATCAATCAACACAACATATAAATATAAACATATACATATTTTGTTTTCTACTGTCATTCGTAAGGTTTAGCTTTATTTGTTATTGTTGCTCTGTAAGCGCAGCTTATATTGTCTACGTCCTCTTTGAAGTTTATTGTGTCTTGTATTCGTTGTTGAATTCGTAGACTTTCTAGTGTTAGTCGTGTTGTTGTTCGTCTTTCTATGTCTAATATTTTTGTGTTGTCGAAGTCTGCTGCATGCCCAGTATTGGTCAAGTGTTGGGCTAATGCAGTGGATGTTTTTTTTTATTTTTTGCATCTGTTTTATGTTCTCCTATTCTTGTGCCTAATGAACGTTTCGTAGTACCTATGTAGATTTTGTTGCAAAGCTCATCTTTATTTCCCTTACATTTTATTTCATACACTAAGTTGTGTTGGTCTTCTTTGTTAATTTTGTCTTTTATCTTGCTATACATTTTTCTTAATGTTTGTTGTGGTCTATGTGCAAATGTAAGTTTTTCATTGGGAATACATTTTAGTAGAGTTTTGTTATCTGTCAATCCATGTATATATGTTACTCCTCTAAAAGTTTTGCTTGGATTTTTGTCAGCTGTTTTTGCTTTCGTATGTATTGTTTGTCTGTATTTTGTTGTTGCTAACAGCCTTTGTATTGTTTTGGCAGGATAGGCGTTTTTTAATAGTATGTTTTTTATTTTCATCTCATTTTCTTTTCTGAACGCCTGGTCGCTCAGGGCACCGACCTTGTTTATTAAATTGATGGCTGTATTTTTCTTTTGAGCCCAGGGATGGTTCGAATGAAAATTTATCAATCTTGAGGATGCTGTGGGTTTTACGTACCAATTTGTCGAAATTTTGTTATTTTGATTATATATTTCCATGTCTAGGAAGGCAAGTTTGTTGTTGTTTTGTAGTTCAGTGGTGAATTGAATTTTTTTATGTTGTGAGTTTAATACTCTTAATATTTCTTCCACGTCAGTTATTTTAACAATTGCGAATATATCGTCTACATATTTCGTTATGTATGAGATATATATGTCCTTAGATTTTAGCTCGGTTATGGCGTCGTCAATAATTTTGTCTAAAACAATGTCCGCTACTGTGGGGGATAGGGGATTCCCCATGGGCATACCATGAACTTGTTGGTAATAAATTCCATCGTGTAAAAAATAATTGTTCTCTCTTAAGCAGAAGTTTAAAATGTCTAGAAATTGTTTCCTTGTCAGATTGGTGTTGTGAAGAGAAGTCCATTTTTGCATTATAGTCCTTATAGCGAATTGCACTGGGATATTTGTGAAAAGAGAAATAACATCGAATGAAACTAAGATCTAGTCTTTTTTAATTGTCAAGTTTTTTAGTTTGTCTTTGAGTTGGAGCGAATTCTTGATGTTATAGTCATTTGAAATAATTTGTTTTAGAATTTGTCCTATATATTTCGAAAGTTGGAAGCAGGGTATATTTGTAGAGGATGCTATAGGTCTTAAAGGCATATCTTGTTTGTGTATTTTCGGCAAACCGTACAATCTAGGAGCTGTGGCTGCATTGCACGTCAACTTATGTTTTTGCACAACATCAATATTTCTCTTTTTGTATATTTCATTCACTATTTTGTTGTTTTTCCTTAATAATTTTTGTGTGGGATCTAATCGAATGGTTTCCCCTTCCTCAGGGAGTCTGATTTTATTTACATAAATTGAAAGATAAAACACAAACTACATAATTAAATAAAATTTCGGAGAGCTTACAACCCTAATTAATCGAAAAACATAACATTACACAAATCCACAATAACACACATCATGAAGCATTTTTTTGAACATATTAGACTCAAGTACGACAAACGCACTTGCTACGTCATCAAGCAACACAACAAAAACCACAAAAAATTAGCTAAACAACAACAAAGATTAAAATACTTATTAGAATGCAAAAACTTCGGAATAACTCCACCACATTTACTGGGTAAAACAAATAGCATACAACACGGGTTCAAATTAGATGTCACAAGAAGAGAATTAGAAAAAATAGAGCAACACTTCATAATGAAAATTTTGAACCTTGAAATTAAAGAAACCAACATACAAATAAAATTAACCCGTTCAGGCATATACCACACAAGCAAAACCCTAAACAATAGCCTACATCAACATGATTTTGACTTGGTGGAAAAATATCAAAAACAATTTATGAACTACATTAACACACAGACAGAGGAAAATCTGAAGAAAAAGCTAGAGGGACACATCAATAAAAAGTTCGACAGATACGGGTTCACCATCAATGAAGACTGGTTCGTCAATAAGACCAACATACAAATACCTCGCGAATCAAGGTGGTTACTTTCACTTGGTAACAAGTTTGCACTACCCACGACATCGAAAACATTTTCACCAATACCAGTGATTGCGGAAATTGAGCAAGGGATACAAACCATCACAGAGGAAAAGGATAAAGATATAGCACGATGCAACGTAGCATCTAGGGTTAAGGCTTTTAGAAATAAGTTTAGTAATAGTGCTAAAGAAAAGCTAATTTTAAAGATTTTTGAAGACACAAAGAAAATACTAAGACAACACAATGACTCGATGATCATTACCAATGCAGACAAAGGTAACAAAACAGTAATGATGGACAAAAACGAATACAACAGGAAGATGACAGAACTTCTTAGCGACAAAGAGACATATAAAACCATTCGATTAGATCCCACACAAAAATTATTAAGGAAAAACAACAAAATAGTGAATGAAATATACAAAAAGAGAAATATTGATGTTGTGCAAAAACATAAGTTGACGTGCAATGCAGCCACAGCTCCTAGATTGTACGGTTTGCCGAAAATACACAAACAAGATATGCCTTTAAGACCTATAGCATCCTCTACAAATATACCCTGCTTCCAACTTTCGAAATATATAGGACAAATTCTAAAACAAATTATTTCAAATGACTATAACATCAAGAATTCGCTCCAACTCAAAGACAAACTAAAAAACTTGACAATTAAAAAAGACGAGATCTTAGTTTCTCTCGATGTTATTTCTCTTTTCACAAATATCCCAGCGCAATTCGCTATAAGGACTATAATGCAAAAATGGACTTCTCTTCACAACACCAATCTGACAAGGAAACAATTTCTAGACATTTTAAACTTCTGCTTAAGAGAGAACAATTATTTTTTACACGATGGAATTTATTACCAACAAGTTCATGGTATGCCCATGGGGAATCCCCTATCCCCCACAGTAGCGGACATTGTTTTAGACAAAATTATTGACGACGCCATAACCGAGCTAAAATCTAAGGACATATATATCTCATACATAACGAAATATGTAGACGATATATTCGCAATTGTTCAAATAACTGACGTGGAAGAAATATTAAGAGTATTAAACTCACTACATAAAAAAATTCAATTCACCACTGAACTACAAAACAACAACAAACTTGCCTTCCTAGACATGGAAATATATAATCAAAATAACAAAATTTCGACAAATTGGTACGTAAAACCCACAGCATCCTCAAGATTGATAAATTTTCATTCGAACCATCCCTGGACTCAAAAGAAAAATACAGCCATCAATTTAATAAACAAGGTCGGTGCCCTGAGCGACCAGGCGTTCAGAAAAGAAAATGAGATGAAAATAAAAAACATGCTATTAAAAAACGCCTATCCTGCCAAAACAATACAAAGGCTGTTAGCAACAACAAAATACAGACAAACAATACATACGAAAGCAAAAACAGCTGACAAAAATCCAAGCAAAACTTTTAGAGGAGTAACATACATACATGGATTGACAGATAACAAAACTCTACGAAAATGTATTCCCAATGAAAAACTTACATTTGCAGAAAAATGTATAGCAAGACAAAAGACAAAATTAACAAAGAAGACCAACACAACTTAGTGTATGAAATAAAATGTAAGGGAAATAAAGATGAGCTTTGCAACAAAATCTACATAGGTACTACGAAACGTTCATTAGGAACAAGAATAGGAGAACGTAAAACAGATGCAAAAAATAAAAAAACATCCACTGCATTAGCCCAACACTTGACCAATACTGGGCATGCAGCAGACTTCGACAACACAAAAATATTAGACATAGAAAGACGAACAACAACACGACTAACACTAGAAAGTCTACGAATTCAACAACGAATACAAGACACAATAAACTTCAAAGAGGACGTAGACAATATAAGCTGCGCTTACAGAGCAACAATAACAAATAAAGCTAAACCTTACGAATGACAGTAGAAAACAAAATATGTATATGTTTATATTTATATGTTGTGTTGATTGATCGTCAGGTGTAGATATGTTTATTGCATAGTTCAAATTTAAATTTAATTTATCCAAAGTAAGTTTTGATTATAGTTATAAACGTTTAATATTATATTGTGTAATTTGTTAATCGTTAACCAATTATGTAATTATGTTTTTTGTTTGTGTTTTATCTTTCAATTTATGTAAATAAAATCAGACTCCCTGAGGAAGGCGCAAATATGCACCGAAACGCGTAGGAGGATAAAAGGAAACCTTTGTTTCGCTTTTTACTTCACCGGCCATAAAGCTCTTAATACCACTATATTAACTTTTTTATATTTGCTAGACACGCATCGTGTACCTTCTCTTTTTTCATTAGAGCTCTTAATGGGCTGCATGCTTCAGATAAATTTGGTATAAACTCTCTTAAATAATTGATGAAACCCATTAATCTTTGTAAATCGTTCTTACTTTTGGGCGTTCCAAAATCTTCAATGCCCTTCAATCTTTTCGTATCATACTTTATGCCTTCGCCTGATATCAGATGCCCTAAAAACCTAACTTCTTTTTGTTTGTATTGGAGTTTTTCCTTATTAAATTTGACGTTTCGTTCCCGAGCTCTTTGTATAACTAAATTTAATGTTTTATCATGTTCTTGCTCATTCTCTGCGGCAATGAGGATGTCATCTATGTAAACAATTACATTTTTTATATCCCCGAAGTTTTCTTCATTGGCGTTTTGGAATACCTCTGGAGCTATTTTGATGCCAAATGGTAAACGTTTGAACATATAGCACCCAAATGGGGTACTAAACGTACACAAATTTTTGGATTTTTCATCCAAAGATATTTGCCAAAAGCCTTCTTTTAAATCTAAAACGGAAAAAATGCTTTTGTTTGCTAATTTGGTTTTAATTTGCTCAAACGTAGGGATCTCGTAAAAACTATTTTTTATGCACTTATTTAGCTCTTGTGGGTTCAGACAAATCCGTAATTTTTTGTTAGGTTTTTCTACTATAACAATGTTTGATACCCACTCGCTTGTATTGTCCCATTTCTCAATTATTCCTTTCTCGCACAAGTTCATCAACTCAATTTTTAGTGGATTCCTAAGCGCTAGAGGTATTCGCGATGCTGGTCTTGCGTACGGTTTTGAATTTTCGTTTATTTCAATTGAAAAATTCTTTACGAAATTTCCTAGGCCGTCAAAAACACTACTATTTCTTGTAATGAAATCTTCTTTACTCATTTTATTTAAGCAATTAATCCGCACAATTAGGCCTAAATTACAACAAGCATTAAGACCAAGAATCGGAATCGAACTAACTTTACTACTTATTATGAAAAACTGTATCATCTGCGTTTTCGCTTTAAATGTGCATTGCAATTCTATTACGCCTAAATTCTCAATTTTAGTGCCATTGTATGCTATTAAATGTTCAGAGCTATTCCTTACACTTATATTTTTGTAATCTTGTATAAATTTATTAGGCAATACATTAACCATAGCCCCTGTGTCCAGTTTAAATTTAATTGTTTTCCCCTGCACTTGTATATTCTCATACCACATTTTTGCATCATCTACATGCTCAACAGAATCCAAATATAAGTAAGATTGTTCCCGACTTTTGTTATTTTCTAAATTAAGTTCACCTACACTCTTCTTTTTGCATACATTTTAAAAATGATTTTTCTTCTTACATATATTGCAAATTTTTCCAAAAGCTGGGCATTTGCCCTTCAAATGCGACTTAGCACAGAATATGCAATTAGTTATATATTTAGTATTAGAAACATTACTTTTATCTTTTATCTGCTTATCGATAAACTCTTTTTGTTTTTTCTTACTGTAAGTTGAATTATAATTTTTGTTATATAACCTGTCTTCATTCTTACGAATAACATCCACTGCTGTTCCGACCCCTTGAATTTTTGCCATTTGTGCATTCGATGCTTCTGCCGCCCTTGCAAAGTCGATTGCCATATCCATAGTTAGATTCGCTGTGTCCAGTAGCTTCCTTTGAAGTTTCTTATCATTGGTCCCGAGCACTATTCGATCTCGTACCATTCTGTTCTCATTTTCGAACCCACACTTTCGTACTGTCTTCTTGATGTCCATCAAAAAATTGTCAAACGGCTCACCTTCTCCTTGTGATCGGCTATGGAAAATGAAGCTTTCATACACCTCATTCCGTTTAGGCTTACAAAATTCTTCAAACGCCTTAGTAACAGGATCGTATTTTTTCCGATCGTTTTCACTGAGATTTAGGGAATTGAACACATCTAGAGCATCTGAACCAATAGCATTGAGAAAAATTGCTACCTTGACGGGTTCTGCTTTTTTCTCCAGTTCAATGGCTATTGCAAAAACTTGAAAATTTTGCCAGAAAACACGCCAGTTTTCTGCTATATTTCCACTAAATTTCAATTCCTCTACTTTTTTTTACATACTCCATTGTTCGCGAATTATCTTTAACGTAGATATATTTTACCCTTTTTGGAGGTCTTCCACGTGGTTTCACTGCCAAAATGCTTGTATCTAATTTACTTCTTCCCATCAATTTTTTGTGTAAGTGCTTATCATTTTCTCATTTTCTTTCCAGAAATTTCTTTTATTTAACCGGCTGCGCCATGTAATAACAAGACGATGTGACTCTGTCAAAGACCGTTTATTGAGTGGCGTGATTGCCAAATATATAATAAAGTAGAGCTATATATACGTACACAATATGGAGAGTGATTATGACAGATTAACAGATGTAAATACAAGACAGTGTAGTATAACACCTAAGTATAACAAAGGATGGTAATATACATATGCAGAAGTAATAACGGGTGTCATGTTCAATTGCTACTACATGGACTCTACCAATTTTTGTAAGGTTTGGATGCTTATTTCGTCCCATTCCTTTACCAACGTTTCTTTAAGCTGCTTCATGGTCTGAAACTGTCTACCATTCTTATAAACCTTAGCCGAGAGTATTCCCCATAGGTCCTCAATGGGGTAGAGGTCAGGACTGATGGCTGGCCAATCCAACAAAGGGATTTTTTTGGACGAAAAAAAATATTTTGTTGTACGAGCGGTGTGGATTGGGGCGTTGTCCTGTTGAAATATCCACTCATTTCCATAAACTTCTTCAGAAAATTGAATAAGGACATTGTCCAATAACTCAATGTACATTTGGGAATTGGTTTTGCATGGGATGAAACAGAGTGGAGATTTTCCAGCATACCCAAAAGCCCCCAAACCATTAACGAGCCGCCACCATGGTTTCGCTTAAGACGATTCTGCCTCGGGTGTCTTAAGTCGCGCCAATATTTTTGACAGCCATCGGGACCATCCAAGTTAAACTTTTTCTCATCGCTGAATATAACTTTTTGAAACTCTGTATCCCTTAAGATTAAGATGGGCTTGAATTTCACTGCAACTCATACCTTTTTCAACAGCTAGACGCCGAATTGTTCGCTTACAACGTTCATCAATCTGATTTTCTGCCACTACGTTTGGTAGTCCATATTTTTCCGGGTTTTTTAGGAAATTAGTAATCGTATTTCTATGGCGTCTCAATTTCGTTGCAATTTCGACCAATGGTATACCACCATCCCTTAGTCCAATTATAAAACCGCTAAACTCTGTTTCTGTCAAGGTGGATCCGCGTGGCATTTTTTCTAAAAGTTGGAAATCACTCAATATCCGTTTGCAAAAAAATTTATATTAGCTTCACTTGCGATTTGTATGAATAAAGTTATTTTATCTTACTTGTTGACATTTGAAGCAGGGAAAATGCGTTTTGCACATATAAATTTTTCCTAAGAAAGGTGGCATATACCACAACTTTTTATATATCGTATACATTATCAGCGGATTAAAACTAATCATTATATATAAACGAATTACCAAATATGTAATATAATATTTGCATGCCCAAAGATAACTAAATAGAGTCTTAAATTAGAGAGATAAATTGAATTAATGAAGTGCACATATAAATATTTCACTGAGGTATATATATGTATATATATATATATATATATATAATCAGGATCTCGAAAACGGCTCCAACGATTTTCATGAAATTTGGTATGCACGGAGCCTCGGAGGTGAACTCTCGAAAAATTTAATTTTTTTACTAACTTTTATCCCGGGTCCCGAGATATGGGTCAAAACGTGGACCCGGATGAGCCTCGAATGTCTCTGAGCGATATGGGTATCAAATGAAAGGTCTTGATGAGGACTTCAACATAGAACTATTTTAATTGTGGTGCCTAGGCCGGGTCCCGAGATATGGGTCAAAACGTGGACCCGGATGAGCCTCGAATGTCTCTGAGCGATATGGGTATCAAATGGAAGTTCTTGATGAAGACTTCAACATAGAACTATTTTACTTGTGGTTCCTAGGCCGGGTCCTGAGATATGGGTCAAAAGGTGGACCCGGATGACCCTAGAATGTCTCTGAGTGGTACGGGTATCAAATGAAAGGTCTTGATGAGGACTTCAACATAGAACTATTTTAATTGTGGTGCCTAGGCCGGGTCCCGAGATATGGGTCAGAACGTGGACCCGGGTGAGCCTCGAATGTCTCTGAGCGATATGGGTATCAAATGACAGCTCTTGATGAGCACTTCAATATAGAACTCTTTTAATTGTGATGCCTAGGCCGGGTCCCGAGATATGGGTCAAAACGTGGACCCGGACGAGCCTCCAATGTCTCTGAGCGATATGGGTATCAAATGAAAGGTCTTGATGAGGACTTCAACACAGAACTATTTTAATTGTGGTGCCTAGGCCGGGTCCCGAGATATGGGTCAAAACGTGGACCCGGATGAGCCTCGAATGTCTCTGAGCGATATGGGTATCAAATGGAAGTTCTTGATGAAGACTTCAACATAGAACTATTTTACTTGTGGTTCCTAGGCCGGGTCCTGAGATATGGGTCAAAAGGTGGACCCGGATGACCCTCGAATGTCTCTGAGTGGTACGGGTATCAAATGAAAGGTCTTGATGAGGACTTCAACATAGAACTATTTTAATTGTGGTGCCTAGGCCGGGTCCCGAGATATGGGTCAGAACGTGGACCCGGATGAGCCTCGAATGTCTCTGAGCGATATGGGTATCAAATGGAAGTTCTTGATGAAGACTTCAACATAGAACTATTTTACTTGTGGTTCCTAGGCCGGGTCCTGAGATATGGGTCAAAAGGTGGACCCGGATGACCCTCGAATGTCTCTGAGTGGTACGGGTATCAAATGAAAGGTCTTGATGAGGACTTCAACATAGAACTATTTTAATTGTGGTGCCTAGGCCGGGTCCCGAGATATGGGTCAAAACGTGGACCCGGATGAGCCTCGAATGTCTCTGAGCGATATGGGTATCAAATGGAAGTTCTTGATGAAGACTTCAACATAGAACTATTTTACTTGTGGTTCCTAGGCCGGGTCCTGAGATATGGGTTAAAAGGTGGACCCGGATGACCCTCGAATGTCTCTGAGTGGTACGGGTATCAAATGAAAGGTCTTGATGAGGACTTCAACATAGAACTATTTTAATTGTGGTGCCTAGGCCGGGTCCCGAGATATGGGTCAGAACGTGGACCCGGATGAGCCTCGAATGTCTCTGAGCGATATGGGTATCAAATGAAAGCTCGTGATGAGCACTTCAATATAGAACTCTTTTAATTGTGATGCCTAGGCCGGGTCCCGAGATATGGGTCAAAACGTGGACCCGGATGAGCCTCGAATGTCTCTGAGCGATATGGGTATCAAATGAAAGGTCTTGATGAGGACTTCAACATAGAACTATTTTAATTGTGGTGCCTAGGCCGGGTCCCGAGATATGGGTCAAAACGTGGACCCGAATGAGCCTCGAATGTCTCTGAGCGATATGGGTATCAAATGGAAGTTCTTGATGAAGACTTCAACATAGAACTATTTTACTTGTGGTTAATAGGCGAGGACCTTCGAAAAAATGGCAGCCCGAGATAAGCTCGGTCATCCAGGTACTTACATTTATACCCCTGCAGGAAGGGCATCTAACTTAAAACTGACTTTAAACAGTTTACAAAGACACTAGTGGTAACTGTTAATGGTATATTTTCTTTGAAAAAGGCTAACTACTTTTGTATGGGAATGGCGATAAAAAAGTCAGTCATGTGTACTTCTGCATTACTTGGAAGGTAATTATAAACTAACTTTTTTTGGGTGAAAAATAGTTAGTCCCAAAATATAACATTATTAATGTTTATAAAATTATACAAAAAATACAAGGGAAATGGTTGCATATGTAACTGCTATATGCATACAAGTTTAGAATCATGGAATTCACAAGCATTTCGCTATACATATGTATTTCCATTGCTTCGCTTTTCAAATCTAAAAAAGAGGATTTTTCACAGCAAAATCAGTTAAAATGTTCTTGAATAAAAATATTTTCATCAGGAATTTGAAAGTTTTTGTGAATGAACTAACTAAAAATGGGTTTCTTGCTGTGTGATACATATTGATTTTTTTTCAATTGTCTCAAAATAGCCAATTAAAAGTCAACTACTTTTAGCATTTCTTTTTTTTTTCTTCCTGCAAGGATATACATAGCTATATTCTATGTGCTCACAATCGATAAAAGATTTTCATCTTATTAAAAAAACTTCAACGAAAAATCGATGAACTTGTATTTTTAAGTAAAGCAGATTAAAACTTTCTTCCTCCAGTTATTTGCTTACTCGAAATACATACCTAAAGAAAAATCCTTATAACTACCTACCGAGCGAGAAATTGCTTCACAATGCTGACAGAATTTTATCACAGTGGTAACGCTGCTCTCTTACCTACTGTTCCTCCTACTAAATTACCCAATACACATTTTTCTTAATTCTCAATTTGAGATGTATTTGTAAGCAACTGTATATACATACATATGTATACCAAAACCCAAATGCATCTCAAATGTTCTCAACTTAAAAGGCTTGTACCATTCCTGAAGAATATAACAACTTTTATAAAACCTTAACCTAGAATACAATTACAATATTTCCTGCCACTGCTTCAAATAACATTTGGATGAAGAGCAATTTTATTTAATATCAAAAAAATATGTACTTTTGTTTTTAAGATAAATTTACATTTAATTTACAGTTGATTTTTAAATAAATTTTTGCTTCCCAAGTTTTACCGAGCATTGTTCTAAAAATATAGTTTTTATTTGCATGTTCTTAATTTATACATACCTAGGTACGTACCTTGTTGTGAATTTTAAAATGCTCTGATTTTAAAATTTTGTATATTTTTTTTTCAACGTTCGAGATTTTTTCTATTATGTTTATTGGGCATCATCTCTCAGATGCTCGTTAACGCATGCGCTTGTGCTCATCAGTGAGCGTGTGTGTGTATGCCAATTCTTAGACTACTGTATCCTCGATACTTAAGTAGTCTTAGAGTAACAAGTAAATATTACTTATTACTGTAAAATTTTTAGAGTAACGAGTAAAGATTACTTATTACTGTAAAATTTTTAAAGTAATAAGTAACGTATTACTGTAAAAAATTTTAAGTAATAAGTAAAGCGATACTTATTACTGTAAAATTTTTTAAGTAACAAGTGAAGCGTTACTTATTACTGTAAAAAATTTTAAGTAAGGAATATTCTTTTACTGCTTACTGTTTGCTTTACTGAATTACAATATTACTTCAGTATGCCCATCTATGATAACTACATATATAATATTCCTTCAGATAAATTTTCATTATTCTAGTACAAATGCTTCAAGAGATATTACGAAATAAAGGAAAATTTTCTATGGGAGGTGCCCATTCAAGCTTTTCAATAAGACTAAAAATATACCTATAACCTTCACCGGATGAAAATACTTAGGTGTGCAAAGTTTCGTGAGGGTCTGTTCAGCGGTTTTACCGCCAATTGACACAATATCCATTTCACATTTATAATATAGTAAGATGAAAGACCTCGATGTGAAACTGTAGATGATGTCGCACGTTTTATTCTATAGGGATTTAACTCGAAATTTTCGATTTCTGAGATTTTGACATATATTTCATTGACTGGACCACGCCTTTGAGTTCAGTCTTATAAAATACCGGAAATAAAAGTGGTTGCACATGTATTTTAAAGTGAATTAACACGAATACATATTTTTTCTGTTTGTTGAGTATATAACTACATATATAATATTCCTTCAGAAAAATTTTCATTATTCTAGTACAAATGCTTCAAGAGATATTACGAAATAAAGGAAAATTTTGTATGGGAGGTGCCCATTCAAGCTTTTCCATAAGACTAAAAATATACCTATAACCTTCACCGGATGAAAATACTTAGGTGTGGAAAGTTTCGTGAGGGTCCGTTCAGCGGTTTTCCCGCCAATTGACACAATATCCATTTCACATTTATAATATAGTAAGATGAAAGATCTCGATGTGAATTTGTAGATGATGTCGCACGTTTTATTCTATAGGGATTTAACTCGAAATTTTCGATTTCTGAGATTTTGACATATATTTCATTGACTGGACCACGCCTTTGAGTTCAGTCTTATAAAATACCGGAAATAAAAGTAGTTGCATATGTATTTTAAAGTGAATTAACACGAATACATATTTTTTTTTGCTTCAAAAATCCTTTTATTTTTTTTTATACTCAGCTGTACTAGTACACAGAGTATTATAATTTTGATTTCCTAACTGCAGATTGTAACACTATCAAATCATCGAGATAGATATGGACTTATATACATAGGTACATATATCAAAATAATTAGGGTGAAAAGAGAAATCGATTGAGCTATGTCCGTAATGTGCTGTAGCCCTTATAAAGGACAAACATTGAAAGTTTGATATGTCATAACTCATAAACCGTAGAAGATATATCGATGAAATTTGGTACACGCGATGTACGTACCTACTTCGATAAATCTTTCATTCTCATCGCCCAAGTAGCACTTGTTGGCAAGAGTCATTCTTCTTAGGGATTCCATGATGACATTGTTTTTGGTGTTGATGCTGGTTCCAAAAAAAAAAAACAACATTATTAACGGTTTCAAATTTGTAACTGCCAACAGTGCTAAGACGCAGTTGCGCTGACTCTTTGTGTGATGACAGAAAGTAATTCGTCCTGTCCTCGTTGACCCCCAAACCCGTTCACTTAGCCTCTTCTAGGTTGGATTAAGCAGAACATACAGCAGATTTTTAAGGCCAATGATGCAAATACCATTGGCGTACACCATCTTGTAGTAGATGGTTCCTGGGTGGTGGAAGTCTGCGGCCCGAATTGGCGACAGGTAACAATATTAACGGAAACAACGTCATTTGCAGTCGGTTGCGAAATAAAAACAATTGACTTTGATGTATTGTGGAACGATTTTCCGTCATCCCTTTTTTGGTTTTGAGACAAACCAGTTTCGGCTAATATGTGCCATCATTAGTGCCTTTTTAACACGCTTTTATTAGCTTCACCTGTATGTATGTATGTATTTATGTATGATGTATTGTGGAACGATTTTCCGTCATCCCTTGTCAATTTTGGTTTGGAGACAAACCGGTTTCGGCTAATATGCGCCATCTTCAGTGTCTTCTTTCGTTCTGAGTTATTTTCTGTAAGTTCGATAGCATTTATAGTAACTAACTTCCGTCGTTTTGTTCAGGTACTTCGTGTTCATGTGATGTGTTCGTGCATTCGTGCGTTCGGGTGACGTGTGTGTGTGTGAGTCTGTGTTGTGTGTGTGTGTGAGTCTGTGTTGTGTGTTTAGGTATGCAAATCTATTTTTTTTGTCATATTTTCATTATTGTACCCTCATTAACCAAGTAGGTAAAAGTCCGTTATTGTCCGTTTGTGTGTTGTTTATGTCGGTTTTAGGTCTTTTGTCCTCTTTCGGGTATATTAGCTTAAGCGGTTCAAATAATGTATCCGATGCGGTGTTTATTTCTTCATTTATTATTTTACCTACGAATATTTTTTGTTTGTATATCTCCATATTTTCTAATATGTTAAGTCGTTTTCCTTTATGCTGTATGTGGAGAATTTTAGCTGTTTTTCCTATTTTCATGGGTGTACACTTGTTTTCTGCCATGTGGTTGGCGAAATTTGATTCCACTGTCGTTGATGATTTTCTTATTTTCTTATTGTAATCCCTTATGTGTTCTCGGTATCTCGTCTTGATTTGGCGTCCTGTTTGTCCTATATAACTGTTTTGGCATTCGCAAGTCAATTTGTATACGCCTTGTTTGTCAAAGAGGTCTTCCTTGTTAATGTTTCGTAGAAGTTTTCCCATATTGTTCCTCGTTTTAAATGCTGCATTAATGTTATATTTTTGGAAGACTTTAGCCAACTTGTAAGATGTTGCTCCGGTATATGATAAGACTGCCCATTTCTTCTCTACTTTTTCTTTGGTTTCTGATTTTCTTGAATTTATGTTTTTTTGTATTTTCTTCACTAAACTTTTTTGATATCCGTTGTTCTCTGCGATTGTGTATATTGTGCTGAGTTCCTTGTTGTAAGCTTCTTTTTCTAACGGGGTTCGTTCAAGTCGTGTTAATAAATGTCTGAAAGCGGCGTTCTTGTGTTGTTGAGGATGGTTAGATTTATTGTGTATTATTGTATCTGTTGCTGTGGGTTTTCTGTATATTTCGTAAGTAAATTTGTTAGTCTCTTTGTTTATTTTAATTGTTAGGTCTAGGTAGTTGATTTTTCCATTTTTCTCTGTGTCCATAGTGAATTTTATATTTTTGTGTTGGCTGTTGAGGTGTTCCAAAATTTGTTCTTCTTTATTTCCCGATATTAGGCAGATGATGTCATCTACATACCTGGCATAAAAATTGACCCCCAAATTTGCCGTCAGTTCTTCCATGTAACTTTCCTCCAAATGTTGCATAAATACTTCCATAAGGATAGCTGATGTGGGGCTACCCATGCCTAGTCCGTGAGTGTGTCTGTATATTTTATTGTCAAATTTAAAATAATTCTGGTCCAGGGTTATTCTCAGCGTATTTACTATCTCTGTTGCAATGTCTTAGTTCGTTTTCTCTGTCAGTATTTTAGTTAGAGTTTTTAGTGTTTCTGTCGTTGGTATCGAAGGGTATAGATCCTTCACGTCAAATGATACCAGTTTTGAGTCCTTGGGTACGTTCAGGTTGTTCAGTTTGTTGACTAGGTTAGGTTAAAGTGGCTGCCCCTGTTCGTCCGAAAACAGAGGCACACATAGGCCTGGCGACCCGTTGTGATACCACGTGGAACTCTTGATTTGAAAAATTCCCCTATATTGAGAGATTAGACGCCTATAAAACTGAACCACCTGGTCCGTTTCATATAGCGTAAGATGTCAGATACCTTTGCGTCTTCGAGCTCCTCCAGACCCCCAAAGGAGTGTCTGTGGAGGCAAGCGTACCTAGAGTTAGACAGCGCGGGACAAGAGCATAGATAGTGTTCTACGCTTTCTACCTCCTCCTCATCCCTGCAGCTGCGGCAGAAGTCGTTTGTAAGGAGACCCATGCGAGTACCATGGATTCCCATGAGGCAGTGGCCCGTTATTATGCCGACCAAAGGGCCGATGTGGGGCCGACTGAGAAGAGCTATTGATCTAGACCTTGCATTGTCCAGTTTCGGCCATATTTGTCTGGAAATCAAGCAAGTGGGTTCTTCAGCCCACCTGTCATTTGCTTGTTTTACAAAATAGGACCGAAGGTAGTTTTTACATGTATTAAGAGGAGGGGCCACCCAGCTGGTGGCCAACGTTGCTTCCAGGAGGGTTCCTTCCCTTGCCAACTCGTCCGCGGCGCAGTTTCCTGGGATATCACTGTGTCCTGGGACCCAAACGACGCTCAGGCTGCACCTTTCTGCAAGTTGGTTTAGGGCCTCCCTGCATTTAATGGTGACCCGCGATGTGGAGTCACTGCTCTGTAGAGATTTTATAGCCGCTTGACTATCAGAAAAGATTGTGACAGCTTTGCCTAAATGCAGTTGTCCTAGAAGGCGGGCTGCCTCCCAGATGGCAACCAGCTCCGCCTGAAAGACACTGCAATGGTCTGGTAGCCGTAGGCTAGCGTTCAGTTTGAAATCCTTAGAGAAGATTCCGCTGCCTACATTGCCATTTAGCTTAGAGCCGTCCGTGAAAATCGATGAAGTATGGGGTAAGGGCCCAATCAAGTTTTCCCACTCTCTCCTCTCAGGGATTCTAGTGGAAAACTTGTTGTTCCAACATATAACAGGTATTGTGTAGTCTAACTCAAAGTAGTTTCTGGGACTGTTTTTAGTATTCGGGTGTGCCCAAATCTCCAGTCCCTCCAGGGATTCACGGCGTTTAGTCTGGCCGCATTGCAACTGGCAGTGTATTTGCCAAAAAGATCAGTTGGGAGAAGAAAAAGAATAGTTTCTAGAGCTTTTGTGGGCGTAGATGGGAGGGCCCCACTTATGAGCATCATCGCTAGGCGTTGCACCTTAGTTGTCTTGTTTTTAACTGATTCAACCTCGAGCGCAGGCCACCACACGGTGACTGCGTAGAAAAGAATTGGACGTACTACTGCTGTGTAAATCCAGTGTACAATATTAGGGCTGAGTCCCCATCTTTTTCCAATGGCGGACTTGCATGCATAGAGTGCCATAGTGGCTTTCCTGGATCTTTCCTCTACATTCCTCTTCCAGTTAAGTCTCCTATCCAGAATAACTCCGAGATATTTTACCTCGGTAGAGAGTTTGATGTTTACCCCGTTAAGACGAGGTGGATTAAAGTCGGGTATAGAATATTTTCGTGTGAATAGCACCATTTCAGTCTTCTCGGCGCTGACGCTTAGCCCGCTTTCCTTAGACCAGGTGTTTATAACATTAATCGCATTTTGCAGCAAATCGCTAAGCACCGGGAGATACTTGCCTGTCGCGATCAAAGCAATATCGTCAGCATACGCAATGACCTGGCATCCCGTGTGCCGCAGTCGCACAAGCAGTGTATTCACCGTTAGGTTCCACAGTAAGGGAGAGAGAACTCCCCCTTGCGGGGTACCCCTGCTGGCAAATTTTGTGATAGAAGATGTCCCCATTGACGTTAGAATGGTCCTTCTCTTAAGTAAAGATTCGATGAAATTGACCAGATGCCGTTCCACCCCCACATTACGCAGGGCCTCCGTAACGGCTTCCGGGAGAACATTGTTAAAGGCTCCCTCTATATCTAGAAAAATGCCTAAAGTAAATTCTTTGAAGGCTAGTCCTTTCTCTATCCTTGATGTGATGGAGTGTAGGGCCGTCTCTACTGACTTGCCTTTAGAATATGCATGTTGATCTTGTGAAATTAGGTTCGGACTCACCGTCACTTTGATGTGGCGGTCTAATAGCCTCTCTAAGATTTTAAGAAGGAAAGAGGTCAGACTTATTGGTCTGAAGTCCTTTGGATGGGTAAGAGATGTTTTACCTGCTTTAGGTATAAAAATTACTTTAGCCTTAGTCCACTCCTTAGGAATGTATGCCAGGGTTAGACAGGCTTTATATATAGGAACAAGCAGAGGACTGATGATGTCAGTGGCTGCTTGTAGTTCGGCGGGAGAAATGTCATCCATTCCTGGTGATTTGAAGGGCTTGAAAGTTTTGATCGCCCAAGAGATTCTGCTACAGTTTATAATGTGCTCAAGGCAGCTGTCTGTCCTTGGATTAAAGAGAGTTTGATCTGGTTCTGCGGAGCATCCTGGGAAGTGAGTGGTTGCCAGGGTGTCCAAAATTTCTTCGCTAGATGTGGCCCAGCCGCCCCCCCGCATTCGTATACAGCTGGGGGCCGTCGGATTTTTCGAGAGGACTTTTCTTAGCCGGTTTCCCTCAGAAACTTCCTCGATATTATTTGTGAAGTCCTTCCAAGAGTTCCTTTTGGCTCTCTGGATTGACTTTTTAAAAGATTTTAAGGCCTCCTTATAGGCATGCCAATCACCGGTTTTCTTGGCCTGGTTAAAGAGCTTTCTGCTGTTTTTCCTGAGCTCGGAGATTTCCTGGTTCCACCAGTATGGCTTCTTCTTCTTGCCTCTGGTCGTAATCTCCGGGCATGAAGCTCTGAGAGCAGCATTACAAGAAGTAGTAACAAAGTCTACCGCTTCATCAATTTGATGCGATGAGCCGAGCTCACCGAGAGAAACAAACTTGTACCGAGTAAGGCTCGCTTCATCAGTTCGTAACGGTAGGCTGTGTCTACCGTGAGAAGCGTTTTTCAAGAGATTTGAGACCAGGACCTCTTTATACAAGGCCCAGTCTGTGCGTCTCCTGTTTCTGTAAGCTGTTACAGGCGGAGTATGTAAGAGAACTGAAAAAGTTATATACCTATGGTCAGAGGAGTTATCATCGGAAACCCTCCAGTCGCCGACAAGATCGGAAAGGGAATGGGAGACCATTGTGATATCAAGAACCTCGCACCTGTTTGTGGTAACAAAGGTGGGTTTATCCCCAGAGTTGCATATACTAAGATTGTTGTTAATAATAAAATTAAAGAGAGACTCACCTCTGTTGTTTGTATTAGAGGAGCCCCAGGCTTGGTGATGTGCGTTCGCGTCGGCCCCAATCAGCACCGGAAAACCCTTTCGCTGCGCCTCTATGACGAGTTTGTTGACTAGTTCCGTCGTGTGTTTGATTGTGTATTTATTGGATAGGTCTAGTTTCTCGGTTAGTAGCTTGTTTAGGTGTTTTGATAGTCTATATCCTGGTGCTGACTTATGGTTTACTATTGGTCGCATACGTGTTCCTGCTTTGTGGAAACCTTATTCTCAAGGCTTATACGCCATGTGAATAGAGCTTAACTAATAACGCCTTCTGTGGTGTTTAAATGTATTATAATAAGGAATAACTTAAGCGTTGCGACTTATTTAATAATACAAAATATATTCTGCTAGGCTTGAAACGTTAATATTCAAATACTTATATTGGAATGAGAAAAACGTGCGCATTTAACCAAAAATTTGTTTGCATTTCAGTTGAAGAAAAACTAAATATTTATTTTTTTCTAAGCGACAATATTTTCTACGACTATACGATCGTCACCAACTGTGCTCTTTTTGGCCATGTTTGCCCATGAAACTTATGGCGTTTTCTTTTCTCGAAATAATGTTGCCCTGTTTGATTTTCTTAGCCATTTTGTAGGTTTATCTGGTCCTTTCACCAAATATTGACCTCTAACTAAGTAAGAGAGCACCCTTATCTACAAATTCAGCCATTTTATAGAAAGTCAGGATACGTAATTCGATAATTGGGATATAGGAGGGCAACATTTTTTCGTAGAAAAGAAAACGCCTTTAGTTCCCTCTCTCTCTCTCTCTCTCTCTCTATTATACATAGATGTGAGCGCATAACAGAAAATTAAGTATTAAAATGTTGCAGCAGAGCGAATGAGGGCATCACAGCAAGCAGCGCTGCTAGCGTACTTCATTTTGACAGCTTAGGCTTATGAATCCATAGTGAATTTTATATTTTTGTGTTGGCTGTTGAGGTGTTCCAAAATTTGTTCTTCTTTATTTCCCGATATTAGGCAGATGATGTCATCTACATACCTGGCATAAAAATTGACTCCCAAATTTGCCGTCAGTTCTTCCATGTAACTTTCCTCCAAATGTTGCATAAATACTTCCATAAGGATAGCTGATGTGGGGCTACCCATGCCTAGTCCGTGAGTGTGTCTGTATATTTTATTGTCAAATTTAAAATAATTCTGGTCCAGGGTTATTCCCAGCGTATTTACTATCTCTGTTGCAATGTCTTAGTTCGTTTTCTCTGTCAGTATTTTAGTTAGAGTTTTTAGTGTTTCTGTCGTTGGTATCGAAGGGTGTAGATCCTTCACGTCAAATGATACCAGTTTTGAGTCCTTGGGTACGTTCAGGTTGTTCAGTTTGTTGACTAGTTCCGTCGTGTTTTTGATTGTGTATTTATTGGATAGGTCTAGTTTCTCGGTTAGTAGCTTGTTTAGGTATTTTGATAGTCTATATCCTGGTGCTGACTTATGGTTTACTATTGGTCGCATACGTGTTCCTGCTTTGTGGATTTTAGGTAGTGCGATCAGTGACGGGGCCGATGGATTCATTGCCGTGAGAGTGTACGTCATCTATTATTATGGATCCATTTCGGAGATCACCACATCCCCTCATCAGACTTCCATAACTTCTACCAAAAAAAAAATTTTTCAATTTTTCTTCATTAAAAAATGGCCAATAGCTCATTTAAATTCACATAAAATAATTCTTAGAATTAAAACGGCCATATAAATACAAACGTAAATATGTATATCGGAGAGCCTGCCGAAAAACAAAAATCTGAAAACAATAACAAGCATTGCATGTACAAAGGCTTTGCTTGTTAATGGCTTTAGGACTTTGTACAAACCAAACACACAATCGCACCAACATACTGGGTGGCAGGGGCGGAGTGTCATTACGCTACTGTTGTTGGTATGTGGATTGTAATGGAGGGAAAATTGAAATTTAAGCGAAACAAAGCTGACGGCGGTGGTAGCTCAATAGGATAGACATATGACTACCAATCGAACGACTTAAGTTCGATTCTCGGTTGAGGCCGCCTGAAGAAGTCTGACGAGGGGATGTGGTGATCTCCGAAATGGATCCATAACTTCTACCAAAAAACAATTTTTTCAATTTTTCTTTATTAAAAAATGGCCAATAGCTCATTTAAATTCACATAAAATAATTATTAGAATTAAAACGGCCATATAAATACAAACGTAAATATGTATATCGGAGAGCCTGCCGAAAAACAAAAATCTGAAAACAATAACAAGCATTGCCTGTACAAAGGCTTTGCTTGTTAATGGCTTTAGGACTTTGTACAAACCAAACACACAATCGCACCAACATACTGGGTGGCAGGGGCGGAGTGTCATTAAGCTACTGTTGTTGGTATGTGGATTGTAATGGAGGGAAAATTGAAATTTAAGCGAAACAAAGCTGACGGCGGTGGTAGCTCAATGGGATAGACATATGACTACCAATCGAACGACTTAAGTTCGATTCTCGGTTGAGGCCGCCTGAAGAAGTCTGATGAGGGGATTTGTATTTGTGTTCCATGGCCCTTTTGATCTCCTCCTTTATAGTGTCTAACGTTTCCATAAGGGAACTAACTGGGTTGTTTTCCATCAGCTCCAGGTGGATGCGTAGTAGTTCCTCATTTATGCGCTCCTTCTTTGCGTGTTGGTTCCTGATCTCGCATCTGAGGAAGCTGTTCTCCGCTTTCCTTATAATTTTGCGCTTATCCTCGCTGTTCACTTTGTGCCCTATTTGCGCGTATTTTGGAATGAGTTTGGTCTTTAGACATGGCCTATTAAACCATATGTTGGCTTTTGTGTTGTGTATTTTCTGTAGTCGCCTTTTGTATGCTGTCAGTAGAATATTTGTCCGGATTTGATGTGCCTGACTGGCATTATTAATAACTTTTTGGTTGCTTGTTTTACCGACAGGGTAGGAGTATGATGTATTGTGGAACGATTTTCCGTCATCCCTTGTCACGTTTGGTTTGGAGACAAACCGGTTTCGGCTAATATGCGCCATCTTCAGTGTATTTTTTCGTTCTGAGCAGACAAAGGAAATACAACGGTGCTAATGAACGAGGAATACACCGCAAAAACGGGTCAACTCATCAAAGAAATGGGCTGTCGAGTGATAAGGAAAGACCCAACGGAAGAATACCAAATGGCAATAAAGCGTGCAATAAATCAAGCAAGGAATATAATAGACAACAAGATGACCTACACTCTCACGGCAATGAATCCATCGGCCCCGTCACTGATCGCACTACCTAAAATCCACAAAGCAGGAACACCTATGCGACCAATAGTAAACCATAAGTCAGCACCAGGATATATACTATCAAAACACCTAAACAAGCTACTAACCGAGAGAGAAATTAGACCTATCCAATAAATACACAATCAAACACATGACGGAACTAGTCAACAAACTGAACAACCTGAACATACCCAAGGACTCAAAACTGGTATCATTTGACGTGAAGGATCTACACCCTTCGATACCAACGACAGAAACACTAAAAACTCTAACTAAAATACTGACAGAGAAAACGAACTAAGACCAGACCTGGACCAGAATTATTTTAAATTTGACAATAAAATATACAGACACACTCACGGACTAGGCATGGGTAGCCCCACATCAGCTATCCTTATGGAAGTATTTATGCAACATTTGGAGGAAAGTTACATGGAAGAACTGACGGCAAATTTGGGAGTCAATTTTTATGCCAGGTATGTAGATGACATCATCTGCCTAATATCGGGAAATAAAGAAGAACAAATTTTGGAACACCTCAACAGCCAACACAAAAATATAAAATTCACTATGGATTCATAAGCCTAAGCTGTCAAAATGAAGTACGCTAGCAGCGCTGCTTGCTGTGATGCCCTCATTCGCTCTGCTGCAACATTTTAATACTTAATTTTCTGTTATGCGCTCACATCTATGTATAATAGAGAGAGAGAGAGAGAGAGAGAGGGAACTAAAGGCGTTTTCTTTTCTACGAAAAAATGTTGCCCTCCTATATCCCAATTATCGAATTACGTATCCTGACTTTCTATAAAATGGCTGAATTTGTAGATAAGGGTGCTCTCTTACTTAGTTAGAGGTCAATATTTGGTGAAAGGACCAGATAAACCTACAAAATGGCTAAGAAAATCAAACAGGGCAACATTATTTCGAGAAAAGAAAACGCCATAAGTTTCATGGGCAAACATGGCCAAAAAGAGCACAGTTGGTGACGATCGTATAGTCGTAGAAAATATTGTCGCTTAGAAAAAAATAAATATTTAGTTTTTCTTCAACTGAAATGCAAACAAATTTTTGGTTAAATGCGCACGTTTTTCTCATTCCAATATAAGTATTTGAATATTAACGTTTCAAGCCTAGCAGAATATATTTTGTATTATTAAATAAGTCGCAACGCTTAAGTTATTCCTTATTATAATACATTTAAACACCACAGAAGGCGTTATTAGTTAAGCTCTATTCACATGGCGTATAAGCCTTGAGAATAAGGTTTCCACAAAGCAGGAACACGTATGCGACCAATAGTAAACCATAAGTCAGCACCAGGATATAGACTATCAAAACACCTAAACAAGCTACTAACCGAGAAACTAGACCTATCCAATAAATACACAATCAAACACACGACGGAACTAGTCAACAAACTCGTCATAGAGGCGCAGCGAAAGGGTTTTCCGGTGCTGATTGGGGCCGACGCGAACGCACATCACCAAGCCTGGGGCTCCTCTAATACAAACAACAGAGGTGAGTCTCTCTTTAATTTTATTATTAACAACAATCTTAGTATATGCAACTCTGGGGATAAACCCACCTTTGTTACCACAAACAGGTGCGAGGTTCTTGATATCACAATGGTCTCCCATTCCCTTTCCGATCTTGTCGGCGACTGGAGGGTTTCCGATGATAACTCCTCTGACCATAGGTATATAACTTTTTCAGTTCTCTTACATACTCCGCCTGTAACAGCTTACAGAAACAGGAGACGCACAGACTGGGCCTTGTATAAAGAGGTCCTGGTCTCAAATCTCTTGAAAAACGCTTCTCACGGTAGACACAGCCTACCGTTACGAACTGATGAAGCGAGCCTTACTCGGTACAAGTTTGTTTCTCTCGGTGAGCTCGGCTCATCGCATCAAATTGATGAAGCGGTAGACTTTGTTACTACTTCTTGTAATGCTGCTCTCAGAGCTTCATGCCCGGAGATTACGACCAGAGGCAAGAAGAAGAAGCCATACTGGTGGAACCAGGAAATCTCCGAGCTCAGGAAAAACAGCAGAAAGCTCTTTAACCAGGCCAAGAAAACCGGTGATTGGCATGCCTATAAGGAGGCCTTAAAATCTTTTAAAAAGTCAATCCAGAGAGCCAAAAGGAACTCTTGGAAGGACTTCACAAATAATATCGAGGAAGTTTCTGAGGGAAACCGGCTAAGAAAAGTCCTCTCGAAAAATCCGACGGCCCCCAGCTGTATACGAATGCGGGGGGGCGGCTGGGCCACATCTAGCGAAGAAATTTTGGACACCCTGGCAACCACTCACTTCCCAGGATGCTCCGCAGAACCAGATCAAACTCTCTTTAATCCAAGGACAGACAGCTGCCTTGAGCACATTATAAACTGTAGCAGAATCTCTTGGGCGATCAAAACTTTCAAGCCCTTCAAATCACCAGGAATGGATGACATTTCTCCCGCCGAACTACAAGCAGCCACTGACATCATCAGTCCTCTGCTTGTTCCTATATATAAAGCCTGTCTAACCCTGGCATACATTCCTAAGGAGTGGACTAAGGCTAAAGTAATTTTTATACCTAAAGCAGGTAAAACATCTCTTACCCATCCAAAGGACTTCAGACCAATAAGTCTGACCTCTTTCCTTCTTAAAATCTTAGAGAGGCTATTAGACCGCCACATCAAAGTGACGGTGAGTCCGAACCTAATTTCACAAGATCAACATGCATATTCTAAAGGCAAGTCAGTAGAGACGGCCCTACACTCCATCACATCAAGGATAGAGAAAGGACTAGCCTTCAAAGAATTTACTTTAGGCATTTTTCTAGATATAGAGGGAGCCTTTAACAATGTTCTCCCGGAAGCCGTTACGGAGGCCCTGCGTAATGTGGGGGTGGAACGGCATCTGGTCAATTTCATCGAATCTTTACTTAAGAGAAGGACCATTCTAACGTCAATGGGGACATCTTCTATCACAAAATTTGCCAGCAGGGGTACCCCGCAAGGGGGAGTTCTCTCTCCCTTACTGTGGAACCTAACGGTGAATACACTGCTTGTGCGACTGCGGCACACGGGATGCCAGGTCATTGCGTATGCTGACGATATTGCTTTGATCGCGACAGGCAAGTATCTCCCGGTGCTTAGCGATTTGCTGCAAAATGCGATTAATGTTATAAACACCTGGTCTAAGGAAAGCGGGCTAAGCGTCAGCGCCGAGAAGACTGAAATGGTGCTATTCACACGAAAATATTCTATACCCGACTTTAATCCACCTCGTCTTAACGGGGTAAACATCAAACTCTCTACCGAGGTAAAATATCTCGGAGTTATTCTGGATAGGAGACTTAACTGGAAGAGGAATGTAGAGGAAAGATCCAGGAAAGCCACTATGGCACTCTATGCATGCAAGTCCGCCATTGGAAAAAGATGGGGACTCAGCCCTAATATTGTACACTGGATTTACACAGCAGTAGTACGTCCAATTCTTTTCTACGCAGTCACCGTGTGGTGGCCTGCGCTCGAGGTTGAATCAGTTAAAAACAAGACAACTAAGGTGCAACGCCTAGCGATGATGCTCATAAGTGGGGCCCTCCCATCTACACCCACAAAAGCTCTAGAAACTATTCTTTTTCTTCTCCCAACTGATCTTTTTGGCAAATACACTGCCAGTTGCAATGCGGCCAGACTAAACGCCGTGAATCCCTGGAGGGACTGGAGATTTGGGCACACCCGAATACTAAAAACAGTCCCAGAAAACTACTTTGAGTTAGACTACACAATACCTGTTATATGTTGGAACAACAAGTTTTCCACTAGAATCCCTGAGAGGAGAGAGTGGGAAAACTTGATTGGGCCCTTACCCCATACTTCATCGATTTTCACGGACGGCTCTAAGCTAAATGGCAATGTAGGCAGCGGAATCTTCTCTAAGGATTTCAAACTGAACGCTAGCCTACGGCTACCAGACCATTGCAGTGTCTTTCAGGCGGAGCTGGTTGCCATCTGGGAGGCAGCCCGCCTTCTAGGACAACTGCATTTAGGCAAAGCTGTCACAATCTTTTCTGATAGTCAAGCGGCTATAAAATCTCTACAGAGCAGTGACTCCACATCGCGGGTCACCATTAAATGCAGGGAGGCCCTAAACCAACTTGCAGAAAGGTGCAGCCTGAGCGTCGTTTGGGTCCCAGGACACAGTGATATCCCAGGAAACTGCGCCGCGGACGAGTTGGCAAGGGAAGGAACCCTCCTGGAAGCAACGTTGGCCACCAGCTGGGTGGCCCCTCCTCTTAATACATGTAAAAACTACCTTCGGTCCTATTTTGTAAAACAAGCAAATGACAGGTGGGCTGAAGAACCCACTTGCTTGATTTCCAGACAAATATGGCCGAAACTGGACAATGCAAGGTCTAGATCAATAGCTCTTCTCAGTCGGCCCCACATCGGCCCTTTGGTCGGCATAATAACGGGCCACTGCCTCATGGGAATCCATGGTACTCGCATGGGTCTCCTTACAAACGACTTCTGCCGCAGCTGCAGGGATGAGGAGGAGGTAGAAAGCGTAGAACACTATCTATGCTCTTGTCCCGCGCTGTCTAACTCTAGGTACGCTTGCCTCCACAGACACTCCTTTGGGGGTCTGGAGGAGCTCGAAGACGCAAAGGTATCTGACATCTTACGCTATATGAAACGGACCAGGTGGTTCAGTTTTATAGGCGTCTAATCTCTCAATATAGGGGAATTTTTCAAATCAAGAGTTCCACGTGGTATCACAACGGGCCGCCAGGCCTATGTGTGCCTCTGTTTTCGGACGAACAGGGGCAGCCACTTTAACCTAACCTAACCTAGTCAACAAACTGAACAACCTGAACGTACCCAAGGACTCAAAACTGGTATCATTTGACGTGAAGGATCTATACCCTTCGATACCAACGACAGAAACACTAAAAACTTTAACTAAAATACTGACAGAGAAAACGAACAAAGATATTGCTACAGAGATAGTAAATACGCTGAGAATAACCCTGGACCAGAATTATTTTAAATTTGACAATAAAATATACAAACTCACGGACTAGGCATGGGTAGCCCCACATCAGATATCCTTATGGAAGTATTTATGCAACATTTGGAGGAAATTTATATGGAAGAACTGACGGCAAATTTGGGAGTCAATTTTTATGCCAGGTATGTAGATGACATCATCTGCCTAATATCGGGAAATAAAGAAGAACAAATTTTGGAGCACCTCAACAGCCAACACAAAAATATAAAATTCACTATGGATACAGAGAAAAATGGAAAAATCAACTACCTGGACCTAACAATTAAAATAAACAAAGAGACTAACAAATTTACTTACGAAATATACAGAAAACCCACAGCAACAGATACAATAATACACAATAAATCTAACCATCCTCAACAGCACAAGAACGCCGCTTTCAGACATTTATTAACACGACTTGAACGAACCCCGTTAGAAAAAGAAGCTTACAAGAAGGAACTGAGCACAATATACACAACCGCAGAGAACAACGGATATCAAAAAAGTTTAGTGAAGAAAATACAAAAAAACATAAATTCAAGAAAGTCAGAAACCAAAGAAAAAGAAGAGAAGAAATGGGCAGTCCTATCATATACCGGAGCAACATCTTACAAGTTGGCTAAAGTCTTCCAAAAATATAACATTAATGCAGCATTTAAAACGAGGAACAATATGGGAAAACTTCTACGAAACAACATTAACAAGGAAGACCTCTTTGACAAACAAGGCGTATACAAATTGACTTGCGAATGCCAAAACAGTTATATAGGACAAACAGGACGCCAAATCAAGACGAGATACCGAGAACACATAAGGGATTACAATAAGAAAATAAGAAAATCATCAGCGACAGTGGAATCAAATTTCGCCAACCACATGGCAGAAAACAAGTGTACACCCATGAAAATAGGAAAAACAGCTAAAATTCTCCACATACAGCATAAAGGAAGACTACTTAACATATTAGAAAATATGGAGATATACAAACAAAAAACATTCGTAGGTAAAATAATAAATGAACAAATAAACACCGCATCGGATACATTATTTGAACCGCTTAAGCTAATATACCCGAAAGAGGACAAAAGACCTAAAACCGACATAAACAAAACAACACACAAAAGGACAATAACGGACTTTTACCTACTTGGTTAATGAGGGTACAATAATGAAAATATGACAAAAAAAAAATAGATTTGCATACCTAAACACACAACACAGACTCACACACACACACAACACAGACTCACACACACACACGTCACCCGAACGCACGAATGCACGAATACATCACATGAACACGAAGTACCTAAACAAAACGACGGAAGTTAGTTACTATAAATGCTATCGAACTTACAGAAAATAACTCAGAACGAAAGAAGACACTGAAGATGGCGCATATTAGCCGAAACCGGTTTGTCTCCAAACCAAAATTGACAAGGGATGACGGAAAATCGTTCCACAATACATCATATTCCTACCCTGTCGGAAAAACAAGCAACCAAAAAGTTATTTATGTATGTAAACATTGCATACCTTTAGGCGAAAGCGTGTGTATGCATACACTGAATACAAGTTTTTCAGTGTCAGATGTGCTTATTTCGTTCGAGGAATTCTTTTTTTTATATGCATACCGGTTCCACCTATAGCCTTTACTTCGGGGTTTTTAGTATCGTAGAAAGAAAAACCTTCAAAACTAAAATGATTGAAAACTGTCAAGTGAGTTCCGTAAATAAATGTTTGATAGAACACCGCCTGCTGGTTCACTTGAGAACAATAAAACTATATAAATAAATGTAACTCACATATAAAACACGTACATATTTATTTTTAGGTTCAAAATACTAGACCGACTTGACCAGGAAAGGCGTGTAATGCTGTTTCAGCATTTGGGTTTTGTGCACTGTCCGATCCGCGAGCATTGCCCATTTTTCCACAACTGTGTTGATAGCTTGGTTGACGAATACTTATTGGTTAAATCGTCAAATCATTCTATTTCAATTATTCGAAATTCTCCAAATGTGGGGAGAACATTGAATTTACTAATTGTTGGATCTGAGCACTTGGCAAGTGATTTGCTTAATGATATTCGTATATGTACAGGTTCCAAAGGAGAATATGTGTATGAAAATCAAACATATTACTTAAATTATCGAATTGCTAATGGAGATATGGAAGCATTCAAGTCAATAGATGTTCATTCAAGTGGTACGTTGAATTTTAAAACGGATTGTACATAAATGTGTTTAAAATAAATTTGATCCCTCAAATTAAGTTTTCCTTACATATTCAGGTCTGATTTGTGTCTATTCCAATCAACAATCGTTCGAAACGCTTAAAGATAATTTAGAAAGAACATTACTATGCAATTTGGAATTAGAGGACAAATTTGAAAATTTGCCTATTGTTCTGGTGTATCAGCCTCAAGATTTAAAGGAAAATGAAGTGGAGTACCTGCGTAGTGAAGGATTACGTTTATCTGATATGCTGCATTGCGATTTTATAGATCAACTAAATCCAAACAAATATGTGTTTGACATTCTTAATATAGTTATACTGTCATTGAGGCTTACAGAAATGAAAAGTTTTGATTCATACTCTCCAAATAATATTGACCTGCGGATACTTATTTGCATGTTTTGTGGTGATCAATATGATATTGAAAATATTGTGCAACCTTTATTATCTGAATCGACATACTGCAAATCGTCAGAACATTCAATTTTTATCGACGTATTTATAGGAGACTCAAAGAAACGAATTGAATTTGTTCTTTCATCATATCATGGCATTAATCAATATCGAGAAGATCTTATCCATGGATACATTTTCTTTTATTCTGCGAAACGCAGATCGTCATTTTCTAATTTAAGGTAAGTCATCTATTCGTTTAATTTTGTATGTCATGCTTCTGAAACTCAAAGGTTTAAAATTATTCTCTAATTTGGGGCTGTGTGGAACTAGCAAAAATGCACCCTATTTAGTCTAAAATTTCTGACTTACTAAGGATAATGTATCGAAAATCTTCAATACAAATTAATGAATGTTGGTAAGGAATATTAATTTTGTTTCTTTGGTGGGAATATATAGTTATTTGTATAATTGAGTCGATAAATACATATCAAAAGTTGACTAAGTAAAAAAAAAAAAAAATTGAGGAAATTGCGGATATCTCAGAAATTATAGGGTTTAGGAATGAACTGATAGCACCATTCGAAATAGCAAGCACAGTTTATATATGCAATAATCCCAAATTCGCAAAAAGCACATACGACTTCCGTATTTTTAGGGGACGATATGTACCCGCAAACGTAAACATAGATTTTGGCATAATAAAAAATTAAAGTTTAATATTTACATAAATTTCAGCGTTTTAGCAGTTCAGAGCTTCAACATTCCAATGGAAATTATTGCTATTACTGAAAGTGAGGGCGCAAATGCTTTTTTCAATAGTGAAATTTGTCAATTTTTAATAACGGAGGGAAATTCTTTAGCCGATAGATGCAAGGGAAATTTCATGACATTTTGTGGTGATCAATATGTTAAGCGTAAGTGTTTTAGATATTATATATATATCTGGTTCGGTATAATAGTTTTCGTTTGTTTATTTAGTCGCTTTTTACACTCCTTTTTTGAGAAATGTTTGGGAAAATAAGTACGAAATAGAAACTATACACGTAGAGGAGTCAATAACCTTAGATTCCGGCGAAGGTACTTTGGAAAATTCGGTAAATCAGCTGCCTCGCCCACCCCCTCGACATGAAAGTTACATGCTGTCCAGTACAGTAGGCACGGATGGATCAGGAAGTGAAAATTATGAAATGCTACCAACACGATCCCTAAACTCGTTGAACGGTAAGTGTTTCACAGTTCACATATTTGTACAAAAATGTATCACATTTTTCATATTGCTAGCTTAGAGGGCAAATTGGCAAAGTCCACTTTTATGAAAAAGTGTATTTTTATGTAGAACGCTAGAAAAATTAAATACGCACCACTCTAAGCAGGACTGTGATGCTATTCATATTTATAATCGTTGTTATTCAGTGATACACAAATTGGCTAAGTCCAAAATATTTACATAAACAGAAATTCTTTTTCATAAAGGCACTCAGACATTTCCTTGTTTTTGTGTCTCCTGTAAAGTTTGAAAAAGGCACTTATCTAATTTGCACTCTAAACTAGCGATATGTATGTATGCTCAATGCTTTTCATTTTCCCAATGCAGAATCCAAAAATCCAAATCATATTTGGGCAATCGCATTTTGACCGATAACTCAGTTATCGATAAACTTATCGAAATATATTGAAATCCAAATGAAACCTGGGGCCTTCCCCTTTCGTTTGATACCCATATTGTACGATCTTTCTATACCTATATTCGAAATATCATAAATATAGTTCCAGTATACTCAGAGTTATATGGAATAAAAAAAATATCGAAAAGTAACGGTCCCTAGCAGGGTCGGAAACCCCAAAATTCAAAAAAAAAAAAAAATAGCCCATACTTCCTTTCAAAAATCGCAAAAAATTAACAAAATCAAAAATCAAAAGACTATCTGTCATTCAGCGAGGTTTTGCTCAATTACTAAAAGTTGTGGATCGTTGGAAGCAAGGCCGTAGCCAGAAATTTTTTTCGTGGGGGGTTCCATCTGTTTTTTTTTTTTTTTTTTTTTGGTTGAGAAAAATATACATATGGGCTAATCCTGGGTAACGCACGCGACATTCGTACGAGATGATTACATTATTATGTTATCTTATGCAAAGCACTACCAGAGTACTACATTCACGAGAAAATTTAAGCTGGAGTAACAGTTAAGTTCTGATATACACGCAAATATATAGTCGTAACGCACGCGACAAAAAATAGAATTTTTTTTAATGCGTCTGGAAGTATGCAAAATTAAGCGAATTTTGCACAATAACATAGGTATTTACTTAAAATGAGGAATTGAAGTTCGAAGAATATCTTAGGTTCGTAGATTTACGAAATTTTAAAAATATTTCTCTAAATTTGTTTATGAACTATAATAGTAGTACTCACGCGACACTAACATACGCGACAGAATTTCCCAATGAAAAAAATATAAAACATTTTTTTTAATTCTCATTTTTAATGTATTTTTAGCAAAGAATGGATAAAAAAGTACATTTAAAGTATTTTGATAGAATAAGTAAAAAATAACTTAAAACTAGGTACGTTGTACCTTAATTTTTTTCTTCGGCGAATAAGCTGTTCGAGCAACCTCAATAAAGTCGCCACCGATGCACATAGGGGTATTTTAACAATCTGGGCAGCCAAAACCTCATTTCCTAAAACTAGCCCGATTTCCAAAAAATAAAATTTTTTAGTAGGCCAGGACCCTAACGCATCATTTTCAATAAAAGTTTATTCTCAAAACTCAAACACAAAGTTTTTACAGTCAATGAAAGTTTGGTCTTTCGTGTAAGTATTTCTCGCGGCATTTTATAACGTTCATTAAAGTTTCAACATTTCCAATTAATATTTTTACGGTTTTAAGTGAAGTTTTTTAGAATACTGTTATGGATTCTTATAATACAGGTAATCGAGTACAAAATTCATGTTTATTGAGATTTAGTTAGTTGTTAGCGTCTTCTTAATTACATTTTTAAAAAACGATGTATTAAAAAAAAATTTCCCAATTTTTTGTTTTCAAAAGGGTTTTTGTTTAGGTGCCCGGCATTGCCAGGCACTGACTCTTTTTTTCTAGATAGTCTGTTCCCTGTTATTTTGAGTTCAAGAAAGATCGGTCCCGGGTTTTTCCGGTTTTAAGAAAAACAGGCGATTTTTCACGTTGGGAAAAATGACCTCACCACACACAAAAAAATTAGTTGTTTGTGGATTCGAGAACACCCATCTAGCAACATATACATCGGCATGCTCCGAATCCAAAGTCCGCTTGTCCAATATACCCCCAAAACTTCGAGAAAATTGCGAAAAGCTAAAAAAGCCCCAAATGGCACATTTCATCGACCTAACCTACTAACATGTATTTCGACGTTCTGAATCCAAATCTGAGGTCGGTTTGGTTTCACTACATCACTTTTTAAAAATGTAAAGCCACATTGATTAAATACCCCAATGTGCGATGTATGAAAACCAATGCAAACTTTTAATTCCGATAATGTGTGGAACACTTTTAAATAACTTAGAGAGATTAAGTTTGTATCGGATATGCCACGCCCCCTTTTTCAATAGCTCCAATTTTCTTTCGTAAGTATGACATTGATATTGTTTATCTCTGTACCAATTCCCAGTGTCCAGCCATGAACACTTCCAGAGATATTGAGTATAAAAAATTTGGGGTATATGGGAGGGGTAACCCGAAATAATTCCCAAAACAAATAAGTCCCAATGAATTAAGTCCCAATAAAAATTAAATAACCCAACTTTTAGAAATGAAATAACTCCCAAAGAAGGAAGTGAAATAAGTCCCAATATTTGGGACTTATTTCATAATGAGGCCCCAAATCCCAAAAAATATGAAATAACTCCCAAATGAAATGAGTCCCAGAAATATGAAATAACTCCCAAATGAAATAAATTCCAAGAAATATGAAATAAGTCCCAAAAAGTACTACGCGGAAGGACATCACCGTGGCGGTAGCTACGGTTATGACTAAGGAAGCTAAAAATATGCACGAAAAATTTCAAAATATGCATGCTAGTATGCCCGAAAAATAACTGAAATATGCTCGTAAATATGCACGAAAAAATCTCATTATATGCATATATGCCTAAAAAAATGACTGAAATATGGTCAAAAAATTTATGTATTTCATTTCAAGCTTACATTTTTATTTAACGATTCACATTTTCCCCATTTAAAAAAATTGTTTTTATATACTATAAAATACTTTAAATTAATTTTAGATTTGTATTTATGTAAATACATGAGATCTTTTTACAAAGCAAACGAAACCATTCCATTAATATTGCGCAGGGTTGTATTGAATTATCGTGTTTTACTATATTTTCCAGTGTGAATTTTTGGCCGTTTTCCGAGAAAAGACTTGTTACGTACAGCGTTCGGCCGAACAACTCAGCGTCATGTGGCACGCTCCAAAATCCACGCAGGTACGCTTGCTTTGGATTAGCACGAGCTAGCTCGTCGGACTTTGGGGTGGTTCTTGTGGATTTGGAGCAGCCGCTGCACCATACAAAAAAAAATCTCGTACCTATATCTATGCACACATACTGGTGTTATCGCCTCGGAGACATCAAGTTGCTCGACTATGTCCCCCCTTTGTCATCCCCACACCCCCATGAACGTCCGCCCCATATTCCCGCCCTCGACCAATGATGGAATTTGGCCGGCCTATGGCAACCCACCTTACCATGGTCGGCACTGGCTATATTTATTCGCCGACCCCAATACAAAACGCCCTTGTAACCCTTCACATTTGACCTCCGTTCATCATCATCCCCCTGTCCGTCCGTCCACCCCGCATCTGGAATGAAAGTACACTAAAGCCGAGATCACACGATTTACGTATTTGTACAAAAAATTACAAATTTAAATTTGTTCACATTTGCCCATTTTGATATCGATGTGCAAATGATTTGCTTTGCGTTCACACGATTTGCCCGATTTATTAGCTTTTGATTTGCCACACATTTGTACATAGAAGTAAAGTGGCAAATTTGTTCACATTCGTTCACACGATTTAACCAATAATGATAAAACAGTCGTATGAAAAATATAGAAGCATACTTTTGGGCATTATTTGGAAGAAAATTTTATGAAAAATTAACAAACAAAAATTAATCAAATAGGTATTAAATCATTATAAGTACAAGTATTTTCACGATTTCAAAACTGGAACTTCTTTTAATTTTAATTCTCTGTAAGATGATATAAAGTTAATTTAATTCATTCAATAGAATACGTGTGCTAACGAGCTCCAAAAAAATGGTCATTGTGAAATGTTGACTTTGGTTGCACAAAAGTGAATGAAATGTTGCAGATACGTCGAAATCGTATATGAAGAAATTGTTTATGTACTCATTTTGAATGAAAGTGATTATGTTACTTTTTTGCTCGGAATGACTATTTTCGGAGTTAGAAACAAATGAAGGATCAAAATCATATATCAATTTCGATTATTTTTAGAAATGGTTAGGGTAATAGTAGGATATAGTCACGTGCAAAGTTTTGTTAAATTCGCTCGGAAACTGACTGAGTTATTACCAGGGGTTCATGTTTATTTATATTCGCTTCGGATTCGGGAAATTATTAGAAAAATAATAGGTTAAGTATTCGGGTTCGGTTTCGGATCCGGTATTTGGAAAAATATTCGGTTCAGATTCGGGAAAGCATTTGGGAAAACATTCGGTTCAGATTCGGGCAAATATTTTTTCTTGATTTGGGAAAGTATTGGGGTTCGGTTTAGGATCCGGAAAGTATTTGGAAAATTATTCGGTTCAGTTTCGGGAAAACATTCGGTTCAAATTCGGGCAAATATTCTTTCCTAATTTGGGAAAGTATTCGAAAAATCACTTTTTGAAAAAGTATACTTGTGTGACTAGCAAGAATAATTGAATAACGTCAAAAATGTATTCATTATACAAAATTATCTCAATAAGGAATAAAAAATTATTCCTAATTTTTTCTAGCTAAACGTTAAAAAATGCTTCTTCGGCCTATATGACACTACGTTTTTTCTCTGGTATATTTGGTTTGAAAAACCCGCCGAAAGTCAAAATACAAAAACAATTCTTGAAAAGAGACAAAACCTGTGTTCAATTACTAAAAAAAAACTAATTTTTCATAACAACTGTCATTTTCATATGAAGAGCTGTAATTTTTTACGAAAAATTCGTAACAATTTTTTATTATTGAACAGAGCTAAATAATAATATAATAATACAATGGCGCTAATATAACTCTGACGAGTTTTATGGCTGGGCTTCTCTCCAATTCGAGGTGTGCTCCTTTTTTTTGTCCTACAGTTTTATGCCAGTTCCGAACGGCGAATGCATTTGTTTGAGAAGCTTTTTCATGGCAGAAATACAGTCGGAGGGTATGCCACTCACCGCCGAGAGGTGACCGCTGTTTCTAAAACCCCAACAATTTAGTTTTAATTAATTAGAAATTTTTTTTTTGCTGTTTGTTCGGACTGGGGTTTGAACCCGAGACCTCTGGTATAGCAGGCGAGCCCTCTACCCACTGCACTACAGCGGCCACGAACAGAGCTAAGTACTCCATTAAAAACAATTTGATTGACATTAAACTTCAAACTAAATGAAAATAACATTTTTTTCAAAAATTAATTTTTTTCGAAATTGGAATTCAAATTACTGAAATAAAAAAATTATGCATCTCAAATGGCAGGGTATATGTGTATTCCATTTTATAAAGAGAAGCCAGTGCGCCGTATAATGTTTCTTCCGGACTTCTTCTTTCCCCTTACGGCCAAAGCAGAAGCTTATAAGAGGCCAATTTAAAACTTTTATTTCCATATATTTTTTATTTTAAACATAATTTATTTTATAGTTGTCAAAAAAGATTTGTATATTTGCCACAATCATTTGTATCCAAGTGGCAAATCAAAATTTGTCCATTTTCATCATTTTTATTTACCTTCTGTATCACATTTGTGTTCACACGATTTGGCTACAAGGGCTGTTTTTGATTTGCCACAAGAGGCTAAATATTTGGCTTTTGTGATTTGTGTCAAATGAAATTTACTGTTCACACGGTTTGCCTATGAATTTGGCAAATTTTTAGCCAAATGTACAAATCGTGTGATCTTAGCTTAAGTCCTTTAAATATAAATTACATAAATAACATGTTTATTCTGTGCCATGAAAGGAATAATAAAGGTGTGCATACACATCTGCCATCATTCTGGCGTGCTTAAGAATAACCTTCCCCAACTGGGTATATTGAATTGAAATATCTTAGGCCTAACCAATCACGCCCATTGGGCTTGCAATCATACGTAAGTATGTGCCTGCGTACACACGACTAAACTTACATATATCTATAAACTTCTATAATGGTAATAATAATCCCAATTCATCTCCACTCATTGCTGATTTACTAATCTAAATATCTGCTTACATACATACATGCATAGGCATGTACACAATGTACACATTAGTATGTGCTCCAAAAAAAAAAACGCTCAAAAAAGATTCAACAGAGTGCAATACTGCACCTATGTACATACAGGTACATATATATGTACGTTGTACGAAGCTATCGCAATTCCAACTGCTTCTTAAAGCCCGTCTCCACATAACTTGTTTCACCAAAGAAACATGTAGCAAAACATCTCGCTAAATAACCCGTCTCCACGTGGCTGATCGTGATTCAGTTAAACATTTCTCTTTCTTGCTCTTCTTAAATGTTTGTATGTTTGCTTATATTTTGCGTTTTTGTTTTGGTCTGTGTGAGATTTCGATAGATTTTCGATACAAAATTAGAGAAGACATCGATATCATCGAGGTTGGCAAGATGATTCAGAATGAAACAGTGTTTCAATCTTCACTCGCTCTCAGAAATTTTGTATGGAAATTGGCGAGTTTCGGCACTGGTTTCCGTGTCGAAACAAGATTGAGAGAGAAAATTAAGAAAAAAAGAGCGAAACACGTTATGTGGAGACATGGTATTACTTGTACATGCCTATGCATATATGTATGCATGTACATAAGCATGTAGCCATGGCATCGTATGAGTATGCTGGCAAAAAACTAAAATTCTAAAGATTCCGAGTTGCACTTACGCTATTCTACTTGGGCCTTAACTCTATTGTTCATTTGAGGATTGTAGATCCCGTCAAAGTTCGCTACTATCTAATTCATACCCGTGTATTTGCGTATACAGGTATATAACTTATAAATCAAATATTGGAATTCAATTCGGTACATATGTATGCACCTAAGCACGTTCGATTTTCAGATACCCTTTATCTCTGCATGAGTCTAAAATATTAGCTTAAAAGTACAAAAGATTTCCTCATTATACACGCATGGGCATGTTTATATATGCACTACGCTTTGTTTACAATGGTATATATACGAGCCGGCAGCCGCTATACTGGCTTGTAATTATAAAAAGAAATAAACCAATTGTACTGGCTAGGGTGCACCAATTATGCTCCAACCAATTTACCGTCTGAATGTGATCAACCACTAACCGCCCTTCCCTACAAGGCGTCTTGTTGTTAAGGGGAGGCAAGGGAACAACCAAAAAATTTAACTAGGCGTCAAGGAGTGTGCCAATCGCAACTACTGCCTTCCAACTTCGACCAAACGAATCATTGTCACTTTAGTACACCCTAATGGCACATACCAATCCCTGCTTGGATTCACATACATAGGTATGTATATAAGCGCTCAGGCATAAATATATACAATTGTTTGGCTTTCGATCGTTTATCCCAAATATTCTTCCACTTTCTGCGCGATTTCGAGCGCAGATATATGATTCTATCTATTTCACATATACATAAACACACTCGCTAGCCATCTGAGCACCGAAAAACCTACATGTATGTTTACTCAGATGGCATATAACTTAAAAACTATAACCTGGCGTCCTCATGCGTTCACGATTAGCATTTATGCATCCTTCCCGGAATCGCACATTGCGAATGTTCAGATGTATTTACATATGTACTCCTGGACCGAACTGCTGGTGGATCAGTTACGAATTTCTGGGATGTATATCAATTCTCTCACTTTTGTACACATTTGTACACAGATGCAGCTGGCTGGATATACGGTGTACACCCAAAATCGCTCCTCTTCGGTGGACACTTTCGCGAGACTGACTTTTGTTTTGCTTCGGCAATAATGCTATCGAGGCGACTGTATTGTTCGACGTTGGCGTAGTCGCTCGCGCGGTTGCCCCACGATGGGCATATATACTATTTGCAAGTGCTGACGTTTGCGTTTGTGTTTTCGTTGCAGTGCATCACATTTGGACGGCACGGTTGCGCCAGCTAGTACTTACATGCGGTCCATACGGTTTTAGTTGTACGTATGTGCGTTTGTTGAGCCGGCCTTAGACGCCGGCCGTCGGCGTCGAGCTAATGGTGCTCCTCTGCTTGGTGGTTCAACAATTATTTGGGCAGTGAGTTTCTCCTATTTGTATGTACAATGTTTTATATACATAAGTTGCGTATGTATATGAATTGGTACGGCGTTTTTCGTCGCAGTTGTTGGCGCCGCCACGTTGCGCCGAATAAAGACAATATATGCTACTATGTGTGACGTATGTGTGCTTATGGTTTTTTGACCACTGTGATATTTGCTGCTGCCGCGTGGAGCCCGACTTGGCGCCTGCTCTGCACCGGCCTTGCGTCAATATGTTTGCGTCGTCGGTTCTCTATGCCAATTTCTGTAAAATAAACAGCGTGAATAAATAAAAACCACATTATAATGATTAAGGAAAATTAAAGATACTACATTACTTGCATGTACATATATAAGTTTTGTACACGAGGTTTGCATGTCCATATATATACTTACATAAGCTTTACTTTTGGGTTCCTGGCGTAATTTTACTTTTGCTCTATTTTGATAAATCTTCTTCGATTTTCTCACTAGCTTTTATTATACCTGTAATGAGATGATAATTTTCAAGTTATCATCCTCCTCATGGCGGATGTTTAGAGATAAAATTATGAGCATATTTTACTTACCACAATCCAACGTCTGCTCGGCTACACGGTCTGCTTCAAAGTAACGGAAATGAAGCCGCGATTTTCTAAAATGTCGGCCGACGACATTTTAGCTGTCAGTTGGGTGTTGCCAGTTCGGATTTACTAGCTAAATTACTTGCTTATGCCTACACTCCAAGATTGAGCGACATAATTTGCTTATGCTGTAACCCTAAGTAACCGCAACAGGGCGAGCGCTGCAGACCGGCTCTGCCTGTCAAGGCTGCACCATCGGCAGTCCAAAGACTGCCTTGTATGGCTCGACCCCAATTGCCTCATGCACTGAGCTCCTTAAGGCGAACGCCGCCTGCGACACGTGCTGATCCCAGTTCAGCTGTCCGAAGCATGGCTAACAGCGACCGATTGACCCTCTCAGACGCGTTGGCCTGTGGAGCGTGGGAGGCCGTTCTAATGTGATTAACTCCGTAGCTTTGCAGGAAGGTCTCGAATGAGTCAGCAACGAACTGCTTGCCATTGTCCGAATGAATCGTCTCGGGCACCCCAAAGATGTGGAACACCTCGCTCTCGAGGTACTTTACCACATTCTGCGTGGTGGCCTGCCTCATTGGCTTAAGAAATACAAATTTCGTAAGATGATCTAGAACCACGAATATCACCGTATTTCCCACACGCGATCGTGGATATGGTCCACAGAAATCTACATAGAGGCGCTGGAATGGCCTCTCTGTTCTAAACCGATCCACCATGGGCGGTTTCGAGGACATATTAGGAGCCTCGCACCTTGCTACATAGCTCCTCACCATACCCGTCATGCCAGGCCAGTAAAATATTCTCCTCAGCCTATGCAGTGTCTTCGCAGTGCCTCCATGTCCCGCCGACGGATCGCCATGGGCCTTTTCCAAGAACGCTTGCCGATGTCCCTTTGGAATCCATATCCGCCACGCTTCTTCTTCGGATTCTTCCGCGCATCTGGGGCGCACCCTCTTGTATATCACGCCATCCACAATGCGCAGGTCAGGTAATCTCTCAGCATTCTGTTCCACGTATCGCCTCAGGGCTGTGTATGTTTCGTTCGAAAACTCTGGCGACGCAAAATCAATCTCCCCGGCGTTCTCCAACTCGTCTATTGGCTCCATATGCATTCGACTCAAGGTATCGGGCACGATGTTCTGCAAACCTTTGCGATGCTCCACCTTGAAGTCGAATGCCTGGAGCTTCAGACTCCACCTCGCCAAACGCCCTGAGAGGTCCTTTTGCCCTATGAGCCACTTGAGGCTCATGTGGTCCGTTATGATGGTGAACGGGAGCCCTTCCACGTACGCCCGAAGCTTTTTCACATTTACAACCGCCGCTAGACACTCCAACTCCGTGATGGTGTAGTTGCGTTGGGCCGAGTTGAGCTTTTGTGACATGAACGCGATTGGTCGTTCATTTCCTTCCTCATCTTTCTGGAACAGCACGCTGCCTATGCCCTGTGTGGATGCATCGCACTGTAAAAAGAAGTGCCTGCTGAAATCAGGATTAACCAGCACATCCGTCGATACGAGCGCGTCTTTCAGCTCGCCAAACGCCTTGACCGCTTCATCCGTCATTGCGAACACTTTCGCTTTGCGCAGGCACTCCGTCATTGGCGCTGCTATGGTGGCGAAGTTTGGTATAAAACGTCTATACCACCCACACATCCCCAGGAATCGACGGAGCTGTGACCGGTACCGGAAAGTCCACTATAGATCGGACTTTCTCCGGGGCCGTCTTTAGCTCTCTCTGCCCCACTATGAATCCAAGATATCTGAGCCCTTTCTGGCAGAACTTAGATTTTTGTAAATTTATCGTTAAGCCAGCGCTGGCTAGACATTCGGCGACCTCCGCCAAGCGCACCAAGTGGGACTGGAAGTCTGGAGAGCAGACCAGGAGATCGTCGATGTACATAAACACATTCTCTCTAAAGCGTGATGGGATAACCTTATCCATCAACCTGCACAAACGCTGGCTTGCGTTGCACAGGCCGAACGGCATCACTTTAGATTGGTATAATGGCCTTCCCGGCACCGTAAAAGCCGTTTTCTCCCTTGACGATTGCTCCAGAGGAATTTGCCAGAAGGAATCCTTCAAGTCGATTCCTGAGATGTAATAGGTTTCGCGCAACCTTGAAAGAATTCCCTCAACATGCTGTGTCGGGTATGCGTCTTTCTTCGTTCGCTCGTTAAGCTTCCGCATGTCTACGCATAATCGCTTTTTCCCCGGCTTTTCCACTAGGACGATCGGAGAGCTCCAGGCGCTGTTGCTCTCTTCGATTACGTCCAGCTTCAGCATGCGGTCAATCTCCTCATATGCGTACTTCTGCTTAACGGGCGACATCGGATAGTGGCGCTGTTTAACTGGTACGGTGTCGTCGGTTACTTCAATTGTGTGTTCCATTAGATGAGTTCTTCCGAGGCCAAGTTCTGTGAAGGATGGGAACAGCTTCTTGACGCGCTCCAATTCGCGGCTTTGGCCGAGTGTCAGCTCCAGCTGTCCCTGGGTATCAAGTTCCGAGATCACCATTGGTGCCACTCCGAAGGTGTCCCAGAAATCGATACCCAGGTACAGCTCCTGCGTTAAGCTCGGCACCATATATAACGTCATCGGCCTTGTTATACCCCGCCAAGTGACATCAGCGCTTACTCTACCGATTACCGCTTGCGCTTTCCCATCCGCCGTTCCCAGATTGTCTTTCAGCCTGTGCAGCTTCGTCGCCAACCTTTCCTCCCAGATACGCGCCACCGAACCGAAACAGCTTATTGAGGCACCACTATCTAGCAAGCCTTGCATTCTTGTCCCTTCCACATCGACTTGCGCATAAGGCCTCTTATCCACAGTGTCGCGAATAATAGCTTCCTCCAATGTTTTCGCCTCGCGCCGCAATTCCCGTGAGCGTCGGCACAGCTTCAATATCTTCCGCCACTTCCTTCGCGACGTAAGATCCGCCAGGCTTGACACGTTGGTCCTCGATGGATGTTGCTGTTCAGGCGCTCCAAATATTCTTCGCCGGGCGGCGTCATATCGGTCTTGTCGCTCCTGCAGAGAAAGTAAAGGCGACGTTCTGCGCACTGGCTCCGCTTGGCGTTCGCTCGTGTAAGTCAGGTTGCTTGGTTGTAAATCAAGGTCTTTATTAACGTTGGTTAAAATAGTCTTAGCTGGTTCTTTTTGTGTTTCTTCCTCCTCTGTCGATGCGGCTACTTCTCCGGGGCTGAACGTCGCTGGCAAGGCTCCCCGGTCTTCCCGCCATTCTCCCTGTTTCCTGACTGGCACCCTTCGCACAATTGCCTACTTGGCTTGTTGCACTTGTAGCAAATCATGCTATGGAGCTTGTCGTAGCAACCAGAAACATCTTGCTTATTCGCCGCCTCGTTTGGAGTGTCTCGGCGCGTCGGTCTTTCCTTAACAGGCCGGTGGTGAAAAGCTTCTAGCGCGTCTGGAAGCTCTTCTTCGTGCTCGGACTCCAGCTCCTCCAAGGCCTTTTTGCGGTACGGCTTGGATTCGTATTCGGCCAAATGCTTCTCCGCCCTGCGGCATTCCCGACGAAGATCCTCTAATGATTCTATCGTACAGCCGAAAATCAAATTCTTCATTAGTGGCTTCAGATTCCTTCGCATGAGGTTGACTAGACTGCGCTCCGGCTACCGGGTACGCATGATGAGCTCCATGCACCTGACTTCGGCGTAGAACTCTTCGAACTTTTCTCCATACCCTTGTTTGCGCTCATTCATAGCTTGCCTAATTTCCTCGTCGCAGTCCGCTTTGCGAAAATGTTCCACCATTGCTGTCCTGAAGGCTTGGAAGTCTACCACGCTGTCGTCTGGATGCTCCTCCGTGTACAGCCAGTACCATTCTTGCGCCAATCCTTCCAGCAATAGGTGGAAATTCGCATATAAGTCCTGCGACGAGATGCTATGCTTCTTCCTCAATGTTTCCACTTGAAAGAGGAAACGCTCGATGGGAATCGCTTTAGGGCCGCCGTCAAATTTCAAATGCCAGTCCCGTATTGCCTTCGTGGCGCTTCTCTCGTGCCACGCGCTAGACTCTCCAGACGCACTGGCAATATCAAAAAAAAATTTATGTTTTGTTCAAAAAGTGCAGTTTTGAATTGTCAAAAGTATATTTTTGGTCCCTCCGGGGAATAAACTCCGCTTCGGATGGGCTATCTGCCGTAGCGCCAAATGTTGGCTTGTCTTTCGCCTGGTTATGTCAAGTTGTTAAAAAAAAAAATCTTCGGCAAGTCTCGCTCCGATGATAACGTACTCTTGGGCACTTACAACCCGCTTGAACGCGATTATCCAATTCGTTGAAAAATAATAAAAAAAAAAACCGAGAAAAGTTTTCGTTCCTCCTCCGCAGAAGGATACGCAAACTGTAAAACAAAATTTAAATATACGTGTTTGCAAAAATATAAACGTGGTTGAAATAAACAAAACCAAGGAAATAATATAATCAAATAAACGTGGTAAAATAAAGGAAAATATTAAAAGGATAACTCAAAATTAAACCAAAAATTAAAATAAAAAAAATCAAAATAATAGAGGACTACAATTGTGACCATGTATCCAGATTAGGGACACGAATTTCGATACGATACGATACCAAATCGATATTTTTTTCATTTGATACCGATACTTTTTACTCGATTCTTTTGCAACGATATTTTTTGGTATCGAGTACTTCAACCACGGTATCGAACAAATGAGTACATTCAGTGATGGAAAATTAAAAATGTGTCATATTTGTCCAAAAAATTGTGCAACGCAAAATAGTGCTGAAAATCGGTCGAGTGTGCAGAAGTGTAATTTTAAATCACTGGTACATATCGAAAAATAGGTCTGATCCACGTGCTGAAATAATTGCAGGTTTGGGCTACTTCGTAATAGGGGTGAGTAATGACACGATTTTTTGGGAGTTGACACATAAGCACTGACTCACTAAAAAGAGTCGACTCACTGAGTTGGCACGATTGTGCTACAACACCTTGTGTTACAGCACGATTGTACTACAGCACATATTACTTTCGTGCTATTGTCAACCAAAAAGTGCTACTGTGTGCTATCAGAGACTGTGTCAGTGAAAGAGTCGCTCCGATGATGAATTGATATTTGTACGAGAATGGCATATAAATCAATAATAGAATTGAAGTGATAGGTGTGGGTGGGCAAATATATGGAAAATTAATTAGTTAATTAATTAATGTCGTTTTTGTTGTTGATTATTGATTTAGACCTATATAGCTCTGAGATATAGGGTATTTAGGGATTTTTGAGATGTTCATGAAGTACACATATTGGGCTATCTGATGGATAAATAAAATATACATATGTGTGCCAATATAAACTTAGTTGATAAGATCAATTACAAATTTCAAATGAATGTATCTTTTTATATATGCACGATATACGATAATGGGTTAAAGTCCAAAAGTTGGGAAAAATCGTCTAGCTTCTGAATAGCATAACCAAATTTACCAAAATTAAGGGGAACAACCGAAAAAAACCCAAAATATGTGTCCATACAAAAACGGGTTAGTGTCCGAAAGTTAGTACAATTCATGCAGAATACACCTATATACACCAAATTTGCCTAAATCACCTGGAACAAATGAAAAAATGCATAAATAGGTGACCACCCCAATACCAAAAACCACCAAAATACACCAAGTGCCATATAAAGTAAGCATGCACAAGATGACACTTAAATAAGAGGCGAAATCGAACGTGCCATCGGAGTCGAGTGTGCTAATGAGTTAACATGCTATAAACGTGCCAGCGGAGTCAAGTGTGCTACTGAGTTAACGTGCTATAAACGTGCCAACGGAGTCAAGTGTGCTACTGAGTTATAATTTTATCGTGAGGTGAGCTTGAGCGTGCAGCTCACTGATGGGAGTTGACACGGAGTCATGACTCAGTGCTGAGTTACCCATGCCTACTTCGTAAGGTCTTTTGTATGAAGTTACCCAAATCTGTTTATTGATTTTCACATTAAACGAGGCGCACACTTACCACCAAAACTTGCTTACAATTTACAATTACCATGCGATAGAGATAATAATAACTGGAGATATAGGATTATATATTTTTCATTTTCATACTATAATTTGACGTTTGCAAATAAAAAATCGTCATTTCAGCGAAAAAGTCGTCAATATGTTTTTTCTTTCTCACTTTACTAAAAACACGTTATAAACAAAAAAAAAAAGGGTCTGTTTTCAATTAATGCCCATATGACACTACGTTTTTTCCTGGTATTCTACAAGGTTTTTTGTGTGGAAGAGTTGGTCAAATACAGTTTTGTGTTGGTGCAAGGGAGTAATATCATGTTCAGACATAAAAATTAATTAAGTCAATTGGGGTTGATTGAACATCTTTAGATTTGGTGTTCAGACATATTTAATTTACTTGGCCCATTTAACAGGTCGGCTCAAGATACATACACACATACACACCGTGAGCTGAATATCAAACTCTCGTGACCTAAATGTCAAAATTGCAAGGAGGACGAAATAATTTGACATTCATCTCACAATTTTTACCAATCGTAAACACGAATGCATCATCGGCCTTGTTATACCCCGCCAAGTGACATCAGCGCTTACTCTACCGATTACCGCTTGCGCTTTCCCATCCGCCGTTCCCAGATTGTCTTTCAGCCTGTGCAGCTTCGTCGCCAACCTTTCCTCCCAGATACGCGCCACCGAACCGAAACAGCTTATTGAGGCACCACTATCTAGCAAGCCTTGCATTCTTGTCCCTTCCACATCGACTTGCGCATAAGGCCTCTTATCCACAGTGTCGCGAATAATAGCTTCCTCCAATGTTTTCGCCTCGCGCCGCAATTCCCGTGAGCGTCGGCACAGCTTCAATATCTTCCGCCACTTCCTTCGCGACGTAAGATCCGCCAGGCTTGACACGTTGGTCCTCGATGGATGTTGCTGTTCAGGCGCTCCAAATATTCTTCGCCGGGCGGCGTCATATCGGTCTTGTCGCTCCTGCAGAGAAAGTAAAGGCGACGTTCTGCGCACTGGCTCCGCTTGGCGTTCGCTCGTGTAAGTCAGGTTGCTTGGTTGTAAATCAAGGTCTTTATTAACGTTGGTTAAAATAGTCTTAGCTGGTTCTTTTTGTGTTTCTTCCTCCTCTGTCGATGCGGCTACTTCTCCGGGGCTGAACGTCGCTGGCAAGGCTCCCCGGTCTTCCCGCCATTCTCCCTGTTTCCTGACTGGCACCCTTCGCACAATTGCCTACTTGGCTTGTTGCACTTGTAGCAAATCATGCTATGGAGCTTGTCGTAGCAACCAGAAACATCTTGCTTATTCGCCGCCTCGTTTGGAGTGTCTCGGCGCGTCGGTCTTTCCTTAACAGGCCGGTGGTGAAAAGCTTCTAGCGCGTCTGGAAGCTCTTCTTCGTGCTCGGACTCCAGCTCCTCCAAGGCCTTTTTGCGGTACGGCTTGGATTCGTATTCGGCCAAATGCTTCTCCGCCCTGCGGCATTCCCGACGAAGATCCTCTAATGATTCTATCGTACAGCCGAAAATCAAATTCTTCATTAGTGGCTTCAGATTCCTTCGCATGAGGTTGACTAGACTGCGCTCCGGCTACCGGGTACGCATGATGAGCTCCATGCACCTGACTTCGGCGTAGAACTCTTCGAACTTTTCTCCATACCCTTGTTTGCGCTCATTCATAGCTTGCCTAATTTCCTCGTCGCAGTCCGCTTTGCGAAAATGTTCCACCATTGCTGTCCTGAAGGCTTGGAAGTCTACCACGCTGTCGTCTGGATGCTCCTCCGTGTACAGCCAGTACCATTCTTGCGCCAATCCTTCCAGCAATAGGTGGAAATTCGCATATAAGTCCTGCGACGAGATGCTATGCTTCTTCCTCAATGTTTCCACTTGAAAGAGGAAACGCTCGATGGGAATCGCTTTAGGGCCGCCGTCAAATTTCAAATGCCAGTCCCGTATTGCCTTCGTGGCGCTTCTCTCGTGCCACGCGCTAGACTCTCCAGACGCACTGGCAATATCAAAAAAAAATTTATGTTTTGTTCAAAAAGTGCAGTTTTGAATTGTCAAAAGTATATTTTTGGTCCCTCCGGGGAATAAACTCCGCTTCGGATGGGCTATCTGCCGTAGCGCCAAATGTTGGCTTGTCTTTCGCCTGGTTATGTCAAGTTGTTAAAAAAAAAAAATCTTCGGCAAGTCTCGCTCCGATGATAACGTACTCTTGGGCACTTACAACCCGCTTGAACGCGATTATCCAATTCGTTGAAAAATAATAAAAAAAAAAAACCGAGAAAAGTTTTCGTTCCTCCTCCGCAGAAGGATACGCAAACTGTAAAACAAAATTTAAATATACGTGTTTGCAAAAATATAAACGTGGTTGAAATAAACAAAACCAAGGAAATAATATAATCAAATAAACGTGGTAAAATAAAGGAAAATATTAAAAGGATAACTCAAAATTAAACCAAAAATTAAAATAAAAAAAATCAAAATAATAGAGGACTACAATTGTGACCATGTATCCAGATTAGGGACACGAATTTCGATACGATACGATACCAAATCGATATTTTTTTCATTTGATACCGATACTTTTTACTCGATTCTTTTGCAACGATATTTTTTGGTATCGAGTACTTCAACCACGGTATCGAACAAATGAGTACATTCAGTGATGGAAAATTAAAAATGTGTCATATTTGTCCAAAAAATTGTGCAACGCAAAATAGTGCTGAAAATCGGTCGAGTGTGCAGAAGTGTAATTTTAAATCACTGGTACATATCGAAAAATAGGTCTGATCCACGTGCTGAAATAATTGCAGGTTTGGGCTACTTCGTAATAGGGGTGAGTAATGCCACGATTTTTTGGGAGTTGACACATAAGCACTGACTCACTAAAAAGAGTCGACTCACTGAGTTGGCACGATTGTGCTACAACACCTTGTGTTACAGCACGATTGTACTACAGCACATATTACTTTCGTGCTATTGTCAACCAAAAAGTGCTACTGTGTGCTATCAGAGACTGTGTCAGTGAAAGAGTCGCTCCGATGATGAATTGATATTTGTACGAGAATGGCATATAAATCAATAATAGAATTGAAGTGATAGGTGTGGGTGGGCAAATATATGGAAAATTAATTAGTTAATTAATTAATGTCGTTTTTGTTGTTGATTATTGATTTAGACCTATATAGCTCTGAGATATAGGGTATTTAGGGATTTTTGAGATGTTCATGAAGTACACATATTGGGCTATCTGATGGATAAATAAAATATACATATGTGTGCCAATATAAACTTAGTTGATAAGATCAATTACAAATTTCAAATGAATGTATCTTTTTATATATGCACGATATACGATAATGGGTTAAAGTCCAAAAGTTGGGAAAAATCGTCTAGCTTCTGAATAGCATAACCAAATTTACCAAAATTAAGGGGAACAACCGAAAAAAACCCAAAATATGTGTCCATACAAAAACGGGTTAGTGTCCGAAAGTTAGTACAATTCATGCAGAATACACCTATATACACCAAATTTGCCTAAATCACCTGGAACAAATGAAAAAATGCATAAATAGGTGACCACCCCAATACCAAAAACCACCAAAATACACCAAGTGCCATATAAAGTAAGCATGCACAAGATGACACTTAAATAAGAGGCGAAATCGAACGTGCCATCGGAGTCGAGTGTGCTAATGAGTTAACATGCTATAAACGTGCCAGCGGAGTCAAGTGTGCTACTGAGTTAACGTGCTATAAACGTGCCAACGGAGTCAAGTGTGCTACTGAGTTATAATTTTATCGTGAGGTGAGCTTGAGCATGCAGCTCACTGATGGGAGTTGACACGGAGTCATGACTCAGTGCTGAGTTACCCATGCCTACTTCGTAAGGTCTTTTGTATGAAGTTACCCAAATCTGTTTATTGATTTTCACATTAAACGAGGCGCACACTTACCACCGAAACTTGCTTACAATTTACAATTACCATGCGATAGAGATAATAATAACTGGAGATATAGGATTATATATTTTTCATTTTCATACTATAATTTGACGTTTGCAAATAAAAAATCGTCATTTCAGCGAAAAAGTCGTCAATATGTTTTTTCTTTCTCACTTTACTAAAAACACGTTATAAACAAAAAAAAGGGTCTGTTTTCAATTAATGCCCATATGACACTACGTTTTTTCCTGGTATTCTACAAGGTTTTTTGTGTGGAAGAGTTGGTCAAATACAGTTTTGTGTTGGTGCAAGGGAGTAATATCATGTTCAGACATAAAAATTAATTAAGTCAATTGGGGTTGATTGAACATCTTTAGATTTGGTGTTCAGACATATTTAATTTACTTGGCCCATTTAACAGGTCGGCTCAAGATACATACACACATACACACCGTGAGCTGAATATCAAACTCTCGTGACCTAAATGTCAAAATTGCAAGGAGGACGAAATAATTTGACATTCATCTCACAATTTTTACCAATCGTAAACACGAATGCATGTATAAAATAAGCAGAAATAAAAACAAATTTGGTAGGTGATGAAGAAGAACAAGAATGCAGCTGATCTGACGAACCAACCTGTTTAGTGGACACTGACGCTAATCACATTTCTCTTTTCATGACATTTCATTTTACTTATGAAACAAGCCTTTTAACAGGGTTGCATGCAGAATTGTTCTTCATTAACAACTCATTAATTTCTAATGAAGCATTAACTTGGTCAATTTTTGTATGGTAAATTGAGAATCATTGGGCTTGAAAATTGAATGAAGGCTCTTAATGTTCAATTAAGGTTGTGTCTGAACATAACATAAGCTATGTTGGAAAAAAACCAACGAAATACCATCTAGGCGGTTAAAAACCAATGAGCCAGCTTGTATTACGATAGGTTTTTTGACATTCGGCACTTTTTTCTGACAATTGTTTCAATTTGACAACTATACAATAAATTATTTTTAAAATATAAAATATATGTAAATACAAATTTTAAATTTGCCTTCTTCTTGGCCATAAGGGGAAAGAAGTCCGGTAGAAAAATCATACTGAGCAATGGCTTCTCTTTATAACATGGAATGCACAGCTATTCTGCCACTTGAGTTTCATCATATTTTTTGTTTCGATAATTTAAATTGAAATTTCCAAAAAAATTCAATGATGGATACATATAATCTCAATGAATTGTTAATGTTATTTAGGATATTTATTTTTTAAAATACTAAATATTTTGCAAATATCTTTTTACAACTGTGATTGCATTAAAAACACCTGTTGTTTTGTAAAAGCTGTTGGTTTGTAAAAAATCTTTTCAAGAACTTAATAAACTTGTATAATTTTTTTAATCAGCTTGAACTATTCTTATGAGATGGAAAAGGATTTACGTCAAAATCAAAACATTGGAACCAGCCATGGCATACTATGCCATGGAACTAGCACTAATACAGCGATATGCATATGCCTCAGTATGCAGTTTTGTTGCGTTTTTGGTAACTTTCTAGAAGACGGTGCAACTTTAAACCGTTTCAATAAATATCTTTTAAATGTGGAAAAATCTTTTATCTCCGCTTTCGAATTCATAATCTAGAGGTCAGAACGCGTCGATTGGTACCTCTTTTAACTATTTTAGAGGAAATTTTCAGGTTGCACCTTCTAGAAAATTACCGCTTTCGATACCGATACTTTGAATATCGAGTAGTTTAGTTTCGATATTATCGGGTTCGCGATTCTTTTTAAACGATATTTTAAATGAGTACCAGATCGATGCTTTTGATTCGATATCGTGTCCCTAATCCAGATGTAGTGCTGTCATCCTAATGTCGTCCGTATACTTCTGTCCACCCAACTAAAATTGTCGCCCCCATCAAACTCCTTCAGCAGTAGATACTATCAGCTTGCCTCTGGTTATCCACATAAGCTACCTAAACCGCTAAAGTCCCCCCCTCGGAATTCCCCACGAACACTATCGTCCGCTCTAACAAAGGCAAAACGAGCTACCCGTGACGAATACCATAGCGGATGGCGGTTGCCATCTACCACTATTGTCCAGCCGACATACGCACCAAAACAAGCTGGCAGACAATCAACCCTCCACCCACTTTCCCCCCTGCATCGACACTATTGATCGGCTTAGCAGCCAAGTCATGTTGTCTGATGCCGTCAGACTGTAAAAAAAACTTAGAAAAATTGATGAAAAGAAAAAATTCCGAAAATAGGAAAAATTTCCAATATCTCCCCTACATAGTGTCCAAAAAGCAACGAAATACCCCGAGGCGTGTCCGGTTAAATAATAATAATAATAATACAATGGCGCTATTATAACTCTGACGAGTTTTATGGCCGAGCTTCTCTCCCAATTCGAGGTGTGCTCCTTTTTTGTTTTTCCTACTAATTGGGTGGACCTACAGTTTTATGCCGGCTCCGAACGGCGAATGCATTTTTTGTGAGAAGCTTTTTCATGGCAGAAATACTCTCGGAGGGTATGCCAACGACTGCCGAGAGGTGACCGCTGCTCTTAAAAAACCCAATAATTGGATTTTACTAATTAGAAAAATTGTTTTGGTGTTTTGCTCGGACCGTGGTTTGAACCCGAGACCTCTGGCATAGCAGGCGAGCACTCTACCCACTGCACCACAGCGGCCACTGTTAAATAGAGACAATAAAATTAGAAAAAACTTACTCAGGCTCCACGCAATGGCTAGTTGTTGTTAAATCGCCAAATACTTCTAGTGGGCCCCACGTTGGGCGCCATTTTCTGTTACGTACAGCGTTCGGCCGAACAACTCAGCCTCATGTGGCACGCTCCAAAATCCACGCAGGTACGCATGGCATCGTATGAGTATGCTGGCAAAAAACTAAAATTCTAAAGATTCCGAGTTGCACTTACGCTATTCTACTTGGGCCTTAACTCTATTGTTCATTTGAGGATTGTAGATCCCGTCCCGTGTATTTGCGTATACAGGTATATAACTTATAAATCAAATATTGGAATTCAATTCGGTACATATGTATTAGAAGGCTGCACGAATGGATTCGAAACGGCCAACAAAATATTCGCGGTCCAATTACAGTACCTACTTGTTTCTGTCGTTTTAGAATAAACGCAAGTAGAGCACAACCATAAACAGAACCAATACAATTACTTATTCGTAGCGACAATTACATGACCTTAAAAGGTTCTGCAAATAGTGTACACTACTTGCGAATACTTCGAATATAATCGAAATATATGTATGTACATACATATTTTCATAAACACACATCCAGACGTTGTGTACAGCAAAATTACGCTGCTAGTGTGAGTGTGTGTATGTGCATATGCATACACACTAGGGCGGGTCGATTGGTAGGGGCCAAAAAAAAAATTAACAGGGACATATCGGTACATATATGTGTGTAAATATGTATGCAGTTGTTTACATATGTTTAATATATATTTGAGGCAAATATAAGAACTGCGCATATGGCGCAGTAGTTTTTTGATGATTGAATATATGTATATATATATCTACTTATGAGATTAGCGCCGCTGCAGCGCGCTGTACATATGTACATATGTACAAACAAATGCATGTGCATCTGTGTATACATTTTTATTTTATGCCATCAATTTTATTACACCTCGCCGTTTGGATCATGGCCTGTGCAGAGACTAAATAGACTCGAATGGAATAAATTGGGAACTAGTCGTTTTTTCTGATTTTCATATTTTGTGTACTTTTTATATAGGATAAGGGCTGACATTTATTGATATTTTTAAAGATAAAGAAAATATAAATTCGTTTATGAAGAAATAATTGATTTTAAAAATTAAAAAAATGTAAAATTCATATTATTGCAATAAATATAAAAAAATTATCAAATTTTTGTTTGTTTGTAGGTATAACCTCCTAGAAATTGATTGCTTTTTCATTTTCATTCATGTGCATTACCTTGGAAGTAGTTAAAGTAATTAGGTTGGAATGAGCTAGTTTTGATGCAAAACCACGATTTTTCATGATTTTTTCCATATTTTTTGTTCAATTAAGTTGTGTGAAATTCATTATTTTGTTATCCAGTTAATAGTATTTGTTTCTTTATGAGGACTGCAAAAGAAAAGTTGACAAACAAAAATTTTCTGGAGCATTTCTTAAACGGGTTTTATGGCAAAAGCCATAATCGCATATTTTTCCATATATGTATGTAAATACATATTTTTGCATTGCATGTGTGTATGTATGTAGGCACATTAGACTGTGTTTAATTTGACTGAAAGACTGAAAAATATCGGTAATTTGAATTTTAAACACGCTCTAATGTACATATTCAGATAGGTAGCGCAATTTTTTTTAGCCCGAAATTACACTGAAGGTCGCAGCCGATCAGTGTTGCCACTGAAAAAAAATTTTACCGACCAAATTACCGCCCAATTCCGTCAAAAAACGCCCAAAAATCAGAAGTCAACTTAAAATGGAATTACATATGTATTTATTTTTAAATACATATGTACATACTAAGTAATCTTGACTCCCACTAATTCAATTCAGAACTAACACTAGACTGTCGCCGATCTCTAAAGGAGATAGCCAAACAGACCTGTGTGCACCTGTCTGTACTTATGAGATTAGCACCGCTGTACATATGTACATATGTACAAACAAATGCATGTGCATCTGTGTATAAATTTTTATTTTATACCATAAAACAGGCTAAATTCGCATTATCTCAAGTTAGACTACTTTAATTTGCGGGCACTGATATGTGTGCATTTGATTGGTTTATTTTAAAACTCAATCCTTTTTAGTCAGCTTAGGTAGTTGGCTATGAAGTTTTGTTTTCGGCTAACTTGTCTCCACACATTCATATATACATATGTATATATGTACCTACTAGGTAGACGCTATGTACATACATATATACCACCTAAGCTGACTAAAAAGGGTTGAGTTTTAAAATGGACCAATCATATGCGTTAACGAGTGGAACATCCCGGGGTGGGTTAACGACTAAAGCCCAAATTACATCAGCGATGTGGCAGCGGGCAGCGACGGTTTTCGAAATCAGCTGATGCGTCTAATATGAGCAGTGACTGCCAGACCAAACACAATAGAGCGTTCGCAGTATTTGGCAGTGACTTTTTTTTTATATATTAGGTCTGTTTCCTTTTACCTTGGGCACGTGGTGACATAAATTTACTTACCATTTTCATGTCCACTTTTTTCAATTAAAATAATAAATCTTGTTTCATTTTTTCCTCTGCTCTTTCTTCTTCTTTGCTTTTGCATCCCACCACCAATATTTGCTAGCGGAAATCAATTAAGTAAAAATTAAATTCTCTCCCGCTTGCTGGCATCAAAGTACGGAAACACTAAATTAGTAAAAATATATTATATTGGATAGTACGGAAACAGACATAAGTTCACATCAACACTTCGAAGTTGGCTGCGATTCAAGGCAGTGGCAGCGAATTTAGAATTTGGGCTAAACGGAGCGGTGCTGCCAGCTGCCTCTGCTGTATTATGTGCCGCTTCATTGTAAACCGTAGTTTCTAAAAATCAGCTGATTTCGAAAAACAATCGCTGCTACTGCCACAGCGCTATTGTAATTCCGGCTTAAGGTTGTGATCTTCAATGCAGTTTTAGGCTAAAACAATTTTGGTTTGCTCGTTACCTATCGGAATAGTAATATATTTACAGACATGCAATACAAACTAGGTACCTATGTACATGCATATGTGGAAAAATATGGCGATTAATCTCTAAAAGTATAGGTACCTACCTAGTCCAGGATCATTCTGTAAACATAAGCAATAAAGATACATATATAAATTAAACTTCTCAGTTTAATGAGCCTTTGAAGTTGAAAACGCTGTCGACGGTTATTTAAGAAACAAAAGCCAAGTGAAGATGCATATATGTGTAAATGCATATGGATGTAGACAAGTTAGCTGGAACAGCCCACTACCTAAGCTGACCAAAAAGGATTGAGTTTTAAAATAGACCAATCATATGCAATAAGGAGTGGAAAATCCCGGGATGAGTTAACGACTTAGTATCGGCTGCAGTGATGCCGAAATTGGGCCTTTCGGACCAAATCTGGTCCGATAAATTTACTTTGGGCTGTTGGGCGGCTAAAATCAATTTTGGTCCGATTTGTAATATGAATATTTTTAGTGGAGACAATTTCTCGGAAACTAAACATTTTATCTTTCCTGTGTAAATTTCTTTTATTGTTCGTGAAACACAATATTCGCATATCTATTAGAATTGGGAAATCTAGTTCACTTTGTTGAGCGCTCAATTGCTGAAATTTAACACAAATTATGTTTCACTTGAAAAGCGCCAGCAAAAAAAGGGCTATTCCACGATAGGTTAGGTTGGAGTGGCTGCCACAGAGTCGCACTTAGGCCAGTGCAGGGGCCCGTTGTGATACCGCAAGAAGAAAACGGATTACTCCTCCTTTTTAAACCAATTTGAGAACCTAATGAGGTTCACCAGGGCGCTCACTATGTAGTTCTATTTAAAAGCGAAATTCGATTCGAAAGCACATTCTTATTGCATAGAATATATGGAATAGAACTCGAAATCGAACGAATTTTCTTTCGAATTAAACTACAGAGTGAGGGCCCAGGTCCTTTATGTCGACGTCCGCGACTTTTCATAGGCTATCCAGGAAGGCTCGGTAGTGCTCTGCCTCGCAAGTTCATCCGCCCTACAATGGCAATTGATATCTCTATGTCCCGGGACCTACACGAGGTGCAGACAGGTCTGTTTGGCTATCTCCTTTAGAGATCGGCGACAGTCTAGTGTTAGTTCTGAATTGAATTAGTGGGAGTCAAGATTACTTAGTATGTACATATGTATTTAAAAATAAATATGTAATTCCATTTTAAGTTGACTTCTGATCTTTGGGCGTTTTTTGACGGAATTGGGCGGTAATTTGGTCGGTAAAATTTTTTTCAGTGGCAACACTGATCGGCTGCGACCTTCAGTGTAATTTCGGGCTAAAAAAAATTGCGCTACCTATCTGAATATGTACATTAGAGCGTGTTTAAAATTCAAATTACCGATATTTTTCAGTCTTTCAGTCAAATTAAACACAGTCTAATGTGCCTACATACATACACACATGCAATGCAAAAATATGTATTTACATACATATATGGAAAAATATGCGATTATGGCTTTTGCCATAAAACCCGTTTAAGAAATGCTCCAGAAAATTTTTGTTTGTCAACTTTTCTTTTGCAGTCCTCATAAAGAAACAAATACTATTAACTGGATAACAAAATAATGAATTTCACACAACTTAATTGAACAAAAAATATGGAAAAAATCATGAAAAATCGTGGTTTTGCATCAAAACTAGCTCATTCCAACCTAATTACTTTAACTACTTCCAAGGTAATGCACATGAATGAAAATGAAAAAGCAATCAATTTCTAGGAGGTTATACCTACAAACAAACAAAAATTTGATAATTTTTTTATATTGCAATAATATGAATTTTACATTTTTTTAATTTTTAAAATCAATTATTTCTTCATAAACGAATTTATATTTTCTTTATCTTTAAAAATATCAATAAATGTCAGCCCTTATCCTATATAAAAAGTACACAAAATATGAAAATCAGAAAAAACGACTAGTTCCCAATTTATTCCATTCGAGTCTATTTAGTCTCTGCACAGGCCATGATCCAAACGGCGAGGTGTAATAAAATTGATGGCATAAAATAAAAATGTATACACAGATGCACATGCATTTGTTTGTACATATGTACATATGTACAGCGCGCTGCAGCGGCGCTAATCTCATAAGTAGATACATATATACATATATTCAATCATCAAAAAACTACTGCGCCATATGCGCATTTCTTATATTTGCCTCAAATATATATTAAACATATGTAAACAACTGCATACACCCTGCAAAAATCATTGGATTATATGCTCCATTTGTGGTAGGTTGGAGTACTTTCAAAGTGACCACTAACATAGCCCAAACGACCGATTCGTGTATCTGCATCGGTTCGTAGTTAGCCGAACATAAAAAAACCAAATTTTTATCGCGACGACGACGATATGTGTATACATATATAACTACATATATACATATGTTTGTATGTATACACGTCATTCGTCGTCGTCGCGATAAACATTTGTTTTTGTTGTTATGTTCGACTAACTGTTAGGTACTCCATCAATTAATCCAATGTAGCTACTCCATGGATTAATTTGTTTGTAATGCGGGGCTGGAGTATATACTCCATTGCAATGACATGCAATGTTAAATGGACCATATTTTTTGTATGAAATGTGGCAAGTTATGGAGTAATCGGTTGGTCCATAGCGAGCACTCCATGGATTAGCGACTGGAGTACTCGGAATTTTTGCAGGGCATATTTACACACATATATGTACCGTACAAATGCTCAGCCATACACATGGTTCGCACATACATATCAACATACGTATACACATATGTATATACATATCTTGTACATCCATAAACGCGCGGCCTACTGTGGTAAGCAGCGTTTGTCGCATTAGCCGGCATCAACAACGATGCCCGGGTAGTAAATGGGCCGGGTACCCGGGTCATACCCGAAATACCCGGGTACCCGGGCATCTCATTACCAGGTCAAATCATCAGCCCTAATCAAAATGCAACTCCTTATACCTACTTATGTATGTACATATATACAAGTGTCTATACCCAATAAACACAACGGATTCGCCTCGAATTCGCGTCGGATTCGCTTTCTCTGATTATATTATCGCGGCAATAGTTCGCGGCGATAGATCGGCGAATCCGAATTCGTAGGCATGTCACCTATCACTAGCGATTCGAAAATTTGTTCATTCTCGGATCGCTGGCGTATCGAATTTTTTATCATTAGCGATTCGAGAATTTTTAATTTATCTGATCGTTGGCGATTCGAAAATTGGTTCATTCTCGGATCGTTGGCGTTTCGAAATTTTTTTCATTAGCGATTCGAGATTTTTTATAAATGGCGTTTCGAAAAATTAAAAGTTCACGGTTTGGTTTACTGGCAATGGGTTAAATCCGTATAAAATAATACAGAGCACTTAAAATATTTTTATAAAGAAAGTTTAACTTTCATGAAATAAGAAAAGCTTTTGAAATAAATTTAAGCAGTAAATGAAATCTCTTTATTTAAACAATTTTGAATTGGTTTTTCTACATACTCGTATCTATTTGATTATAAACCGATTTGATCTACTGGAACTGTGATTAGGGACACGAATTTCGATACGATACGATACCAAATCGATATTTTTTGCATATGATACCGATACTTTTTACTCGATTCTTTTGCAACGATATTTTTTGGTATCGAGTACTTCAACCACGGTATCGAACAAGTGAGTACATTCAGTGATGGAAAATTAAAATTGTGTCATATTTGTCCAAAAAATTGTGCAACGCAAAATAGTGCCGAAAATTGGTCGAGTGCATGATAATGATATACATATAATCTAATATGATAATGATGGATACATATAATCTCAATGAAAATGAATTGTTAATGTTAAGTATTTTTCAAATATCCTTTTACAACTGTGATTGCATTAAATACACCTGTTGTTTTGTAAAAGCTGTTGGTTTGTAAAAAATGTTTTCAAGAACTTTATAAACTTGTATAATTTTTTTAATCAGCTTGAACTATACTTATGAGTTGGAAAAGGATTTGCGTCAAAATCAAAACTTTGGAACTAGCCATGGCATACTATGCCAGCCCACCAAACTCGATGACCGTGGAATTAAGAGGGTAATCCAGAAAAACCCTGGCAATCGCTTCCACATTCGTTGACAGAATGCCTGACATTAGCATGGGCTTGTCATTGGAGGGAAGGACTTGCCCACTGCATTGCCGCGGAACGAATAAATCACGCAACACCGCAAGGATTCTAGCGAATCAAATAAAGAATACCTTACAGGAAAGCAGAGAAAGAAGGGAAAAATGTAAGGCATAATGGAAATTTCCACTGAAAATAACGGTATTTATTTCAGTTCATTTTTCGCGCTCCATTCTACTTTGTATTACGTGGAATGGGTAATGGAAGATCATTCCACTCTGCATTACTGGCAATGCGTGAAAGAAGTGATGAACTCGTCAGATGTTCCATGGCAAGGCCTTCTGTCATGCCTGACAGGTAATAGCGATGACCAGATTTTTGCTGGGATGGAATTAGCACTAATACAGCGATATGCGTATTGCGTTTTTGGTAACTTTCTAGAAGACGGTGCAACTTTAAACCGTTTTAATAAATATCTTTTAAATGGTGAAAAATCTTTTATTTCCGCTTTCGAATTCATAATCTAGAGGTCAGAACGCGTCGATTGGTACCTTTTTTAACTATTTTAGAGGAAATTTTAAGGCTGCACCTTCTAGAAAATTACCGCTTTCGATACCGATACTTTGAGTATCGAGTAGTTTAGTTTCGATATTATCGGGTTCGCGATTCTTTTTAATCGATATTTTAAATGAGTACCAGATCGATGCTTTTGATTCGATATCGTGTCCCTAACTGTGATATTCGAGTTCAGGTATAAATGTAAAATGTAGAGCTATAATGATTTTTTAGTGCAAAACAACCATACCCAATAAACACAGATACGAGGATGATATCGCGGCGAATTCGGGGCGAGTTCGCGAAAGCAGATTTTCGCGAATGTACTTTCTCGGACTCGCCTCGAGTTCGCGGCAAGTTCGAGAAAATCAATTATCGCGATATCATTTTTTTCTATTTTTTTTAAGTTGTTTTGCACTAAAAAATCATTATAGTTCTGAAATTTTAGATTTATACCTGAACAGGAATATCAAAGTTCCGCAGATGTTATGGTGGCAAATTCTAGGCGAGTTCGCGAAAATAGATCAAATCGGTTTATAAGCAAATAGATACGAGTATGTAGAAAAACCAATTCAAAATTGTTTAATAGGGGGACTTTATTTACTGCTTCAATTTTTTTTGAAAAGCTTTTGTTATTTCATGAAAGTTAAACTTTCCTTATAAAAATATCTTAAGTGCTTTGTATTATTTTATACGGAGTTAACCCATTGCCAGTAAACCAAACTCCGAACTTCTAATTTTTCGAAACGCCATGAACAAATTTTCGAATCGCCAACGATCAGAGAAATTAAAAATTCTCGAATCGCTAATGATAAAAAATTCGAATCGCCAGCGATCCGAGAATGAACAATTTCTCGGATCGCTAGTGATAGGTGACATTCCTACAAATTCGGATTCGCCGATCTATCGCCGCGAACTATCGCCGCGATAATATAATCAGAGAAGCGAATACGTCTCGAATTCGAGGCGAATCCGTTGTGTTTATTGGGTATGTACATCTATATGTACATATGAGGGCTATATACTTAAATAAGTAACCAAACGTGTATCGATATGTATATGCACCTATGTGTAGCTACATATGTGCTTAGGTGGATATACACGTCTTCGCTTAAATAAATAAATAATTCTAAACTCGAATATGCCCTTTCATCAGCATATATATATGTAAATACGTCTAGGTATGTACTTCGTGCCGACTCAACTAATTTCTTATCGATGTACATCTGTATGTACATAAATTCACATTTCGTATGTACATCTCACGCTTTGCATTGTTTACAATGGTATATATGTATACGAGCCGGCAGCCGCTATACTGGCTTGTAATTATAAAAAGAAATAAACCAATTGTACTGGCTAGGGTGCACCAATTATGCTCCAACCAATCTACCGTCTGAATGTGATCAATCACTAACCGCCCTGCCCTACAAGACGTCTTGTTGTTAAGAGGAGGTAAGGGAACAACCAAACAAATTTAACTAGGCGTCAAGGAGTGTGCCAATCGCAACTACTGCCTTCCAACTTCGACCAAACGAATCAATTTCACTTTAGTACACCCTAATGGCACATACCAATCCCTGCTTGTTTGTAGATTCACATACATAGGTATGTATATAAGCGCTCAGGCATAAATATATACAATTGTTTGGCTTTCGATCGTTTATCCCGAATATTCTTCCACTTTCTGCGCGATTTCGAGCGCAGATATATGATTCTATCTATTTCACATATACATAAACACACTTGCTAGCCATCTGGAGCTGAATTCATTCATTTTTGCACTCGGGATGAGGTGGCTTCTTTAAAAGCCCTGTACGCCTCATTGGTTGGATCAACGCCAACCAGGGACACGTCTTCCCCCAGCATCCCTAACCCATGGGATGCCCTTTTTGGAAGGGTGACAATCTTCATTGTCTTGCCCAGGAGCCTTGCCTCCTCCCAATAAATACATCATGCAAAGGCAGTGGCCGTCTCCAACTTTGGTTGCTTCTCCCTGCGGTGCAACGCATCTCTTATGCCAGGCGCACGAAGTACACCACTGCTCTGGAACGAGCCATACTCCATCTTGCCAAAGCACATGCTCATCGCAGCCCCAAACCCCACAAACAAAAAATGCTACAAACCAAATGGGAATATACAACACCCTGTAGCCAAAACAAAAGATGCTCATTTTAGCCACAAACCCTAACAAACAGTATGCTACTTCCGGTAGCCATATCCGGCAAAAACCATGCTACACCCTGTAGCCAAAAATCACTATTCCAAATACCATACACAACATTAAACAAATACTACTCGCCAAACCCCGCAAATTCATATTACTGAAAGCTTAGACACACGGAATTAAAAATAAAAAAACAAAAGATACATATTCTCATGTAAAATTAACGGCTTAAATCACTTTCATATTTGTTCAAATGACTTTGGCCGTCGCCCGCCCCTCGCATCACATTACCACAGCATCAGCGCCACATCACCATCCACACACCAATATGACATCACATCACTCACCAACATTCAACAAAAAACTCTTGCATATCAACCGGTCACATCGCAGCATCACATTCAACATCAAAACATTATTACACCACACTTCACAATATCCATTTACACCACACACCTAACATATACACGTATTGTAACACACCACACAAAAACAAAACGTCAACTTTTGTAAACTAAACACAAGACACAATTGTCAAACCTTCAGCGAGTTAACATCGAATTCCCGCCCGCAAATAAAGCAGCCCTTGCTATTTTTATTGAACCGAAGTCTCTAGTTTTTTGTGTATTTTATTCCCCGGAATCCCGAGTAAGTACCCCTGATCCTCTGACGCGAGTGCAGTGCCACAAACAGGAAGAGTGTCCATTTGTTCATGGTCCTTCTTCGCCAAAAAGAAAGACACCTATGGTGAAGAACAAAAAAAAATCCTATCTATATGAAAAAAAAAAACAGAAACTTAAAATTAATACATTAACAAAAAAACAAAAAACATACATATATATATTATTAAAAAACATAGATACAAAACATACATAAAAAGTGGAAAAAAAAAATTAATGCATATACATATGTACATACAAAAAATTCATATAAGTGGGAAAAACACATACATACACACAAAGTGAAAAACGCGCGCGATCAAGAAATATATACAAACATATCCATATATACATTCAACAAAAATTTAAATACCAACATAACACAAAAAAACGGGCGCGACGCGTTAAGAACAAAAAAATAACAACCAAAAAAAATTATCTACAACAACAAGAGGGAGAACAACATAAGACCAAGGAGGGCAACAACAGCAGCAGTCACATTTATAGCAACAACAGCATCAAACAAAAAATCTGCAACAAATCTGGCTAAAAGAACATACCTATTCCACTTTATAAACCCGAAAGAAAAAAAAAAGGAAATCGCAGTGAGTTGTATCGCTCCAAAAGAAAATATATGTACATGTGTATGCATGCACATTTTAATTTGCAAATACAAGGCCCCTATGCAAAAATAATAAATATATGTAATACCAAATTTGGTAAAATCCCCCAAACAAATATATACATATACAGGCCATTAGCCAATTAGAAAAAAAATATATACTACATATTTCACACTTCCCATATTCTACTTACCAAGAATACATATCTACAAATTACCGGCAAATTATCTGGCGCTCTCTCCCACTATTTTTATACAAACATACTTATTAACATACATATATATCACTCGCGGAAAATAACCCAGCAGAAAAAAAGGGAGTTCTACACAACCCAGTAGACAAAAAGTAGATTTGCAAAAACGACATAAGTCGAAAATATATATATAAAAAAAAAATTTTATTATCTATATATAAAATTACACCTACCGTTATATACCCACACGCATAGATACAAACATATACAACTCGGTATTCCGGAAAAACGACATAAGTCGACAATTTATAATTTATTTTTTATAAAATAAAATATCTCCCGCGTACCATATACAAACGCAAATATACACATATATACACAAAGATAAATTCGGCAATTGAAAGAAAGACCCAAGTCTATAACTTAGAATTTTTATTTCTTTTACAAAATAAAATTTACCCAAAAGCCAATATATACAAAACTCAAAAACCAAATCAATAAGCGGTCATAAAACACAAATATATTTAAAACAAACAAAATTTTAATTTGCGGATATTTACACAATAAGCGATTTTAAATTAAATTAAATTTTTCTGATTCGTTTAAATGCCATCAGACAAATCCCCGAGTAAGGAGTCAAACCCAAAAACTCCAAAAACTCTTAAAATTCTCGAAATGGAGGAAGATAAGCTCCAAGGCACCCCTGCAGATGGAACACGCTCAAAGCAGCTCAAAAAAACTAAAGATTTTTCGGTTGCAAAATTTATTATGGAAAGTGACAGGCTTATAGGTACTGCACTAGATTCGCTTCCGCACCCATCCAAAGCAACTCCGAATCGACTTTGGAGGTAAAAACAAAAAGCCTTGAAAACTTTTGGACACGGCTCCAATCGGCATATGATGAGATCATCGAAACCGATGACTCGGATCTGCCCGAAAATTTCAAATCCTCGGCATTGACTAAGTACGAAAACTGCCTTGACCAATATGAAGAAACAAAGGCCATGATCAACGATCAGCTCAAATTACTAAGGCCTATTCCAACTACTTCAACCCCGAAAGTAGACAACTCCCAAACCCACACATCAGAAGCAAGTTCAAGTCCTTATCTCAAAGTGCCAGCTTGTGATACCGAAATATTTTATGGAGGTTATGAACAATGGCCGTCCTTCCGGGACATGTTTACAGCCGTGTACATCAACCATCCAAAATTATCACAAGCCCAAAAATTGTATCACCTCCGATACAAAACGAAAGGTCAGGCAGCAGCAATCGTAAATCAATTCGGTCTAAGTGACGACAATTTAAATCTGGCTTGGGCGGCATTAAGAGAAAGATACGAAAATGAAAGAGTACTGGTCGATAAACAAATAACGATTCTTATGAACTTACCGAAAATACAAAAAGAAACAAGCGAAGAATTTATCAAGTTACATTCTACGGTAACTAATTGCTTGTCAGTGCTTCTAACCCAAAAAATTCCCACTGATAACTGGGACCCTATTCTGGTAAATATCTGTGCCACTGCACTACCAGAAAAATCATTATTGCTGTGGGAACAATCACTCACATCCCGCAAAAAATGCCCAACGTGGCAACAAATGAAAGATTTTATGACGACCCAGTACGAAATCGCTGAGAGGGTAGATAATAAGTTCAAACCCACGAACACCCAAAACGATAGAAACTTTACCAAACCCCAAGCCAGTAATTACACTTCACACAATAGAAGTTTCAATAAATCGCAAACATACACTGCCGAAAATCAAAGACCGTCATGCCAATTATACAACGGAGGTCACTCTATCAGATCTTGCGAGAAGTTCAAAGTAATGCCAACTCTCGAAAAACATAACTATGTAAGGAATAATAATTTATGCTCAAAATGTCTTGCACGTTCCCATAACCAGTCAGTTTGCCCTAGCAAATTCAATTGCGTATATTGCCAAGAGAGACATCATTCAATGCTACACGTAAACAAATTTACGAATACGCAACAAAATATCTCCAACCACCAAAGAGCTACAGGTCTAGTTGCAACGGCTAGAACCGAAAATTTACAACCCCAAAATCCCGAAACTGAATCGGATCAACCATGCTGCTCACACGCAGCGCAAATACAAACGCTTCATTCTCACAATGAAAGCAAAATTCTACTGCCTACTGCAATTATCTCTATTGAGCACCGAGGAGAAGTATTCCAGTTAAGATCTCTAATCGATCAAGGCTCACAAAGATCATTTATCTCGTCGAAAGCTCAAAAGCGCTTACGACTCCCAACCAAAAATTCTAACTACGAAATCTTGGGAATGGGCGGAAGAGTAGTCCAAAACTCTTCAAAACTCTGCTCATTAACCCTTATTTCCCCAAACGCGGAGCCACAAGCTTGAGCCTCAGCGACGAAGACTTCTTCGGGAGGGATTTTTTCTGGCTTGCCGCCGTCTCCACGCGCTGCGCCTATGCGCAATATTCCGCGGCATGCAGCCGCTCCCACGCCAGCAAGTGGCGCAAGCGCATGGGTACTGCGTGAATTGCCTGGCTGCGTCACATACAATCGTCGACTGCACTTCGGAGGTTCGTTGCCAAATACGCGACCGACCGCACCATACGCTGCTGCACCGTACGCCCAGCCACCGCATGCTCGTACCGCCGCCGAACCGAAATCGCGGCGCCCCGCGCCCTTATCAGCCGCAACGTGCACGGGGTCGCTACAGGCCACGCGCACCAACTTACCAACGCAACGCAACGCATTGGTGCAGCGCACCAACATCAACCGCACGACGAGGCAGGGGTCGTGCCACCGGGCTTAGCAACGTGGTGGAGACATTGCAACAGCTCCAGCCTTTGCTAGGCTAATAAATTCGCCTAGGGGGGCCGGGATGTTCAAATGACTTTGGCCGTCGCCCGCCCCTCGCATCACATTACCACAGCATCAGCGCCACATCACCATCCACACACCAATATGACATCACATCACTCACCAACATTCAACAAAAAACTCTTGCATATCAACCGGTCACATCGCAGCATCACATTCAACATAAAAACATTATTACACCACACTTTACAATATCCATTTACACCACACACCTAACATATACACGTATTGTAACACACCACACAAAAAAAAAACGTCAACTTTTATAAACTAAACACAAGACACAATTGTCAAACCTTAACATCGAATTCCCGCCCGCAAATAAAGCAGCCCTTGCTATTTTTGTAAAACCGCAGTCTCGAGTTTTTTTGTATTTTATTCCCCGGAATCCCGAGTAAGTACCCCTGATCCTCTGACGCGAGTGCAGAAGTGCAGTGCCACCAACAACATTTTTTATTGTTGCAAGTACAAAATTCAAAAATTTATTATTTACATATATTTAAAAAAATGTTCAATATGAAAGTGATTTTGGAATGTTTCACTTAAACCAAAGTAGCTTGGATAAAAAAAGCTCGATTTCGATTAAATAAACTTTTCTGAAAACTGCATTAATTTGCGCAGATTCCTGTATATTTTGATTAAAAAGAAATTTAAGTTATCTTGAAAATACCCGGGTCCAAACTTGAAAATTCGTCGCTAAAAGAAATAAAATTCCACTGTAGGCGGCATACCCTCCGAGTGTATTTCTGCCATGAAAAAGCTTCTCACAAAAAATGCATTCGCCGTTCGGATTCGGCGTAAAACTGTAGGTCCACCCAATTAGTAGGAAAAACAAAAAGGAGCACCACTCGAATTGGGAGAGAAGCTCGGCTATAAAACTCGTCAGAGTTATAATAGCGCCATTGTATTATTATATTATTATCACTTTACCGAACTATTTTGTTGCATAAGTTTATAAATTTCGGTAAAATGCAAGTCTGACACATTGTCAGTTTTACTTTTTCAATTTAAAAGAAGAAATCGTGCTCTCTTTATTTTAGCACGAATTATTAAAATGATTTCTACAAAAATGTTATATGCATTTTTTTGTTTATTTTATTGGGTTTTGTATTAATTAATCAAGTTGACTCTGACAGCTGACAAGAGTTTAAACAATTATTTACCAAGGTGCGTTCATGTAAAAATGCGGGTAAACTGATAAACTTTAACAATTCATTACTTTATCACTTTAGATGAAGACCACTAATAAAAAAAAACTTGTTCCTAAAGTGCTATTTAGAAGATATTTTTTTTTATAAAACTTTTGATTTTCAAATTAATTTTTTATAAGAAGTTGTGAAAATCAGGAAAGTTTTATTCATTAAAAAATTAGCCTGTTCTATTGCAAACACTTTAAGCGTAATATTAAAAAGAATCGATCAATACTTTATTTTTGGTGATTTTTTACAAGTGAAACAAGTGATATTATATGGACGAAAAAAGCTGTAAAATTCCGCCTAAAAATTTTTAGCTTATGTTGAGTAGGGATGGCAAAAAAAATTTAATAATCGATTAACCGTTTTTTAGGTTAATCGAAAGGGTTCGATTACACTGCTCTACAGCCAAAAAATACTCTGAACGCGACCATCCTTTCTATATGTAAAATCGGTCGCTGATTCCGAAAATCGGGTTCATTTTTAATTCTATGGGAAGGTTTTTGAGATATCGGCAATTTACCGTTATTTGGCCAATGGCTCCACTTAATCCTGTTTATCTCTTTACCGCAGTGAGATATCTTCCTTTTCATGGCTCCTATAACATTTTTCTCTAACTCTTATAGTTTCTGAAATATTGACGATTCAATTTGAAATTTTTCGATTTTTTACGATTTTTTGAAGAAAAAATTGACTTTGTCAGGCAATATCTTTAAAACCAATGTTTTCACCTTCGGTTTTACTCCTTTATGTGCAGCTCCATTCTATTACCAAAAATATAAGCTATCAACGAAGAAAATCCGTGGTAAAATGGAAAAGTTATAGCGATCATATAAATACAGCCAAATCGCGCAATGCCTCTGCACGGGTATATTTTAATTGAATCGTCAATATTTCAGAAACTATATGAGTTAGAGAAAAATGTTATAGGAGCCATGAAAGGGAAATTTAATTTTCTATCGTTTGATGTCACCCCAAGAAGATAACTCACTGTGTTGAAGAGATATACAGGATTAAGTGGACCCATTGGCCAAATAACGGTAAATTGCCTATATCTCAAAAACCTTCCCATAGAATTAAAAATGAACCCGATTTTCGGAATCAGCGACCGATTTTACATATAGATAGGATAGTCACGTCCAAAGTACAGACAAAAAATTTCATTTTGTGATCCAGTGTTATTAATCGCGAATAATCGTAGGGAACTAACCGATTATAACCGTTTTTCGATTACAATTACTTATAAATTAATACGTAGTACCCCAAGAGGACAAACAAGCTAATTTTTTATACATACCATGTGTGTGTGTTCGTTTCTATTATAATAATAAAAAATCGTCATTTCAGCGAAAAAATCGTCAATATTTTGTTGCTATCTCATTTTTACTAAAAACACATTATAAACAAAAAAGTGTCGGCTCCCCACTAAGAAAGCGCACCACGAAAAAAAATTACTTTTTCAGGGGCTCTCAGATATCTCAAAACTGAAATCAAAACTTGCAGGAAGTTTACAGTTTACGAGATAATTACCCCAGAAAGAGAATTATATCGGCTGAGGATTATTTTTTTAAAGCGCGGCTGAAGACGGCCAACGCAAAATGTTGTTCTACACACATACATACATATATGCATTTGCTCGTTTTAATACGTGCTTTTATCTCGGCAATAGATCGCAGTTTTCGTGTTTTGTTTGGTAAATTTTAAAATTTTAACAACAAATATCTTGTAAAATACAAGCCTCCGGAAATTTTTGATTTCAGTTCCAAGTCCTGTGAGAGCCCCTCTACCCCTCTGAAATAGTCATTTATTTCGGGGCATTGTTCCTTAATGGAAAATTTTCCCAAAAACAATTTTAAAGAGGTGCGAATTCATACAAATTCGTATATAAATGAAATCGTACTTAAAAAAGCTGTGCACATTTATCTACACAATGCGCTTACTTATATAATAAAATACATAAATAACATCATCAATCATTCATTAATACTAATTCATAACATTTTGCTTTGAAAAATAATTTACAAAATATAAGGATTTATTTCATGAAGATAACCATTTAATTATTGTACTGAGATGGTTTAAATATTGGATAATGCCACTTTCCTTAAAAAAAATATATAATAAACGAAAAAATCGTCATTTATTGGGAAAAATCGTCAAATCATTGCTTAAAAAAATCGTCAAAAGGGCGATAAAATCGTCAATTCGGCAAGGCTGGCTGGAGGGAACGTTTATTGCGAATGAAAAGGCGGTAACTGTGTAACCTAATACAAACGCACGCCGTCAATTTACTGTCAAAAATTTCTCATGCCCATACAACTTGTATGGGAGTAACCGGAATTGAACGGCGTGCGTAAAAAGCAAACTCGAAGCCCAATTTTTGTTTTGCGTGACAGTTGAAATTAAGCATTGTGGGTGATTGTTTGCAAAAAAATTGACACTTGCTTTTGATATCGCGTGTGTTAGATACATATTCCACAAAATAAGATTTTCTCTGATTTTCTATATTTTTCTATTTCTTTATCTGTACACGCACGCAAGTCAATTTCGGTTCAACGCATATGAAAAATTTGCGTGCGTGCGTTAATTGACGACTTGCGTTTGTATTAGGTTACACAGCATGATCCAATTAAAAGGTCATGTCAGTTCGCTGGCCGACATATTTCTTTCGGTTTTAGAAAAAAGTATCAGGTCCTCATACGTCATTTCCTTTTGCAATTGGCACAGCTGTTTGTTTGGTTGACCGCGGCTTTATTGGTCCTGTGACGTAAGCAGTATTTGACATTTCCGCCTACTGGCATTACCGTCTCAATATATATACCGTGGTTACACAGTAATTCTCAACTTCCATTATTTCCTTTCGATTATTTTCGACTTGAGAGGGAAAAGGTTAATCGAAAAAATAATCAAAAGGAAAAAACCGATACATTTTAACCGTTAACCGAAAGAAATTAACCGATTATAATCGTTTTTCCGGTTATAGTTGCCATCCCTAATGTTGAGACTCTCAACTTGAGAGGGTTTGGGAAATTTTTTTTTTGTAGCCTTATTATTTGTCATCCGATTTTTATTAATTTCATTTCAAAAATTGTTTTTACCCCGGTATTATTTTTAATAGAAAATTAAAATTTTTAGTTTTCTGTACCGGAGCGTAAATAAATAGCGAGGACGGTAACACGCCATATAGAGCTGACCATGTGAAAAGCATTATGATTATTCCGATAACCTACACTTCTATGCGGAAAAATTGTTTTGATATCATATAGCTATGTACCAATTTCCAGGTCCTTGCCTTATATCCGTTTAGAGATATTCAGCTTATGAAATTATGTGCGTACGGGAGGTACCACGCCCCCTTTTTCGATAACTCCCACTTTTTTGCTTGAGAGTGACTTTAATATCATTTAGCTCTATAGCAATTTTCAGGATCCTGCCATTTATTCTTTCTGATATATTCAGCTTCCAACGCTAAGTATGTATGGGAGGTGCCATGCCCCCTTTTCGTATAACTCCTATTATTTTGCGTTAATATAGAATTGTTATCGTTTATCTCCACACCAATTTCCAAGTCCCTACCTTAAATAATTTTAGAGATATTCAGCATGAAAAATTAAGTTTGTATGGGAGGTGCCACGCCCTCTTTTCTGATAACCCCCACTTTTCTGCGTGAGAAGGGTTTTGATATCACCTACCTCTATACCAATTTTCAACTCCCTTCCTTGAAATTCTTTGGAGATAATCAGCTTTAAAAATTAAAATTGTACGGGAGGTGCCACGCCCCCCTAATATTTTTAAATTTTTTCTTCGACTAAACCTTCGCGGGGTAACAACAAACAAACCCCCCTAAGAAAGTATTTGATTTGGTTCAGCCGTTTTCAAGTTTTAGCGTTACAATTAAACACCAAATCATTTTTATATATATAGATAAGCGAAATAATTTACATCAGCATGTAATCATTATTCTTCGATTTATATTTTGTCGATCAAAAGTAATTATTATTATTTAATTTTAATTTTTTTACTCAAGAATAATTATTATTTCTTGATTTTTACTCTTTCCATCAAAAATAATTATTATATACGTATGTTTTTACATGGCCATTTTTTCTAATAATTATTTTATGTGAATTTTTATATGAGCTATTGGCCAGTCTTTAATTAAGGAAAATTGAAATTTTTTTTTTTTTTTTGGTAGAAGTTATGGATCCATTTCGGCAACAGGTCATATAAAAATTCACAATAATTCACAATACTTGATTTTTAACACGCTTTTATTAGCTTCACCCGTATGTATGTACCCAGCAGGGCTTTCTCTTACATGTAATGGGTAAAATCATCGAGAAATCTTGATTCATCGCTTACACTTTCGAATACGGATTGCATTACTTTAACATAGGCATGTCATTGGCGGTATTATCTTACAATATTGTAGACAATAATCTATATATATATAAATGATTTGGTATTTAATTGTAACGCTAAAACTTGAAAACGGCTGAACCAAATCAAATACTTCCTTAGGGGGGTTTGTTTGTTGTTACCCCGCGAAGGTTTAGACGAAGAAAAAATTAAAAAATGTTAGGGGGGCGTGGCACCTCTCATACAACCTTAATTTTTAAAGCTGATTATCTCTAAAACAGTTCAAGGTAGGGAGCTGAAAATTGGTATAGAGGTAGGTGATATAAAAACCCTTCTCACTCAGAAAAGTGGTGTTTATCAGAAAAGGGGGCGTGGCACCTCCCATACAACCTTAATTTTTAAAGCTGATTATCTCTAAAACAGTTTAAGGTAGGGAGCTGAAAATTGGTATAGAGGTAGGTGATATCAAAACCCTTCTCACTCAGAAAAGTGGGGGTTATCAGAAAACGGGGCGTGGCACGTCCCATACAACCTTAATTTTTAAAGCTGATTATCTCTAAAACAGTTCAAGGTAGGCAGCTGAAAATTGGTATAGGAGTAGGTGAAATCAAAACCCTTCTCACTCGGAAAATTGGGGGTTATCAGAAAAGGTGGCGTGGCACCTCCCATACAACCTTAATTTTAAAAGCTGATTATCTCTAAACAGAGTAAGGTAGGGAGCTGAAAATTGGTATAGAGGTAGGTAATATCAAAACCCTTCTCACTCAGAAAAGTGGGGGTTATCAGAAAAGGGGGCGTGGCACCTCCCATACAACCTTAATTTTGAAAGCTGATCATCTCTAAAACAGTTTAAGGTAGGGAGCTGAAAATTGGTATAGAGGTAGGTAATATCAAAACCCTTCTCACTCAGAAAAGTGGGGTTTATCAGAAAAGGGGGCGTGGCACCTCCCATACAACCTTAATTTTGAAAGCTGATTATCTCTAAAACAGTTCAAGGTAGGGAGCTGAAGATTGGTATAGAGATAAATGATATCAAAACCATTCCCACGCATATAAGTGGGGGTTATCGGAAAAAGGGGCGTGGCACCTCCCATACAAACTTTATTTTTCATGCTGAATATCTCTAAAATTGTTTACGCCAGGGACTTGGAAATTGGTGTGGAGATAAACGATAACAATTCCATATTAACGCAAAATAATAGGAGTTATACGAAAAGGGGGCGTGGCTCCTCCCAACAACGCTTAATTTTTTTAGCTGAATATCTTTAAAAGGATTTAAGTCAGAGACCTATGTAGAAATTGGTACAGAGCTATATGATATCAAAACAATTTTTGCGCATAAAAGTGTAGGTTATCGGAAAAGGGGGCGTGGCACCTCCCATACAAACTTAATTTTTCAAGCTGAATATCTATAAAAGCGCTTAAGGTTGGGACCTGAAAATTGATCAGGAGATTAACGATATCAATAGCATGCTTATGAAAAAAACAGTAGTTTTGGGAAAAGGGGGCGTGGCACCTCCCTTGCGTTCTTAATTTTTAAGGCTAAATATCCCTAAAAGCATTCATGGCATGTACATAGAAATCACTATGCAGATATACGATATCAATACCAGAGCTGTAAAAAGCTGCAATCAGATTGTATTGCAATCATAAAAAGTGTATATATTGTAAGCAGCTTTTATTGTAAATCATATTGCTAGCAAATTTTTTGATTGTAAAAATAAAAATTTCAAAAATTTAGGAGTATGTTATTGCAATTGACCTTCGCCATGAATCATTTTGATTTCTGAAATTAGAATTGCAATAATTTACAAAAGTTTGATTACAATTACCTTTCACCGTAAATCATTTTAATTGTAAAAATTACAATTAAAATAATTTAAAAAAATTCATTACAATACACTTTCATTTCCTTACAATAATTTACAAAATTTTTCATTGCAATAAATTTCAAACGTAAATCATTTTCATTGTAAAAATTACAATAGCAATAATTGTATTGTAATAAATTTTCATCTTAAATCAAATTTGATTGAAAAATGTTTGATTGCAAGGCTTGCAATAGCAATCATTTTCCTCATAACTTTATACGCATGTGTTGGAACTGATGAAAGGCAAACGCCTGGGTAATTCGACTAATACCCGGCATTTACATATCGACGCTTCCAAACAAAACTGTACTAAGTCTGAAAACTGTGTTTTGCAGGAGAAGCTCTCAAAGTTTAAACTCGATATGGAGCTTCAGTTGTATGCTAAGTATATTTTCACTTGTAACTTCTGTTTGGATTGAACGATCAACACCAAAACTCGACAATATCAAAGTTAGGGTACGCTTTATATAAAACTGCAAGAAAAAGTAAAAATTTGCTACATGGGTTTTCATGGCAAGCTCTCACAGTTTTTATTCTGTAAAAATCTCGAGTTGTATTATATGTACACTTTTGCTCATACCTTTTGATTGGATTGTCTGATTGATACCAAAATTAGACAGCATCTAAATCATAGTTGCCCAAGCCCTATGCTCGCATACACATTTTGTTTTTGTAATGCTCGTAAGTATAGGATTTTACTCGCCTATACACTTTCATAAGAAATTTGTGTATATAGGCGAGCATAGGCGAGCATAGGAAAATAAAATTTGTATACTCCCGAAACGTTTCTATGGAAATACAAAAGCAATTTTTTATTTTGATTCGAACAGGTCCAACCCAGCAATAAAAATAATGAAATGTGGAACATATATGTATGTATATACATATGTATACTAATTTGATTCGTTCATATTTTCGATAATGTTATCTATGTCTGTTTCAACATTTGTGGTTGATAGTTGCAAAACTGACTCGAGGTGTTTGTCTCAGATCCGGTTTCTGTGTTTTGATTTTACAATTTTTAATTTTGATAATACACTTTCACATTTATACGTACATTGACAAAAGTTTTAAAATAAACGCTCGGAGGCAAAGATATTTAATTTTGTCACACTAATAATTAATTATTTATTTATATATTTTGAAAAATTTAGAGGAGGGCATTGAAAATTAATTAATAAATTCAGTAATAGTATCCAAAGTTCATAAATCTCGTATTAAAGATGTTTTTAAGCTTTCTAAAACCAATCCACTTTTCAATATTAATTAATTATTTATTTATAAATATTAATATTAATTTTATTAATTAAAAATGTATACATATATTCCAATGCATATTCGATAGCTTTGTTTGCATAACATAAATAGTATAAATACAAAGTTGGATTTTTAGTTAATTTCGATTATCGGTCTGGTTTGGGTCCTAATTTTTTTTACTGGGTTATCGAGATGTCAATGAAGTTGTAGAAAACTACAAAAAAATTTTTTTGTTTAAATTATGACATTGCTCGCCCGTAAGAAATGTTTGGGCATCATTGATCTAAATTAAGACATGTAATACTTTAAAACGCCAAAAACGGGAAAATGTACTAAGTCGACTTAGTACAGTATTGTTTGGAAGCATCGATATATCACATGCTTAGTCGCTTAATAACCCATGTCCCGGGTACATATGTATGTAGTTATGTATGTACATATTGGATGGTGCCGGGCACACGTTACTGGTAATATGTATTTGCAGTCTTCAATTTGTATAAAGTCTGGATGATAAGATGATGAGAAAGAGGGTGCGGATGGGGATAAGGATATACATATGTATATTTATTTTTGTAGCATTTGTTTTTTCATTTACTCCCGGATATCTCATTACTGTCATACATATGTATGTATGATTGTTTAACATAAATATGTATACATACATATACTTATCCCCATCCTCATGCTCAATTTTATTCATATCCTTATCCTTATATCCGCACCCTCATCCTCTTTCTTATCATCTTATCATCCAGACTTTATACAAATTGACGACTGCGAATATACCGTGTACCCTGTACTTAGGGTGGTCCCCAAATGTATGGATACAAATTTTATAGCATATTTTCTCAACCTCACCTCCTAGGTCGATGCTAATGTAGTCTAAAATACCACATATAAATTTTTGTCCCGATCGAAAACCGTTAAGGGGTGTGGCACATGCGTCAAAGTTCAGAAACTATGGAAGCTCAAAAATTTAAGTTTAATTTTTTGCATATTTAATACCCAAAATCAATTGTACTAAATGCAAATTTTGGTCCTGATCGGGGGTGGCTAAGGGTTGTCGCAGAGGGGTCAAAGTTCAGACTACCATATAAAGACAAAAAAAAATTAATTAGTTTTTTTTTGATAACTACTTTATTATTGAGCTCTCAAGACCATTTTTTTTTTTTTTTTTTTTTTTGTAAGGAAAAATTGGTATGAAAGATTAATACTTGTTTGGTAGAAGTTATACGTTCCATGTCACTTTTCACTTCTTCCTGAATACACCTAAATAACCTTTTTACACTCTTGTCAATCACATAGATTTTGCTTTTATATATAACTTCGCTTTTATATATACTATAAAAATGTATAAAACACCGCGAAAAGTGAAAATATATATAGTTTCTTCTCCTTCCTCAAAAATTTAGTCACGGCGACATAGCACGTTTTGCAGTATCACCGACGATATGTACGCGGGAAATGGGTTATTACGCGGCAAACCGTGTTATATAAATGCCGGGTATTGCTCGAATTACCCAAGCGCTTGCCTTTCATCAGTCCCAATACATTCGTATTATGAGGAAAATTATTGCTATTGCAAGCCTTGCAATCAAACATTTTTCAATCAATATGATTTACGATGAAAATGTATTACAATACAATTATTGCTATTGTAATTTTTGCAATGAAAATGATTTATGAGAAATGTTTATTGCAATGAAATTTTTGTAAATTATTGTATTGAAAATTTGTACAATCAAAAAATTTCAATAAATTTTATTGCAATGAACTTGATCCCCAAAAATTTCAATAAACGCAATCAAACATTTTTCAATCAATATGATTTACGATGAAAATGTATTACAATACAATTATTGCTATTGTAATTTTTGCAATGAAAATGATTTATGAGAAATGTTTATTGCAATGAAATTTTTGTAAATTATTGTATTGAAAATTTGTACAATCAAAAAATTTCAATAAATTTTATTGCAATGAACTTGATCCCCAAAAATTTCAATAAACGCAATCAAACATTTTTCAATCAATATGATTTACGATGAAAATGTATTACAATACAATTATTGCTATTGTAATTTTTACAATGAAAATGATTTATGAGAAATGTTTATTGCAATGAAATTTTTGTAAATTATTGTATTGAAAATTTGTACAATCAAAAAATTTCAATAAATTTAATTGCAATGAACTTGATCCCCAAAAATTTCAATAAATGTTTATTGCAATAAATGGAAGGTAAATTATTGATGATTGTAGTTATTTTACAATCAAACATTTTTTTTATAAATGTTTATTGCAATCTATGGAACACAAATTATTTCAAATTGCAATTTTTACAATCAAAAAACTGCAATAAATTTTCATTGCAATAAAACTGGTAGAGCAATCAATGATTGCTGGGAAGAATGATTGCAGCTTTTTACAGCTCTGATCAATACCATGTTCACCCAAAAAAAGAAAAGATTTATCGAAAAATGGGGCATTGCACCTCCCATACGTACTAAACTTTTGAGGCTGAATATATCTAAAAGGGTTGGAGGAAGGGCCTGAAAACCATTATGGAGGTATACTATACGTATCAATAATCTTACTTAATTGGTTAAAATAGCCAATACTCAGTGAAAATAAATATCCGGAATAGAAAACTAAAAATTTTGTGTATCGTGCAGCCTTAAACTGAATACTAAAATTATATATTTTTGAAGTTGCATACACAATGAAGTAGTGAAAAACCGTTAATTTTCTATTAAAAACAATACCGGTGTAATAACAATTTTTGAAATGAAATTAATAAAAAAATCTATTTTGGGCAGAACGAAGTTTGCCGGGTCAGCTAGTGCATTATATAATCGCTACTAATATTGGAAAAAATAAGCTGTTACAAGTAATAAGTTCTTTCACTGGTATAAGTAATTGCATATATCACGCAATCCAGTATAGTAATCTATAATGTATTATAATAAAAACTGGCAAAATAAACGAGAATGAGGGTAAATTGCTTTACAAAATTGCTATTTACAAAAATATAAATCAATTTAGGCTTTGCAAAATATATCGGCGGTGTTCCAAATCTTTTCGCTTATTTTATGCAATACCGGTAAGCGAAAAAATAATTTTAAAACTATGAGTGAGCAATTTATGCCGAAAACAAATAGCATACAGAATGAATAAAGAATCAAAACATTCTTTGCACAATGTATTTAAAAAAAAAAAACACTATTTGAATAATAATTATTACGCTATGTATTTGCACAGCTATTGCGTTATTTAAAAAATTTTCAACGACGGAATAACGCGACTAACCACGACAGTTTTATAATGAAAACTGGCAAAATAAACGAGAATGAGGGTAAATTGCTTTACAAAACTGCTATTTAGAAAAATTAAAATCAAAGCAAAGCGTTTGCAAAAAAATAACGGCAGTACTCCAAACATTTTCAATTATTTTCTGCGTTACCAGTAAGCGAAAAAATAGTAATTTTAAAACTGTCGCATTAAAAGTAATGAGCAAAGTAAGCGAATGGGTGTGCTTGCGTTATTTCATTGAATACAATTTCAAGCCATTACCAAAATATGGAAAAACCCTGCTGGGTATGTATGTATGTATGTATGTAACTTCATCCCATCCTAAAAGTTGCAACGTTTAGCTAAATTATTATATTTTTCAAACATTCACTTTACTTTTATTGTGTTCTCTCCTCTATTATTTCTATTCTCCTCCGGATTCGAAACATGACATCAACATTACATTCAGCCCAACGGCATCATATAATGAGACATTCAACATTATACTCTATGCTTCATTGAGGTTTTTATACTCAGCTGTACTAGTACACAGAGTATTATAGTTTTGATTTCATAACGGTGGATTGTAACAGAATGAAATAATCGAGATAGATATATACTTATATATATCAAAATGATCAGGGTGAAAGAGAAATCGATTGAGCCATGTCCGTCCGTCCGTCCGTACGCACGATAACTCGCGCAAAAATTGAGATATTTTGATGAAATTTGGAATGCAAGTTAGTATCGAGACTGGGACGGTTGGTATTGAAAATGGGCGAAATCGAACCATGACCACGCCCACTTTTCCTATATAGAAACAATCGGAAATTTGGTATCTCAGCCACTAATATAGCTGGAGCGATGAAATTTCACCCACATATTGAGCTCAGGCCCTTATGAAGAAATTTGATAAAATTTTGGAAAATGGGCGGTGCCACGCCCACTTATTAAGGGTCAAATATTGAAAGTTTTATATATCATAACTCAGAAACCGTTGAATATATATCGATGAAATTGGGTATGCATGATTTACTTACTTAGACAAATGTTTTGACGGGAAATTGTCAAAATCGGTTTACGGCCACGCCCACTTTTATATATGGGAACTATAAAGGGGCCTAATAAAAACATTTTAAGTAATATCTCTGTCAAACATAAAGATATATCATTGAAATTTTGTGGCAGGAGTCCAACTACGGACATAAAACCAAAACTACAAAAATTTTGGAAAATGGGCGGTGCCTCGCCCACTTATTAAGGGGCAAATATTGAAAGTTTTATAAGCCATAACTCAGAAACCGTTAAAGATATATCGATGAAATTTGGTACGCGTGATATATTTACCTAGCAAAATGTGTGGACGAAAAACTAATTTGAAAAAAAATTTGAAAATGGGCGTGGCTACGCCCACTTTATGCGGCACTCTCTTTATATAAAGTACCTACACCGTGTTTCCATCAAACGCAAACAAACAATGAAAGTATACAGCTGAGTATCTGATGTTCGATGCCACTCGAACTTAGGCTTCCTTACTTGTTAAACTTACCTTTCTTCAAAATAGCCTCTATGAATTTCATTAAATTCACTCCCGTATGCAAGCCAATAAGTAACAAGCATTCTGTTTTGTTGTTTTTGTATTTGCAAATATAATGAAAACAACCCCATGTACATACATACGTATGCAAAGCAAGAATTGGTTTTGTTTGTTCAAATTCTATTTATAGCACATACCACGGTTGCCGAAGTTGGTAATTACCAAAATAGGTTATTTTTTCGCTGTTGGTTTCTTGGTAACTTTCACATGTGTTTAGCTATTTTTATTTTCAAGAAATTGTTTACTATTTTTGGTATACAAGAAAATATGGAAGTGATTATAGGACAATGAGAATATTTTGGAGCACTGACTGTTCATTGTGAATATGCACAGGCAAACAAAGAAGAGCATATCTCCGATTAAAAACCGAAATAGTTTTGCTTCGATACACATAGTACATATTAGTTGATATTTTTTCGTTTAGGCTTATTTTTGCCTTAAAAATCGTACTAACAAGTAAGGAAGCCTAAGTTCGAGTGGAATCGAACATTAGATACCCAGCTGTATGCTTTCATTGTTTGTTTGCGTTTGATGGAAACACGGGGAAGGTACTTTATATAAAGCGAGTGCCGCATAAAGTGGGCGTAGCCACGCCCATTTTTTAAATTTTTATCAATCATCCAACTAAGCATATGAATATTCTTCTTTGTGCAAAATTTCATTCCTTTATGACTTATAGTTACAAAGATGTCACGTTACAAATTCCGAAAGGGTGTTCCAGAAATATCGTTGTTAAAAAATAGGCGTGGTCATAAACCGATTTCAATAAATTTTTGCGTGCCTATTAACACAAGTTATAAAAGAGTATAAACCAAGTTTCGTCATAATATCTCAATTATTTCTCGAGATATGGGCTTCGAAATCTTGTAGATTCCTTTGTATAAAAAGAGGCGGCGCCACGCCTATTTTACAAAATTTTTCTATTTTATGTCTCTGGTCTAGTGTGGAGCTCATGCCACAAAATTTCAATGAATTATCTTTACATTTGACAAAGATATCTCTTAAAATGTTTTTATTAGGCCACTATAATACACATATACAAAATTGGGCGTGGTCGTCAACCCATATCGCTAAAATTTTGAACATGTATTACCACAACTAATAAAAGTGTATAACCAAGTTTCGTCATTATATATAAATTATTTGTCGAGCTATGGTCTCAGAAACCTCATATATTCCTGCTTCTAAAAAGAGGCGGTGCCACGCCCATTTTCCAGAATTTTTGTGTTTTTTGTTTTATGTCCGTAGTTGGACTCACAAAATTTCAGTGATAGATCTTTATATTTGACAGAGATATCACTTAAAATGTTTTTGTTAGGCCCCTTTATAGTTCCCATATATAAAAGTGGGCGTGGCCGTCAACCGATTTGGACAATCTTCCGGCAAAACATTTGTCTAAGTAAGTACATCACGCATACCAAATTTCATCGATATATCTTCAACGGTTTCTTCTTAGCGGCCTGAGCTCAATACGTGGGTGAAATTTCATCGCTCCAGCTACATATATTAGTGGCTGAGATACCAAATTTCCGATTTTTCCTATATAGAAAAAGTGGGCGTGGTCATGGTCCGATTTCGCCCATTTTCAATACCAACCGTCCCAGTCTCGATACCAACTTGCATTCCAAATTTCATCAAAATATCTCAATTTTTGCGTGGGTTGGAGTGCGTACGGACGGACGGACGGACATGGCTCAATCGATTTCTCTTTTCACCCTGATCATTTTGATATATATAAGTCCATATCTATTAGACTGACCACAAAACATATGGGATTTGCAAAAGTATTGAATTTTTTCGCTCCCCGCGCATTTTCTGATAGCTTGACAATAGAAAATAAGATCTGCATAAAAATATGACCATCGGTAGTAGGAAATAGCCACGCGCATTTGAACTAAAGTTCAAAAATTGACCTAAAAATTATGCATTGCTTTAGAGACCAATATCTCTTTAAACAATGATTTTTGGAGAAATAATGTAATAATCATTTTTATACTAAATGAAACTGGGAACATATTCTCCATATGATAGTTATACATACCGTTATCCTTTCAGGACATATTGAGCCCTCAAAGTGAAATTTAAATTTTTTTGTTTGTTAAAAAGGCAAAAATAAATATTTAAAAAATAGAGAATTGTATAAACTATACATCATTTAATAGGGTATTTAAAGTAGTTTTACACATCATAATTTTTTTTTGATTTACATGCACTATTATAGTCAAGAAAATGATTTAAAATAAGCAAGTCGCATTTTTTCAAACTTTTTTTTTTACTAAACTGAAAATATCGTAGTAGGCTTTGCAATATAAAAAAAAAAATGTGGTATAGTTTCATATTTCAGCTCATTCAATAGTTTGTTGAACTTTCTTTAAAGTAAACTTGTAGCGGTAGTGCTCATAAGTGTGTTATATTCAGTTCAAAAAAATTTTTTTAAAACTATTATTGTAATGGCATTAAGATCCAGATGCATTCCCTTAATTGGTAATTATTTAATAAAATCTTAAGAGCTAAGTGCTATGTAAGGCTTTTCTATTGTATAATGTAAGAGTATATTTTTTAAACACAGGCTTGAAAAAAAACTTTGAATGGAAATATGCTTCCAAGCAGAAGAAATGTGTTAAGCTATTTATTTTATTGGATTCGTGATGAACATTAAACGGCAAAGGAAAGCACTCCTATTTTGTCCAATAGATTGATTGAGGTCTATACGAAATTCGGAATTCCGACCAAAAGAAAAGATGGAATAGAGAAAATGATTAAAAGGCGTTTAAATCAATACAACAAAATTATTAAATTGAAATGTGGTAAGGCAGGTAAGTAAAAAAAAAGTTTGAAAAAATGCGACTTGCTTGTTTTAAACCATTTTCTTGACTATAATAGTGCATGTAAATCAAAAAAAAATTTATGATGTGTAAAACTACTTTAAATACCCTATTAAATGATGTATAGTTTATACAATTCTCTATTTTTTAAATATTTATTTTTGCCTTTTTAACAAACAAAAAAATTTAAATTTCACTTTAAGGGCTCAATATGTCCTGAGAGCATAACGGTAGGTATAACTATCATATGGAGAATATGTTCCCAGTTTCATTTAGTATAAAAATGATTATTATGTACATTATTTCTCCAAAAATCATTGTTTAAGGAGATATTGGTCCCTAAAGCAATGCATAATTTTTAGGTCAATTTTTGAACTTTAGGTCAAATGCGGGTGGCAATTTCCCACTACCGATGGGCAGATTTTTATGCAGATCTTATTTTCTATTGTCAAGCTATCAGAAAATGCACGGGGGCCAAAAAAATCAGGACTTTTGCATTTGTGGTCAGTCTAATATCTATCTCGATTATTTCATTCTGTTACAATCCACCGTTATGAAATCAAAACTATAATACTCTGTGTACTAGTACAGCTGAGTATAAAAATTGAGAAATAATTTAATTAGAAACAAAATGATGAACGAAAATATAAGTATTTAAGAAAAAGCGTGGGGTGATCAATAATATGATTTGTACAACTAGTACAAAAATATACCTAGTTGTGAAATTATAGAGTACGATATATGAAATCTCGAAAGAGTCAAAATAAAAATATTAGTAAAAACAGCGATTTTAAATATTTTTTGACATACTGAGCACCCGACGCTTTTCCTTAAATACTTATATTTTTGTAAGAATTGACAGCAAATTACATGCATACTTTAACACCATTTTTCCACCATTCGTAATAAAATTGCCAACCATTTCTTTTCGGCAGTAGTTAGAGTAGACTAGAAGGTGTGTCCATGCATAATTGCAAGCCAAAAATCCTAATGGTTCAGGCTGTACGACGTTTTGAGTTTTATTTTATGAAAAATAAACATACTGACATACTGATTTCTTTAATCAAAATTTTAAGAATAATAATTATTTTCGATCCTTGGTTATTATTTTAGTCTTGGGAACAGGGTTTTAAATTACTTTCAAATTTTTTTCATTTCCTTTGAATTTCATTTTCATTTGAAAATTAACAAATCAACAGCGCAGCCTTCAGTTTCAAAAAATTACTGTCGACTGTTACGGTATTATGGACATTTTTACAGCACAGCAAAAGGCAAACAGAATTTCGAGTGTTTACAGTACTGTTATAGTTGTTTCTTTTTTTTCAATTTATGAGAACACAATCGGAATTGTAATGTACAAAAAAAAAAACAAATTTCCAAAAGCCGCACTGAAAACTGAAACTCCGTATATCTGTGCTTTGCTGTCGACAGATCTGTTTGAAATTGTACAGTAAGGCAACAGCACAAACAAACAAAAAAATATATTCGACTGTTCTGTGTTTCGACCTCGAAATTCAAATTCATGATAACTAGAGCAACCAAAAACTTGCACAGGCAAGTTTTTTTTTTCTATGGCATCTATCACATAATGCTTAATTTAGTAGTTTTTAACAACTTACCCCAACAAAAAATACACATTCTGGCCTACTTTTAATAGAGCTAAAAATTGCCAAATTCATAATAAATTCTAATACATGGTATTAACTGAAAAATAAAAAAATAAATCGGAAGAAATATTCCCTAACAATGTTACGGATTTTCTGCTCTCTGATTGGCTAATCGCTTCAATTTGCAAATTGAATTGCTTCAGATATGACATGTATTGGGTCGGGTAATTTCAACAAAATTTTACTGCACCTCTAACCCCTCCTATATATCTATATTATTAATACGCTAACATAAATTTTGTTCCATCTTCTCCGTCGAAACTACTGAACCGATTTTAAAACTAAGCACACCATTAGAAAGGTATTGCTCTCAAATAGAACTGCACCAATTTTCATGAAAATGCGTCCACAATCGCCGTTGAAAAATTGCATTGTGGTTGTTGTTGCATGCTTTTGCACACAACAGCTGTATCAATGCGCAAGCATACTTGACTTTGTGCGTTTTCACCAAACTTATCATGCAATTGTGAACATGTTTGGCTGGATGTGGTGTGTAGTTTCAAAGAAGTAGAAACGTAAAAAGGTAGCAAAAGCACTACAACAAAAACACAAAGTCAAGGACTAAAAAGGATAAAAAGGAATAATTAGGAAATAAATTGAGTAAAGAAAAGAGTAGAAATAGAAAGAAAGAAGTAGGTAGGAGAATTTGGAAGACGAGTAACGACAATAACACCAACAACAACAAAATAGTAGCAGTAAAAGTAGCAACAAAAGGAGCAGCATCAACAGGAACAAGAAGAAAATGGTAGATAACAGTGACAACAACAAACAATTATACAAAAACTATAGTTGCGCTTTAGTCATAAGAAAACATCTAGAAAGACTGTCGAGTTTCGACAGTAGGCAGCACTCTATTTTCAATTATCGTTAGCTCTGCTCCTAGCTCCCATTTTTTTGCTTGTGGTGATCAGGGATGCCGTTTGTAGGCCTTTCTAACCATTGATTTAAATTTTAGTTAATTTAATTTTAATTGTCTTTCTGTTTTAAAACATGTAACTAAGATTTACATTTCGCTAGCTTAGAGTGCAAATTGGCTAAGTGCCTTTTTTCAAACTTTACAGGAGAGACAAACAACAAAAAATGTCGTAAGCGCCTATATAAAAAAATCTGTTCATGTAAATTTGCGTATCACTGGATGTCCCTGACCATTCGCTGGCGAATTTAATATACACCATAATTTGGTTGCATTAAGCGTGACATACATTTATTTCTATAAAAACCGATAAATGAGTACATATGCATATAAACATATAACATATTTAATAAATTACTTACCGCAGTGTGTTTTCCATGTTCCATTTGGCCAGCGACTGATTTTATAATTTTCTTTGTGCGAAATATTTGACAAATTTTGGCGATCGCACTCACAAAATGTAACAAAGAAAACAACTTGCGTAATTCAATACAAAGTCCAATTTCTTATGTATAATGCGTAACTGCACACCTTCCAGGAATGTGTGAGCGAGAGAATTAAATATTTCATGTCTGCAAATTATTATGTATCAATAAATATATAAAGTGAACCGGTTCACTCAAGAACACAAACAGACATACATACATACATACGTACAAACAAGTAAACAGATGACAACTCAAATGCTTGTACATATGTACGTAAGTGACATTATAAACATTATAAAACAAGTAAGGAAGCCTAAGTTCGAGTGGAATCGAACATTAGATACTCAGCTGTATGCTTTAATTGTTTGTTTGCGTTTGATGGAAACACGGTGTACTTTCTATAAAGCGAGTGCTGCATAAAGTGGGCGTAGCCACGCCCATTTTCTAAATTTTTATCAGTCATCCAACTAAGCTTATGAATATTATTCCCTGTGCAAAATTTCATCCCTTTATGAGTTACAAAGATGTCACGTTACAAATTCCCAAAGGGTGTTCCAGAAATATCTTTGTTAAAAAGTAGGCGTGGTCATAAACCGATTTCAATAAAATTTTGCGTGTCTATTAACACAAGTTATAAAAGTGTATAAACCAAGTTTCGTCATAATATCTCAATTATTTGTCGAGTTATGGGCTCCGAAATCTCGTTGATTCCTTTGTCTGAAAAGAGGCGGTGCCATGCCCATTTTCCGAAATTTTTCTATTTTTTGTTTCCGATCTATTGTAGAACTCATGCCACAAAATTTCAATGAATTATCTTTATATTTGACAAAGATATCGCTTAAAATGTTTTTATTAGGCCACTTTATAATACCCATATATAAAAGAGGGCGTGGTCGTCAACCGATTTCGCTAAAATTTTGAACATGTAATAAAAGTGTATACACCAAGTTTCGTCATAATATCTCAATTATTTGTCGAGTTATAGGCTAAGAAATGTCGTATATTCCTGCTTCTAAAAAGAGGCGGTGCCACGCCCATTTTCCAAAATTTTTACGGTTTTTGTCTTATGTTCGTAGTTAGACTCCTGCCATAAAATTTTTATGATATATCTTTATATTTGACAGAGATATCGCTTAAAATGTTCTTATTAGGTCACTTTATAAGACCCATATATAAAAGTGGGCGTGGCCGTCAACCGATTTTAACAATTTTTCGTCCAAACATTTGCCTAAGTAAGTAAATCACGCGTACCAAATTTCATCGATATATCCTCAATGGTTTCTGAGTTATGGCTTATAAAACCCTCAATGTTTGACCCTTAATAAGTGGGCGTGGCACCGCCCATTTTCCAAAATTTCACCAAATTTCTTCATAGGGGCCTGAGCTCAACACGTGGGTAAAATTTCATCGCTCTAGCTATATTAGTGGCTGAGATACCAAATTCCGATTTTTTCTATATAGGAAAAGTGGGCGTGGTCATGGTCCGATTTCGCCCATTTTCAACACCATCCGTTCCTGTCTTGATACCAACTTACATTTCAAATTTCATCAAAATATCTCAATTTTTGCGCGAGTCATCGTGCGCACAGACGGACAGACGGACGGACGGACAGACGGACGGACATGGCTCAATCGATTTCCCTTTTCACCCTGATCATTTTGATATATATAAGTCTATATCTGTCTCGATTATTTCATTCTGTTACAATCCACCGTTAGGAAATCAAAACTATAATACTCTGTGTACTAGTACAGCTGAGTATAAAAATTCATGTTCACATTTATAGCATGTAAGTTAATGTATATAAACATTGTTGCTAAGGTCCACAACATATTTCCAGAGTAAGTTCTTAGACTTCAAGTTCACTTTCACTCACTCTCGTTTGTTACTTCACACGCTATACAAGTGTCTTTGCATTAATAAATTGTTGTTGATTGAAATCTACATTTGTGTTTAATTTCACTGGCGCAGTCGCTGAGTCAAAGTAAATGACTCATTAAACGAACCTTCGCGAAATATTTATAAAAAATATATATTAATTAAAAATATACAATAAATTGAGGACAAATGACAAATAACTAAACACAAAAGAAAATAAAAAATTTTAGAGTGGAGTTACTGTGAAAAAAAAAAAAAATAGTAATAAAATTAATTAACTGAAAAGAAGAGACAGTAAATTAAAAAGTCTCGCTGAGTTATTGTGCAATTAATAAGAAAAACAATAATTAAAAAACAAAAAAAATCTAAAATATATATACATATAAGTTTATTGAACAAACTGTGAAAAATAAAATAACAGTAAAAAATATTCTATGAAAATAACTGTTCAAAGTAAAATATAGGTCAAAGAGTGAAATTTATAAGCTTAAACCCTAGTGAAAAAAGATAAAAAGATAAAAATAACAACAAACTTTGTATGACACTTTTACTAGAAACAATATCCAAGCTTTCTCCTGTAATATTATATTACTAACAATAACAACAAACACACATAATACTCGTACAACTACCGTAAATTTCTACCGTATGCTAGAGCAACAACTAAACGATATTTGCTCACTTATTCATTCATTAAATATAAATTCGCGTACAATGGCTAATTTGGAAGAGATTAAAGAACGAAGAGATCGCGTCGTGCAAAGCATTAAGCTAGTCTCCCCTTTCGATGGTGATAGAAGCTACCTGTCGCTCTATATTGGCAGAATTGATGGCATCGTTCCGCCTTTCTCTACTCTTACCATTGAAGAGAAACCATTCTACTTCCAGTGCATAATAAGCACACTACGTGGAGCAGCTTTGGATGTCGTAAGGAGAGAGCAACCAACTGACTGGCTTACACACGGTAGGCAGGAAGCGACGATAGGTTGCATGAAAATGTCGAGAAAAAAGGAAAGTGGGGTTGTGTTATGTGATGTTTATAGATGGAACATCCGTTGAAATTAAAATCCGAGCTGCTCCTTTTTCAAGGATATCCACATTTTTTGTTTTTTTTGAAAGGATCAAATATTGAGAAAATCGAAAATTCGCCACCGTCCAAATTTTTCCGATTTCAATACATTATTTGGTCGCTAAGGGATACAAAAAAAGGTATTAAAAAGAAAAATGGACACCTGTAGTGGAAAAATCCAATGTGAACAGGACCTAAAGGATAACCACTGAAATATAAAATAACACAAAAAGTACCCACTTTAATTTGCGTATAACTCCTAACATGTTAACTCTACGTGAAAATTCCTTATAATATGTTTCATTCAGAATAAATAAAGGAATATTTCTTTGATATACAATTTTGATGTACCTGCAGTGGTTAATGCACTTTGGTCCATCTAAAGTGAAAATTTCAAAAAAAGTACGTTTTTTTTATGGTGCTATTTTAAGTTCAAATATTTTTCTAGTTTATGTAAATATTTTAATCTAATGATCCAATTCTCATTCTTACATATCTATACGTTAATATTAAAAAGAATTGGAGCTGAAATACGCGCTAGCTGTGCACGGTGGGCGGTAAGCAACAATAGGTTGCATGAAAATATCGAAAAAACGATCGCCGGCTAAACACTTACGTAAACTGATATTCTAATATACTTCATAAACACACAGCAAGCGTGAATAAAATCTCCAACATTTTTTTTAAACGAAAATTAGTACCAGCACACAGCTAGGCACATATTCGTTGGGCCATCGTTTTTACGATATTCCCATGCAACCTATTGTTGCTTCCCGCCCACCGTGCACAGCTAGCGCGTATCTCAGCTCTAACTCTTTTTTAGTATTAACGTAGAGATGTGTAGGAATGAGAGTTGGATCATTAGATTAAAATATTTACATAAACTAGAAAAATATTTGAACTTAAAATAGCACCATAAAAAAAACGTACTTTTTTTGAAATTTTCACTTTAGATGCACAAAAGTACATTAAGCACTGCAGGTACATCAAAATTGTATATTAAAGAAATATTTCTTTATTTATTCTGAATGAAACATATAATAAGAAATTTTCACGTAGAGTTAACATTTTAGGAGTTATACGCAAATTAAAGTGGGTACTTTTTGTGTTATTTTATATTTCAGTGGTTATCCTTTAGGTCCTGTTCACATTGGATTTTTCCACTACAGGTGTCCTGTTTTCTTTTTAATACCTTTTTTTGTATCCCTTAGCGACCAAATAATGTATTGCAATCGGAAAAATTTGGACGGTGGCGAATATTCGATTTCCTCAATATTTGATCCTTTCAAAAAAAACAAAAAATGTGGATATCCTTGAAAAAGGAGCAGCTCGGATTTTAATTTCAACGGATGTTTCATCTATAAACATCACATAACACAACCCCACTTTCCTTTTTTCTCGACATTTTCATGCAACCTATCGTCGCTTCCTGCCTACCGTGTACACTGCGCGAGCTGTTAATTAGTGAATTCACTGAGCACACACCCATAACTACATTAATATTGTCAATTGATAACATTAGATTTGATACAAACGTAAAAAAATTATGCGAAGAGATTAATTTAGAGGTATGTAAAATAAGAGATCGTATTAAGTTAAGTAATTTTGATAATTCTCGTGAAATTTTTTTGTATACTGAATTACAACAAATAAGTTTGAAAACATTGAAAAGAGAACTCCCAAATCACCTTACTGCTTTGATTAATATTAACTCGCCTGCTAACTTAAGAGAAGCGATTCGCATTTTGAAAGAAAATGGTGAATACGAAAACTGTGGCGAGTACAATCAAAATAAGAAGCAAATCCTAAATCAAAGTAAGCAAAGTACATGTAATAAAGCTCATAATATGCATCAAAATAACGATTTTCAGAGCAGTGTACCAAATTTTCCAGTATTAAATTCGTGTTCGCTTCCTCATTCATTAGACACTAGTTTTTATTCATATCAGCCTCCTCTCCCCACCAGTAGAATGCAAGCTATACCCTACTACAGCGTACCAAACACACAACAGCCTCCTTTTCCCAGCAATATAATTCAAAATACACCGCACTACGGCGTACCAAGCACACAACAGCGCGTTCCTTAGATGCAAAGAACTGGCTCGAATCAGTCTCGTTTCAATCAGCATAATATCCAAACCGGTGCTGCAAACATAAAACGAACTAATTCAAATCAGTCTCGCATTAGGCGATTTGGTGTTCCGGTACCCATGGAACAAGATGAACAAAATTTTCATTTGGAAGCCTCGGAAAATTACCCAGAATTCAATTGAATATACAAAATAAATTATATGATTTTTTAATTGATACGGGCTCGTCTGTTAGCCTAATCAAACCAAACATAATAAAAAGCCATATTATTTCTTCTAATCCTATAACATTAAATACAGTTACTGGGTCGATTATAATAAAAGATACACAGGAATTAGTAGACGATAAACAAAACAATTTCCATGGTCTGCTGGGTTGGAATGCACTTAACCAATTATGTGCACATATCGACATTCCAAACAAAGCTATTACTTTGAATGGAGTGAGATACAAGTTCGTGGATGAAGTCTTTCGTAATGAATATAATAATTTGTTAGATGAATTAGGTATAATGCAGAATAAAGAAGATTTGTTTAGGCTGGACCATTTAAATAAAGAAGAAAGGGAAATTTTGCAAAAACTTTTAGACAAATACAGTAGCATATTTTATAAAGAGGGTGAAAAATTAACATTTACGAATTCAGTTAAACATCAAATTAAAACATCTGATGACACAGCAATTTATGTGAAACCATATAGATACCCAGAAGTGCACAAAAAAGAGATTAATAAGCAAATTAAAGAGATGTTGGATCAGAAAATTATTTGCCATAGTAGTTCACCGTACTCTGCACCTATTTGGATAGTGCCAAAAAAACTTGATGCATCGGGCATTAAAAATTGGCGTATGGTTGTAGATTATCGTAAGTTAAACGACATAACAATCAGCGACAAGTAACCTATACCTAATATGGACGAAATCCTTGACAAGTTAGGCAGATGTATGTATTTTACAACGATCGACTTAGCAAAGGGGTTCCACCAAATAGAAATGGACCCCAAAGATCGTAGAAAAACAGCGTTTTCAACACAAAATGGCCACTATGAGTTTCTTAGAATGCCTTTTGGGTTAAAAAACGCTCCTGCAACTTATCAGCGACTAATTAATACGGTTCTGGATGGTCTAATTGACGTCAATTGCAGAGTTTACTTAGACGATATAATCGTTTACAGTACATCATTGCAGGAGCATATTGATGCCCTTAGTAAAGTCTTTGATAGATTGCGTAAAGCTAATTTAAAAATTCAATTAAAGAAATGTGAGTTTCTAAAGAAAGAAACGGAATTTCTTGGTCACATTATTACACGTAATGGCATAAAACCTAATCCTAATAAAGTGGCTGCAATACTTAAATATCCTGTTCCTAAAACAGAGAAAGAAATTAAACAATTTCTTGGCTTAGCAGGATTTTATCGCAAATTTATACGGAATTTTTCTAATATAACTAAGCCACTAACGCATTGTTTAAAAAAAGGTAACAGAATCGACTCTAATAATGAAGGGTGTTTAAAAGCAATAGATACAATTAAGCTATTGTTAACAAAGGATCCAATATTAGCCTACCCCGATTATAGCAAAATGTTTACCCTCACAACAGATGCGTCAAATAAAGCTCTCGGGGCTGTTTTAAGCCAAGATGGTAGACCCGTATGCTATGCAAGTCGTACGCTAAACGACCATGAACTCAACTACTCGACAACCGAAAAAGAATTGTTGGCTTTGGTATGGGCAACTAAATATTTCAGGCCATACTTATATGGCGGAAAGTTCATGGTATACACTGATCACCGTCCTCTGCAATGGCTTCACAATTTAAAGGAACCGAATTCAAAGTTGCAGAGGTGGAAAATAAAACTGAATGAGTTTGATTTTGAAATCAAATATATTGCTGGGAAAGAAAACTACGTGGCGGATGCCTTAACAAGAGTTAGGATTGAGGAATGTAGTTATGGTGAAGATATCTCAAATATAGCAACGGTCCATTCCGCTTCAGAGGATTCTCAAAATTATATAAGTATAACAGAAAGGCCTTTAAATATATTCAAACGTCAATTAAAATTAGTTAGAGGTACCAATGTTTCTTTTCATACCGAAAGTATATTTAGCAATTCTTTAACTACCGTGACTTATAATAAACTTAATTACGAGCTGATAAAAGAAATAATTAGTAAATATCTATAATAATAATACAATGACGCTATTATAACTCTGACGAGTTTTATGGCCGAGCTTCTCTCCCAATTCGAGGTGTGCTCCTTTTGGTTTTTCCTACTAATTGGGTGGACCTACAGTTTTATTCCGGCTCCGAACGGCGAATGCATTTTTTGTGAGAAGCTTTTTCATGGCAGAAATACTCTCGGAGGGTATGCCGCCCACTGCCGAGAGGTGACCGCTGCTCTTAAAAACCCCAATAATTGGATTTTTACTAATTAGAAAAATTGTTTTGGTGTTTTGCTCGGACCGTGGTATGAACCCGAGACCTCTGGCATAGCAGGCGAGCACTCTACCCACTGCACCACAGCGGCCAGTAAATATCTACTTAATCGTAAAGTTGCTATATTTGTTCCCAATGATGGCGATTTTGCAATTTTTCAAAACGTATATAAATCAGTTATTCAAAATAAACCAAACTCAGTAGTTCGAGCAACAAAACTATTAGAAAATATACTTGAATACGCCGACTTTAAAACAAAAGTTTTACAAATACACCTTGAAGGACTACATCAGGGAATTGAGAAGGTGGCTAAGTGTTTTAAGTCAAATTATTACTACCCCAATTATTTGAAAGAGATCACCAAAGTGATAAACGACTGTGAATTATGCAATCACTGTAAAAACGACCACATCGCTTGTAAAATTCCCCTCAAAGTCACACCTCCTGTCTACGAGACAAGAGAAAAATTTGTTGTTGACATTTGGGAATGGGATAAACACCACTACTTGACATGTATAGATATTTATTCTAAATATGCTATAGCAGAGGAAGTGAGTTCATTGAATTGGCTAGAAACGAAGAGAGCGCTATTAAAAGTATTTAACGTAATGGGTCCTCCAAAAGTACTTAAGATAGATCAAGATCAAGGCATAAACAATATCAATATAAAACAATGGTGCAACCAGTTGAATATACAATTGGAAGTTACTACGGGAAAAACCGGTATTGGTGACATCGAACGCTTACATACATAAAACTTTTAATGAAAAATTAAGAATTATTAATACTTCAGACAACTAAGAATTAAAATATTACAAAATAGAACAAACAGTTTTCACTTACAACCATAATATTGTGCATTCTACTACTGGCGAAACCCCATATAATATTTTCTTTAATAAACTTTCCCCAAAAGTAAATCCACAGCTGGTGAAAGAAAAAAGAATACAAAATATTAACTTCAAACGAAAAGACGTTCTAATTGATACGAATTTTGTTAGTGTAGAAAATTCTAGGAAGCGTTTAGATAAAACTAAAAATCCATTTAGGCAAGTGAAATTATTCAAAGCAGAAGATGATAATGAACATTTTGTTGTTAAATTTAAAATACAAAAATCAGTTTAAAAGGAAAAAGAATAATACTTAAACACTCCAGTATATATCTATCTAATATCGTGTATATTTTATTTACTATATTCTGTATAGTTCTGTAACAATGCTAAATTTAAGAAAATGTATTACTGCGTAGGTCTATGTACTTAGTACACTCTTAAAAATTTTCGTGTAATTTTGCATACAAAAAGGTAGGTTACTTTTTTCCTACCTTATTATGCGCAAAATCGCACACTGAAAAATTCAACAGATAAGCTGTTTAAATTTAAACAATAAAAGTGTAAAGCCTACACAAACAAACTAAACACCAATCGAGTAATAAATTGTAATTTCGCATATAAGTTAAACAAAATTACCAATTTACTATGTAATTTTACCCGACTCAATTGTAATTTCGCGCACGAGATTTGAAATAACAATTTCTGTATGCAATTTTAATCCAAAATGCGTGTAAAATCGCATGATATGCTCACTTTTGCTGAAAAGTGCGTAAAATTTCGTTTAGAACTGTAAATTACACACTTGTAGTGTAAATCTACGAAAAAAATGTAATTGTCAACTAAAAATTACATATATTTTGGTAGCATATTTACACGCAGTTTTTAGAGTGTATAAGTATATGGCAATTTCTTTGTAATGGAGGAGTGACATTATGTTTATAAACAAATTCATGTTCACATTTATTAGAGCTGCAAAACCATCGATAGTCGGACCACTCGATAGTTTCGATAGTCAAAAAAAAAACTATCGATACTATCGATAGTTTTTTATGAATATTTCACTACAATAAAAAGAGGGATTGTTTTGTTTACATTTTTCTTTCCAAAAAGTGTTTAATTTTTCTGTTTTTTACGCAAAATTATAATTAAATAAAATATCAAATAAGAATTAAATACTTCGCTTATGTATGTAGCATTTTCAGGTTAAATTAAACCTTTTTCAATTGAAAATTTTCACTAGATTTGAAAAAGGTTTCATTTGAGTTGAAAAAGCTATAGTAATAAAACTAAAAGTAGTACATTTGTTTTTTTAGCATCGTTGGCGCTGACTAGTAAATAAGGCACATTGTTTATACATTTCATTAATGTAAAATACCGATAATCAAAAGGCACACTGTTTAAACATTTCATTAATGTAGAATACACTATGCTTTAAATAAATCAAAAAACAAAAAAATACGAAGAATTTCAGTTATGGGGAGGATACGTTTTATTATTTAAAAATTAGCCCGTTTAATTGTTAACGTAATATCAAGGATATCTGATAAAAAACATTATTTTTAGCGATTTCTTTCATGTGAAACAAAAAGGATTTTTTATGGACGAAAAACTCGGTTAGATGACTCATCCGTGAATAGACAAAAGATAAAATTTGTTTGTGACTTCACCCTCTCATATGGTTAGCGTTAATCAGAGGTTTAGTAAACGGTCCTTAAGCTAAAGATATAGATACTTATGTATTGTGCAACGATTTTTCGTCATCCCTTGTGAAAAAATCGTTCCACAATACATCATATTCCTACCCCGCACAGTGCCGCGACTCCATACAAATGATGGACAAAAATAGAAGGAGTGGTCAGAATTGGCTGGAACTTTGCACCTGGAAGTATTATGCCACGCTAATTTCAAAAATGAAATCGGTTTTTCTGTACCGGTTACTCATTTCGAGAAAACCGAGGTTTTCCTGTATTTTTATATGAAGATAGTCATTGTGAACATGTGTTAATATAAGTGGAAGCAGTCATCAGAATGGGCTGAAACTTTACACCTGAAAGGCTTATGTCACGTCAATTTCAGAAAATAAATCCGTTTTTCAGCACCTGTTACCATTTAATTAAAAACAAATTTTTTTTTTACAATTTTTTCAAAAGGTAAAAACCGAAATCGTATTCAAAACTTGTTGAAACTTTAAAACTAAAAGGACGAAGACATGCTAATTTCAAAAATGAAATTGATTTTTCGGTACCGGGTATCCATTAAAAAAAAAACTATTTTTTTTACATTACTATATGAAAGACAAATAAGGCATAATCATTGCTGATTGTGGTGTTTACGAAAACATGAAGGAGTTGTCAGAATTTATTGAAACTTTACATCTAAAGTTTCTATATTACTCTTATTTTAAAAAAGTAATCGGTTTTTTCGTAACGGGTACCCCTTAAAAAATACCGAGTTTTTGCACATCATTACTTAAAAATGAAATATGGCATATCATTGTTGCTAAGTGTTCAGAAAAATAGAGTTAATACTTAAAATTTGTCGAAACTTTACTCCCTAAGTGAATACATTACGGTGGTTTGAAAAATTGAGGTTTTCCCTTACATGTTAACCTTTAGAAAAAAAAAATTCTTGAAAATAAAGCATAATCGCTGTTAAGTAAGTAAGTAATAATCGCTGTTGTATGTATGTTAATAAAAACATAACTCATCGGTGTTTTATATTTTAAATATTTTTTTTGTGTATATGGGTAAAAAATATGTCAAATATGTACAATTTATTCATGAAAAAAGACAATAAAAAAAATTTAAATTAAATAAAAAAATTGGACCTCCCTGATGTGTATACATTTGTACTATCATTTTTGCAAGCTGTTTTTGTTTGGTGCTTAAGCAAAATATTATTCTTTATGCAGATAAAGAGTAATAGGTATGTTATTTATTTTTATTTTCTTTTTGTTCGGGCGCTGTAAGGTGTCTCGATTGCATTTATTTGCTTACCCGAATTGGTTAACATATTATTTGTAAACTGGTGTCATATATATATATCTTCGTATACCTTTGTTTTTGGCTCCCATACCGTGATGCATATTTAAGTATTTTAATTAGCTCATAATTTTTAGATTTCAAATCACCCTGTACCTCTAAAAATTTTTTTGGCACTTTTAGCTTTAATTCAACACTTTAATTTTGAAAAACGAACCAAAACTTTAGATCTTAGGGCATTCACGAAAAGTATTATAAATATAGATCAGCCAAAATAATACCAAAAAAAGGGCATTTAGTCACTTTTTCAAAATTGAAAATTTTCAAATATTGGAAAAAGGTGGAAGAGATTTCAACTGTTTCTGTTAGTAGGAGGTCCAAACTACCATAAACAAAAACAAAAAATTTCGGGGAATTTTATGATGGTTTTTTTTGCCTCCAAAGTTTACTAATTTCCGGATTTTGGTATGTTTAATCATATATTTATTTATTAATAAAAAAAAATATTTGTATATTTGTTTTTTTCATGAACCATACATTTTTTGGTTTGTCGTATATATCTTTATGAAATCGCAAAAGTTGATCTTGCTAGGAATAAAAAATGTATTTTTAACAAATTTTTAACTGCGGCCACTTTTATGTGCGAAGCGCCGAAATGAAATGGTATGTAGAAAATAGGTGAAATTTGAGGGGGTGTGTGAGGCTGAAAGTTGTTTTTATCACAAAATAACTTACGAATTTCTCTTAGTTGGAGTTTTAACTGTAACTTGACATCAAAATATCTAAGTTTCAAGACAGTCGATTTTTGTATTTTTGTCCACCTTCGCGGCACTGTGCCCCATCGGAAAACCAAGCAAAAAAAGGAATAATGAAAATTACTTAACTATTGCTTGCCATTTTATATCAGAAGAAGATTTCAAATTGCGAGTAGCTGTACTGTAGACACAAAAGCTGCTGTCAGATACAAATCATTCCTCAGCTAATATATTGGAAACCTTGCACCATGTTCCATCTGTGATCAAAGCATGCGAGTTACCGTGTTTTGCACCTTCATTGAATTTAGCTGTGCGAGCAAATTGTTTCCTATTTTAAAGGCAATACTATTGAAATGATAAGTTTAAGGCCGCGCAAGAAGTCTATAGTGTTTTGCAAAAAAAAATGTTGTAAAACGACGCCCTATACACGGATGAGTCATATAACCGAGTTTTTAGTCCATAAAATATTCTTTTTGTTTCACATGAAAGAAATTGCTAAAAATAATGTTTTTATCAGATATCTTTGATATTACGTTAACAATTAAACGGGCTAATTTTTAAAAAATAAAACTTTTCTGACTTTTACAAGTTTTTATAAAAAACTTAATTTGAAAATCAAAACTTTCAAAAATCGCAAAAAATTAAAAATGTTGACATTGACCAGATGTCATTTAGCGAGGTGTGGTTCAATTACTACAAGTTTTATATCGTTAGAAGCCTGGATTTTAGTCGCCTCTTACGACAGGCATTCCTTACCACGGGTATATTCTAAGCCCCCTAACCCGCTGGGGTATTAATTTGACCAATTTGATATCGAAATCCAACTCCTCCCTAACATTCAGTATTCTTCTCTTGGGACAAAACTACAAGAATGAATAGGGATAACCATCGATAGTGGAAAAAAACTATCGATAGTGACACGAAAAAAAAACTATCGATACTATCGATAGTGCCATCGATAGTTTTGCAGCTCTAACATTTATAGCATGTAAGTTAATGTATATAAACATTGTTGCTAAGGTCCACAACATATTTCCAGAGTAAGTTCTTAGACTTCAAGTTCACTTTCACTCACTCTCGTTTGTTACTCCACACGCTATACAAGTGTCTTTGCATTAATAAATTGTTGTTGATTGAAATCTACATTTGTGTTTAATTTCACTCGTATGTAAATCTTGCGGAATGAGAATGCAAAGACAATGAGTGATACATTAAATGCAAATAAATAAACGCAGCGATTCTCAAATGTTAATACGGAAGTCCACAACATCCCGACCCCCGCGAATCAACCAGATTCCCCATCATCTATGTCTAGTATGGTTGAATTTGCTCTTCGTTTCAAACCAGATGCAGTACGAACGTCAACTCTCCGATCTCACAATCCGCACCAGGGTACACAGCTTTCACCAGGCCTCGACACCACACCTCGACGAGGTACATTAGGGTCGCAAATGAAAACTAGATCACCAATCTGCATAGGTTTTACCCTTTTGACACCACTTCACCCAGCGCACTGTGGTCCCAATTGTTTTTTTAGGCCGAATTTAATCAAAAATTGACAGGTGTCATATTAATTTTTTTGTAAACTAAACTAATAGTCGAAAGTGTATACAATTTAAATCAAAAAAAATTTTATGCAATAAGTGCTGTTATATGAACAAAAATCGTGCTCAAAAAGTGTGGACTTGTAAAATCGTCGGTCGAGTATTTTATATAAACCTTGCAATCGATCGTAAATCCACGTGTTTTTCTTGAATAAGTGTATTTCTTTTTTGTTATACCTCATGGAAAAAACATCAAAAGGTAAGTTGTATAAGTTTTTAACGAATAGAATAAATATTGCATTTGAAAAAGGCTTACTTTATAACAGATCAATTTAAAAAAAAAATTTCGAAAATTTTTAAGGTTATAAAAAATGTGGCCGCTGTGGTGCAGTGGGTAGAGTGCTCGCCTGCTGTGTCAGAGGTCTCGGGTTCAAACCACGGTCCGAGCCAAACACCAAAACAATTTTTCAATTAGTAAAAATCCAATTATTGGGTTTTTTAAGAGCAGCGGTCACCTCTCGGCAGTGGGCGGCATACCCTCCGAGAGTATTTCTGCCATGAAAAAGCTTCTCACAAAAAATGCATTCGCCGTTCGGAGCCGGCATAAAACTGTAGGTCCACCCAATTAGTAGGAAAAACAAAAAGGAGCACACCTCGAATTGGGAGAGAAGCTCGGCCATAAAACTCGGCAGAGTTATAATAGCGCCATTGTATTATTATATTATTAAAAAATTGCACGCATTTGAACGTGTTGGGAATGTTATAAAAAAATAGCTTTACCTTTTAGCGATACTTATTACCATAAATGAAAACTTTCTTCGACTTTCTATAATTTTGACAATTTTTTTAGGGTGTCCTCAGGCAATTACCCGTAAGGAACTGTTTGATGAGTGGCTTAAGTTTAAACATTTGGCTAGGAAAAACTGCTCCAGTGCGCTAAAATGTGTTCTTTCGGAAAAGCATAATATAAATCTACATAATTGTGAAAAAATATTAGAAAATTTTATTAAAAGTGTGGAAAAACGGTGGAAAAGCGTAAGAACAAGTTTATCACGTTTTCTCATAACTAATAACGATTGGTTACAGTCTGAAATTGTATTTCCTATAGAAAGCGAGGAATTTCAGCCTGGACCTTCAAAGCGTGGAAGACCTACGAAAAAGTTTAGTGAGAGTGGAGCTAGGGCGAAGCAAAAAAAGCAAGAGCGCTCGCTCAGCCTGGACCATTCAAGAACTTTCTGCCCCTTTGCAGGCTAGTTTACGAAAAAAGGGAAAACGAAATGTGCTGCAGTTGTTGAAAAAGTGACTGCTACTAGTTCTTGGAAATTTCACAAAAAAATATACACGATGACAAAAACCCCTCACAAAATTATATTATGTACATATCGCTTTTATAAATTAAAAAAAAAAATTATTAAAAATATAAAAAATACCTTCATTGCACACCTCTCTTAATATTAAAATTAATAGCTGGACTTTCTACTGGCCAAATTTCTTTGCCCCAAACAATATTTTCACTATATCAAAAAAAAAAAACAAATTTTGCACACCCTAATTTACCAATTTCTTCTATGAATCTTAAAAAAAAAAAACATTTACATCTACTTTATTTTATGCAGGATGCGTTTTTATAAAATAAATCAACAGGTATTCTTACAAAACACTAACTTTATTGAAGCTACTGATTTAATTCGCGCTAGATAAGCGATTGAGACCACTGTGCGGCGTGTCAATGTCGTTGACACTAGAAAAAGACGAAATTCTTATATCCTTCGACGTAATCTCGTTATTTACTAACATCCCAGTGAATTTAGCAATTCGGACAATTATGCAGAAATGGACATCTCTTCAGAATGATGTCAACCTCAGTAGAAAACAATTCTTGGACATTCTGGATTTCTGCTTAAGAGATAACAATTACCTTATTTATGACGAAACGGTATACCAACAAATCCATGGTATGCCGATGGGTAATCCCTTATCCCCAACGATTGCTGATATCGTTCTTGACAAAATACTTGACGACGCTATAGCCGAACTGAAATCCAAGGACATATGTATCAAATACATAACTAAATATGTAGATGATATATTCGCGATTGTAAATAATAAGGACGTGGAAGACGTATTGACAATACTACACAAACAACATAAAAAGATCCAATTTACAGCTGAAAAAGAAAAAAGATAATAAGTTAGCCTTCCTAGACATGGAAATATACAAAAACAATGACCAAATTTTGACGAATTGGTATGCAAAACCAATACCATCTTCAAGAATGATTAACTACCATTCTAACCATCCCTGGACCCAAAAACATAATACCGTCACTAATTTTATTAATAAAATCTACGCGCTGAGCGAGCAGGCGTTCAGAAAAGACAACGAAAAGAAAATAAGAAATATCTTGACAAAAAATGCATATCCAACAAAAACTATATATAGGTGGTTAATAACAACAAAAAACAAACAAAAAGCATGCAAAACAAATGTAAATATGACAGACAAAAACAAGAACAAAATATACAGGAGGATTACATATATAGAAGGGTTAACGGATAACAAAACTTTACAAAAATGTATAAAAAAAGATAACTTAATATTTGCCCACAAACCAAATCATACCCTTAACAAAATATTTAGCAAGACGAAAGAAAAAATTAGCAAAGAACAACACAACGTAGTTTATGAAATTAGATGTAAAGGTAACAAAGACGAGAATTGTAATAAAACTTATATCGGAACTACCAAACGCGCATTACGCACAAGACTAGGCTAACATAAAGCAGACGCAAGAAACAAGAAGACGTCAACAGCATTAGCACAGCATATGACGAACAGTGGACATGCGGCAAACTTTGACAATGCAAGAATATTAGATATAGAGAGACGAACAAAACCAAGATTGACACTAGAAACTCTGTGCATACAAGAAAGAATAAAATACGCAATAAACTTTAAAGAAGACGTGGACAATATAAGTTGCGCTTACAGAACAGCATTGAAGAGGAAAAAATAACGAATGACAATAAAAAGGGAAAATGGCAATATATTTGCATATGTATGTTTTTAGGTCTCTATGTCATTTTATATGTATCTAGATGTTTTGTGGAAGTGAAGTGTTTTGTTGAAAAATTTTAATGTAAGTGATCAGTTTTTTCAATAGTTTACAAAAAAAAATAATTTTAGGCTTAATTATGTATCATAACATTACCAATTTGTTTGTGTTATTTAGTCTTAATTTTATAATAATGTGTTGCGTATCTTTTTCCAATTATTGTAATAAAACAGACTCCCTGAGGAAGGCGGAAAAGACGCCGAAACGCGTAGGAGAATATGAGAAAACTTTTGTTTTGCTTATAAATCTCATCGGCCTAAAAGCTCTAAAAAAAGCATTCATTAAAAAGTGGAATTGTTTAACCTTTTTCAATATTTAAATTGATTTATAAAGCTCAAGAATTGAATGAACATATAATAACGTATCTTTTAACATTTGTTTTAATTTTTGGAGTGTAATTCTGTGGTCACAAGCAATATTCGCTTAAGTCGACATAGGAAGATTTCGAGTTATATATACTAAGTAATTCTCCTTTTAAAATTCTATTCTGTAAAACCCCCATGCTTCTAACTTAATTCAATAAAAAGATATAAATAAAAACATTTAGGCTTAATTTACAATAGAGGTATATTAAACTTGCTATAACAGCCAAAGTAGTTGTATATATTTAATCAAATTTCTTCATGATATTTTGTTTTATTTACAAAATTTGATCGTAACATTACACAGGCCGACAAGAAATTTGACCATAAACCAGACCATACTTTCCTAAAGGTTTTCGATGCGCTGAATTCAAATCTGGACGCAGAATTGCTCTATCACGTCAGGATTTTGAGATATCCTAACCTAAATGTGCAAAAAACACCGTTTTTGCCTATTTTTGAGGTTATATATAAACGACAGACTATTTTTTTTAAAAAAAAAGCACACAGCATCCTAAAGAAGAAGTCTTTCTCTTAAGAATGGCGTTGTGTTTGCTCAAATATCTTTTTTTTTCGCTAAGATAGAGCAATTTAAAGTTTATATGAATTAACGTAGGTATGATGCAGTAGAACACATACCTCTTACGATAAGTCTGCAAATTTCAATTGCTCCATCTTATCGAAAAAAAAAGATATTTGAGCAAACTCAACGCCATTCGTAAGAGAAATACTTCTTGTTTAAGATGCTATTTCTGCTTTTTTTTTTTAAATAATCTGTCGTTTATATATAACCTCAAAAAGAGGTAAAAATGGTGTTTTTTGCACATTTAGGTTAGGATATCTCAAAATCCTGACGTGATAGAGCAATTCTGCGTCCAGATTTGAATTCAGCGCATCGAAAACCAGACCATACTGGTTTGTGGTCAAAAAAATCGGTCTCATTTTGTCGGCCTGTGTTATGGATGGCTCGCTGATTTTGCGTCCATAGTTTTTAATCGACTTTTATGATTTGTTAAGAAACGCCTTCGAATATAAAAATCAATTTATCTCGAAATCATTTTTTAAGACTTAAGCGATTATTGCAAATTGCCACAGAATTATATCGCACACTAAATCAAAAAGCGTTACAACTCAAAATTCAAAAATTTTCAGGAGAGCCAAAAACATTATCTTTTTTATAGGCAATGATATGGGAAAAGGCCACGTATAATAGTTATTTTTCAGTTACAAAAGGCTCTGATGGAAAGATTTTTTGTCAGTCGCTAGAGATATTTTCTGTGTACCGATATATGAAAGAAACCCGATTTCGAAAAATTTTGAGTTGTAACGCTTTTTGATTTAGTGTGCGATATGTTGTTTTCTTGGTACACATATGTGCACCTCAGGATTCAATATTAGTTTTGTGTAATGTATGATCGTATCCCAGCTGGAACTGGAAGAGCAGGAAATTTAAGATTTTTTGAATTACAGCGAATCTTGCCACTCTGGGGATAATGATGATGAGGAGTACTTGGCTCCGGATTTTATATGAGCTTTTAAGGAGTTCAATAAACGGAAGAAGAAGAAGATTCGGGCTAGGAAATAAGTCAGAACTGTAAATGCAGAAGTGAAACTGCAAAGTACATCAAGATCGTTATGGCGTGCTACAAAAAATGGCTTTCTGTGGGCCAGATATCGCAGAGGATGTTTTGACTTCGGATGGTAGTTTAGATATAAATATATTGTATAGTTTGTTTGAATATTTGGGCTTAGGCTTCTGGGAATCAGTAGCGTAGTAGAGTAATTTATATTGCGCATAAAGAGGGAGTTTAAATCATTAATTACAAATGCTATTGAGATGACTAAGTTTGCCTCCGTGCACTTAATGAAGAGCAACCTCAAATATCCTCAAGGGAAGCTCTCCTGGGATAGACATTTTTGTAACTCTATTTTTAGGGGTGCAATGAATCGCGACAGAATCTGATACCACCTTTACTTTGTAGATATAAATCAGCCCAATTCTAGAAACTGAAAAATAAGATACCATTTGGAAGATATGTCATAGTTGGCGAGGATCTGAGCATATATTTGCAGGACGATCCACTTGCCCTAAAGAACTTCGTGCTGGTTGCTAGAGATGGGCTGGTACTAGATTTCGAGATTTATGTTGACAGGCTACTCTACCTCCAGAAGTAATGAAAAGTATGGGAGTTGGAGCAGTTATCGTCGAAAAGCTTAATAGAAACAATTGTCAACAGCTGCGTTTTGTACATAGGTATTGTTCCAGCACAAGCTCCTCGGAAGAACCTACCGTGAAATATGAAGAGGACATACCACAATGCTGCAGTGGGGTCACCTGCAAAGGAACTCACCAGGTGGTGCCACAACCACAACCGGAAACTTAGGCTGAACAATGTAGGTCATCTGCTTGATTTCGAAGATAGCAAGTCCGCCTCAAAATGTCGCCATCCAACGTGCTCCTCACGCTGCCATATCAAGTGTTTGGAAAGGAAGTTTTACGAAAAAAGACTTGTTTTTAAACTACCATACTTTTCAGGATATCTTCCCAAAATATATCGATTAAGACACATATGTGCACTTCCTTTTTATCACTTCCAAAAAAAAAAAGCATAATAAATAATGTGTTTTCTCTAAGCCCCTATAGCTGCAAGAAGCTTTAAGAAACTTCAAAATTACATTTATTTTGTGTTCAGGTGGCGATAACGCTGCGTAGTAAAGTTCGTAGGCGGGGTATCCAATAAGTTTGACGAATGGCGCATATGATGGCTTCAATATTTGGTGGCGCATCACATTATGATGATGAGCAACGACGAGCTTTGTAAACTTATGTTGAGGTGGCAGAATTATAGGGCGCCTGGCGCTTATGGGAAGCCAGCTGGCTGCGTCAATGCGTCCCCTGACGCGAAGCGTTTCCTCTTCGTCAACGTATGGCGTGAGTTGGCGTAGTGAGCTTTAGGCACGACTTCTCTCCCTCTCTGATTTCGTCTATTTCTTGGCTGTAATAATCCATTTGAGCAAGACGACACAACAATTGCTTGGCGGACTCGACATCGGCTGCGGCCGGCCCGTATGTATGTTTGACTATGTTGTGATGTCGACATAGACTGATAAAGTAAAGAACCCAAGCAGTTGTTCTCACCAATCTGTGGACATCGACTGTGTGCTCCTCGCGTATTGTTTTCAATAAGCGCGTACCCAGGACTGCTGCTTGCAGCTCCAACCGCGGCATGGTAAGCGGTTTCAGAGGCGCACATTTCGATTTTGCCCAAATGAAGGCGACGCTAATATTGTTGTTGCTAACTTATCTCCAATCGGCGACTGCGGCAAATTCGTCTTCGCTGGCGTCGACAAAGACGTGGAGTTGTAGGGTTCGCGGCTTGCCGCCGCTGAAGTAGAACCTCGGAACGGCGTAGTGCGTAGCGGAGCGCAACTGTTTGCGGCATCGTTCCCATACGGCGGCAATGTTATTTGGTAATACTTCGTCCCAGCGCGTGTTCTGTTTCCATACCTCTCTCATTAGTAGCTTAGCGCCGACGACGAAGTGGCTGAGAAAGCCAAGCGGATCGAATATCGACATCACGACGCTGAGGAATTCACGTTTAGTAGGGCACTTGCTACCTGACACTATATCTGGGTCGACCTTGTTGAACTGCAGATTAAACATGAAATTGTCCGTTGACGGTTGCCAGTACAAACCGAGTATCTTCTCCGCCGCCAACCCTTCTTTGCTGTAAATCGACTTATTAATTTCGGCGCCGTCCAATGCTTCGGCTACCTGTGGCGAATTGGAAGTAAAATTCCGCAACTCGAATCCGGCGTTTAAATGGATTGCGCGCACTTCTTTGACAATTGAAAGCGCTTCTTCAGGCGTGTCGAAACTATCAACAAGGTCATCGACATAATGGTAATCGAGAATTGCTTTTACTGCGCGCGGCGAGGCGCTTTGGCGATGCTCCTGTGCGTTAGATCTTCTATTGAAAATTATCGCAGTATAGCTAAGCTTTCAGCAATTCCTAAATTATTTGAGCAGTTGTTTGCAACCAAATAACACACCCTATATCCTCATTGATTTCAAGTTCTCAGCACGGTTTCTGTAAAGGAAAATCTACGGTAACGAATCTTCTTGAATTTACAACACACGTATCTAACGGTTTCAGGCAAAATTCATATACTGATGTAATATATACCGACTTCAGCAAAGCCTTCGATAAAGTTTCTCACTCCTTTCTTATCCATAAACTTGATCTTCTTGGTTTCTCACCTGGCCTACTCCAATGGATATCTTCGTATTTATTTATGAGAACGCAAAGGGTTGTTTTTAAAGAAGCTTATTCCGATGTTATAGATGTTTATTCTGGAGTTCCACGAGGCAGTCACTTTGGTCCGATTCCGTTTTTGCTTTTCATAAATGACGTTACTTCAGTAATAAAGCACTCAAAAATCTTGATGTATGCTGATGATTTAAAACTTTTTAAGTCTTCTTCCTTAACTAAGGAAAGATATCTTTGGCAAGAGGATTTGGACTCCTTAATAACGTGGTGCAATGTAAACTTAATGCCACTAAACCTTCAGAAATGTAAATGTGTTTATCACGGAAAGCTATACAACCAGCTTTTTTCAAAATTAATGTCTCAAGTCTTGAGCAAGTATATGAATTTGTTGATTTGGGTGTTACTGTAGATGGCAAGCTGAATTTTCAAATTCATATTAATGCTACTATCAATAAGGCGAAAGGTGTTTTAGCTTTTATTAAACGTTGGGCGAAAGAATTTAAAGATCCTTATATTACTAAGTCATTATTCACAACGTTGGTAAGGGGTTGGGGTAGTATTTATATCTAAGCTACTTAGAGGACTCATATGCAGCCCGTTTCTTCTATCCGATATAAAAATTAAGGTTCCCTCTCGTATATCAAGACATTATACACCTCTCTTTTTGAAACAGTGTAAAACATATGTTGAGTTGTATGATCCTTTACGACAGTTATCGGCATTCCAATACATGCAATGAAATTATTAGTTGCATGTGTATTAGTGAGAGAGCGTTGTCGGGCAATTTCGGCAGCCGCTATCATTCGATCAGTTGATTTATATTGTTGTTCACGACAGACGTTTGTCCAATGATACGCTGTTATGCCTTTCTAGTTATGTATTTTCAGCGGCATACGTATGAAAACACGCATATGTGTGTACATACCTACAAACAAACATATATACGTATGTAGGAAACATATACGCATTGCTTGATCCGCCATCGACCTGCTAGAATAGCAAACCGAATGGCACTGACTATTTTGTTCGCTTTGCGCTCGCATGGAACTCACGTATTAAATACGTGTGAGAAGATTGTTCTCAGTGAGCCAGGCCGTGCCGATAATTGCTTTACGATACTTATGTATGTCTCAATTACAACTCCCACTACAGCCTATGTGATTCTTCCGATTCCCTTTGCCAAATTCGAAATAATATTTTATCTTCACTTAACATGTAAGCACTTCTTTACTTTTCTTATTACTTTCTTTTTTATTCAGCGGTTGATATACACATTTCTGTAGCTGAGCAGTTTTAGAACTCGACGCTTAATAAACTCCTGCCTTTCAACACGACTTGCCAAAAAAAAAATTTTCCGTACGTTATGCGGATGCGCCTCTCGTGCGGTAGTGCGGCATTGGAGGGCGTGTGTTATTATTATTAAGCATTTTGACGTAGTGCGCTGCTGATGGCGAGCAAACCGCGCCAAATGTCATGACGCGCATCTCATATATGTTAGGTTCTCTGTTAGAATCACCATCGCGCCAAAGAAAACGTTGCGCGCATCTATCCTCGGGCCGGACCACCACTTGACATTCCGACCGCGCCCTCACGAAAATGGAAAAGAATTGATGGTAGTGGCCGATAGTCCTGAGGGCCTTTTAATAACATTGAATTTAACAAGACGCCGTTGACTTCAGCTGCAACGTCCAACACCATCCGCAGCTTCTCTGGCCTATTGGGATTCACCTCGGCGAAATGTGGTAAATACCAAGTGTGAGGTGGCGTTATTGCAGATTCTGGCGGTTCCAGCTTGCGCGCGTAACATTTTTCAATGTACGCGTTCATAATAGCTTTATACGCGGCGCCAAAGCTCGCGTCGCGACCCATGTGCTTCTCGACACCAACTAACCTTTTCAATGCCATGGCGTAGCTATCGGGTAGCTGGATTCCATTGCGCTTTCAAATACCAAATACCACCCATCTTAGTTCGGTGCTGGCTGCAAACGGACCATTTGCTCTCATTCTTACAGTGGCTGAAGGCAAACCCAAGTGGCAATGGTCAAGGCCGATTAGGATTTTTAGCGACGCGCCATTGTAGGCCTAAACTGGCAAATTACGTACGTACTTATCATCACAGCGTAGGTCGGATCGGTATAAATTCTGTGATGGCAACTGTAGATTAGAGACCGCGTATACATTTCGAAGTTTGTGCTTCTTCTCCATACCATGCCCATTTATGTATGTCTACACAAGTTGACGGCTCTTGCGCGGACCGTCCACCAAACCATTGTATGCTAAGGCGCTGCTGCTGACCATGCAAACCTAACTCTCTAGCGATAGAGTCGTCCATCATCGTGACAGGAACCTTCATCCAGCAGCGCGTATGTGTCGATTTTCTTATACCTGCCATGAAGAGTAACTGGAAGTATACGAAAGAGTAGCTTACCTTCAAGCGCGTTGGCAGAGCAGCTTAAAACTGAAGCTTCGGCGTTGGTCCCGGCGTTGGAAACGGGCTTCGTTGGCATGTAATTACCATTGTTCGACTGGCGGGCTACTGGCTTTGCTGCTACGTTTGGCTTGTCGTTATTGACGGCTGGCGTTCGCTGAGCGTTACAAGACACATCGTGCAGCAACGTATGGTGCATTCTGGGGCATCCATTTATGGAACATTTCTTACGTCGTTTACAATCACGGGTAGCGTGGCGGGCGTTAAGGCACGCAAAACACAAACGTCGATTTTTCGCTTCCTTCCATCTCTCTTGTATTGTAGCGTCGATAAAGGCTTTGAATTCAAATGTTTTGTGGGCGTCCTGGCAAATTGGACATTTCCTCACGGCTTGAGTTTAATTAATATGAATACAAAATAAATACATTTGAGACTCCGCATAGCGGGAGAATCAAAAAGAAAAACATAACAAAAAAGCAATAACAAATACATTGCAACAAAAATCCAGCGCAGGTTGTGGACCGCGCTAATTATCATCTAGCGCCTATAAGTAGGCACCTCACACAAATAAAAATATCTAAATAATATCTAGAGTTGCCTGAGTGCTAAAAAAAATAAACATCTATTTATATTTCGCTTTAATGCCAAAGAAGAAAAAAGTAAGTAGAAAACAATATAATGCCCCTTAAGCGCACTCCTCCTAAAGGAGGCTCCCAACAACTGAAGCAGGTTCAACTGCAGCAAAACCCGAGATCCCTAGGTACACCCCAACAAATGCCCCAACAGCTAACTCCATCCCGCCTGCCTAGCATCAACGTACCAAACGTACAAAAGCAGATCGAAACCCTCCAAAGGCAACTGGAAATTCTCTATGCCCAACAACAACAAGCCCAGAAACCCCAAACTGCAGGAAACTTGACATCTGCTACCCTACCCGACGAATGGAAGATCTTCAATCCAAAACGCCAACGCAAAAGCCCAGGTAAAAATACTGTCTCTAAAAAACAGGCTTTGCTTGACAATTACTGGTTTGGAACCCGCCAACCAAATGAAAATGAAAATGAAAACAGATTTGCTTCCCTTGAAGTTGAGGAAACAAACCAACCAACTGAAAAAATACCCAAGCCGCCGCCAATATTTATAGACATTCCCCCCCTAATGAGTTTACTACAAGAAGTTGCTCCAAACTCCTACGATCTAAAGATCACAGGCAAGGATCAAGTAAAAGTAGAATCATCATCCCTGGATGCTTACAAAACCATAGTATCACAACTGGAACAGAAGGGCACAGAGTTCTATACTTGTAAAACGAAACAAGAACGTACCTTCAGAGTTATTCTCAGAAATATGCACTCCTCAATAGACACAAAAGAAATTGTGGATTCTCTAAAAGATCTCGGTCACTCAGTCACAAACATTTGGAACATAAAAAACAGAGTCACAAAAAAGCCTCTCCTCATGTTTATCATTGAACTCAAACCCGACTCCAACAGCAAGGAGATATATCAAATTAAAAGTCTCCTGCACTCAAAAATTACTATCGAGCCCCCACACCCGAAGCGTGAAATACCGCAATGCGCCAACTGTCAGCAATATGGCCACACAAAGTCCTACTGCCGTCGAAAATCAGTATATATAAAATGTGCTGTATGCTAATGGTGTCCTTAAAACAAAATTAGCGATTTTCTTCGATCTCGCTCTCTACGTCGCACAGTGGGGAAGCTTCCATACATTCAGCGGAAAAAAATAGAAGGAGTTGTCGTAGGGCTTTGAAATTTTGCAGACAGGTTATATATGAGCTAGTTAATAAAATTTCCAAAAATGGTTGAAATCGGTCAACTCCTAGGGGTACCTCCCTTGGACCTATAATAAAAAATTAAAAAAAAAATTTAAATACAAATTTTAATTTCAGCTCAAAAAAGTAAGATATCTTTACGAAACTTTGCATATCAGTTACCCTCATAAAGGGCATTGACAGTACAAAAAATAATTGAAATCGGCCACTCCCTAGGGGTACCTCCCTTGGACCTATAGTAAAAAATTAAAAAAAAAAATTTAAATACAAATTTTAATTTCAGCTCAAAAAAGTAAGATATCTTTACGAAACTTTGCATATCAGTTACCCTCATAAAGGGTATTGACGGTACAAAAAATAATTGAAATCGGCCACTCCCTAGGGGTACCTCCCTTGGACCTATAGTAAAAATAATTTTAAATTCATACCTGTACTTAATTTTGAATAAAAGCGAAACGCGATCATCGATTTTCATGATTTATGTATCATTTTGTTCATAGGTTATGCGACTTTACGTGAAAATAATAGGACTGTGAACTTTTTTACCGTTTTCGATTTTTTATGAATTAAAAAAAAATGTATTTTTAGGCCAAAAATATTTTTTTTTTCTCCATACATTTATTTATAACTGCGAAACTGTTGCCTATATTGCGAAACGTTATATAAACAGATGAAAGTACTTGTAATTCTTGATTTTTATAAATTTGTTTAAACAAAATCCCAATATTGGTTCTTGAGTTATGTTAAACAAAAGAGTTCTGATAAGGCTCGAATCAATTAGCTGAAAACTGTTGTACTGTATAATACAATAAATTGAAAAGGGGCACCTGGGGGCACTTGAAATTGATTAAAAATGTAAAAACAGATATGAAACTATGTATTAGTAGTGATTTCCAACTGGAGGCAAGTGGAGCTAAAATTACAGGTCCAAATGTTTGGAGAAAAAAGGGATTTTTGTTATATGTTCATAAAAATAAACAAAAAAAAAAAAAAACTTAAGTCTCTGCAGAGTTTATTTTTTCAATTTTAGTAGACTGAAATATCCTATTTTAAATAAAAAATAAAAAGAAAAACGTTAGCTCACATAATAAAAGATTATTCGTTTTGAAATTCTTAGGTTTAAATTAAGTTGGTTCGGTAAAACATACAAGTACTGAGTTTGAGAAGGCTATAAAAAAAAACTAGCGGTCAGATCGGAGTAATTCTTTTTGATTTGGTTGTACCATTTAGTCTAAATTCCAAAATATCACTGCATATTGCATGAAGAGTATGTTGACAATTTGACTTTTTTCCGCAAAATCCCCAGTGTGCGTCGTTAACAGCATGATCAAAGATACCATAAATAAATTTTGGTCCCGATCGGGGGTGCGTTCAGCTGGACCCCCACTCAATGGACTTGAAAATTGATAGGCTAGGATTTATGTGCTAATTTCGTCCCCCAACAAAAAATTTTGTGCTCGAATTTTAAGGGTATTTTTAAAAAAATCAAAAGTGGGGGGTCCAAGTGAACGTTCACCTAGACCCCCCCCCCCCTCAATGTATCAAGATGGTAATAACATAAATTGAATTAGATATTTATGTGCTAATTTCGTCCCACAAAAAAATTTTTTTTTTGCTTAAATTAAAAAAAATTTCACTTGCAAAGTGGAAGGTAGGTGAACAGTGTACAAAACCAACTATATATTCTATAGTTAATATAATATTGATGTACTAATTACCTACACCAACAAAAAAAAAGTTTTTTTTTTTTAACTAAAAGAAAATTTAGCAAGCTTTTCTTATCTTAACTGCATGTTTGCTTGCATGTATGTATGTACATATGTATATACATCCATATGTACCCGGCTCCTTTTGGATTGCATACTTTGCGGAGAAACGTGTGTACATACATATGCATGTGTGTATGAGAGTTTTCATATGACATTAAAAGTGGGGGCTGAGATTATATATAGTAATATATAGTAATAGTAATATTATAATATGGACACAATATTTATGTGCTAATTTCGTCCCCGAGGAAATTTTATTTTTCCAACGTTTTGTATGAGTTTTCGTATGACTTCAAAAGTGGGGAGTCTGGATGCAACTTCTACCCTATGTTATGTATCAAGATATTGATAGTATAATATGAATACAATATTTCAACGAACGTGACAAAATGAAGATCAAATTTTTAGGTGCTATTAGAAAAGTGCAAAATTGTGCGATTTTTGGCCCACCATTTAAAAAGTAATGATTACTGATTAATGTAGAATAATGTGGCTCTCTATTGATGGTTTTAATAATAAAAATAACACAATGGAGCTATTATAACTCTGACGAGTTTTATGGCCGAGCTTCTCTCCCAATTCGAGGTGTGCTCCTTTTATTTTTCCTACTAATTTGGTGGACCTACAGTTTTATGCCGGCTCCGAACGGCGAATGCATTTTTTGTAAGAAGCTTTTTCATGGCAGAAATACACTCGGAGGGTATGCCGCCCACTGCCGAGAGGTGACCGCTGCTCTTAAAAACCCCAATAATTGGATTTTTACTAATTAGAAAAATTTGTTTGGTGTTTGCTCCGACTGGAGTTTGAACCCGAGATCCATGGCATAGCAGGCGAGCACTCTACCCACTGCACCACAGCGGCCACAAATTTGATGGTTTTACCGTGAAAATATATGCACTAGTCTCATTTTTATAAGCTTAGGAAAAAATTTATAACGTGACATGGCGGACGCGACAAAATTTCCCAACCGGGGTCATAACGATTAGTTCATCCTCTTTCTCATCATCTTATCATCCAGACTTTATACAAATTGACCAGTACCGTGTGCCCGGCACCATCCAATATGTACACACATACATACATATGTACTCGGACATGGGTTATTACGCGGCTAAGCGTGTGATATGAATGCCGGGTATTTCTTTTATTTCAGTCAATGGTTGCAAGGCCTTACACTAAATTTCATATCAAAGGCTGAAAAAAACGAACATTTTGAACCCGACCCCCTCAGAATTTGATGAAATTTTGCATAGAGGTACATCTTACCTACTCAAACCTCATTTTTAGAAATTGCATTTTCGAAATATTGTGGGCGTGGCAAGGTATCGAAATATTCGAAAATACCCGAAAATAATCGAAAAATGACGATAATAGGTACTTTTAAAGTGTGATTACTAGGGAATGGCTTTACCGATTTCAGAGATCTTTACACCATTAGAAAGGTATTGAAATTAGCTTTCAAAAAAATACACTGTAAAATGGTTTAGTACACTGAAAAAAAAAATGTTTTCCAAAATAAAATTTGAAACTGAAAAAACACTTCAAAGATCAATCGATTTTGAAAAATACAAATTTTGTTTAGAAAGGTCTATTTAATATATATAACATATCTGAAAAGTAAAATGGCCTTTTTCTTTATTTTTCTTTTAAATTTATTTAAGTAAATGCATCTCTTGGCTTTCTTGTATTTTGATATCACGCGTAAACTAATCAACCGATTTCAAAAATTTGTATACCATTAGAAAGGTATTAAAATCACCTTTTGAAAACACACACTGTAAAAATTCTATATTACATATTACACTGAAAAAAAATTTTCTAAATTTTTTTTTTCAAACTGGGAGAACACTTCAAAGGCCAAGCGATTTTAAAAAATAAGAATTTTTTTTAGAAAAGTCTATTTAATATATATAACATATCTGAAAACTAAAATGGCCTTTTTTTAAATTTTTTTTTAAATTTATTTAAGTAAATGCATCTCTTGGCTTTCTTGTATTTTGATATCACGCGTAAACTAATCAACCGATTTCAAAAATTTTTATACTGTTAGAAAGGTATTAAAATCACCTTTTGAAAACATACACTGTAAAAATTCTGTATTACATATTACACTGAAAAAAAAAATTTCAGTTCAGTTTGAAAAAAAAAATTTTTTAAATTTTTTTTAGGTGTAATATGTAATATAGAATTTTTACAGTGTATGTTTTAAAAAGGTGATTTTAATACCTTTCTAACGGTATAAAAATTTTTGAAATCGGTTGATTAGTTTACGCGTGATATCAAAATATAAGAAAGCCAAGAGATGCATTTACTTAAATAAATTAAAAAAAAAAATAAAGAAAAAGGCCATTTTAGTTTTCAGATATGTTATATATATTAAATAGACCTTTCTAAAAAAAATTTGTATTTTTCAAAATCGCTTGATCTTTGAAGTGTTTTTTCAGTTTCAAATTTTATTTTGGAAAACATTTTTTTTTCAGTGTACTAAAACTGTATTTTTTTGAAAGCTAATTTCAATACCTTTCTAATGGTGTAAAGGTTTTTGAAATCGGTAAAGCCGTTCCCTAGTAATCACACTTTAAAAGTACCCATCATCGTAATTTTTCGATTATTTTCGAATATTTTTGAATATTTCTATACCTTGCCACGCCCACAATTTTTCGAAAATGCAATTTCTGAAAATGAGGTTGTGTTTGGGTAGGTAAGATGTACCTCTGTGCAAAATTTCATCAAATTCTGAGGGGGTCGGGTTCAACGCATATTGGGTTTGATATGAAATTCATCATATGTACATTAGAGCGTATCGAGAAAAAAAAGTTCGCCGTACGCCCCCCCATATGATTTCTTTTTCGAAAAAATTTCTAGAAAAAAATTTTATTTTGTTTTTGGACGCCGCTAGATGTCGCTAAAATTCGTTTTTTTCATATCATCGGTATTTATGGTCCGATCCCTAAGATTGATACACCAATCTCTTTGGCTTAAGAGGAGTGTTTCTAACTCATAATTGTATTAACCCTATGTACGCCATTGGGGTCACCTCCACCCAGTACTTAGTGTATACCACCTTAATGCAACTTTTTTTCCGGAATGTTAAACGTCGCTAAAAACCATTAATCTTTTGCAAAAGAAGTATTTAGATCGATTCAGTAGAACCGGAAATAAATCACATTTAACATCCCGAGGAGTATAAGTTTTTCGCTTCCTGTGGTCTTTAAGGTTCATTTTACAAAGATTTTTTCTGAAGAGACTCATACTGAAATTTTACGTCGAATAATTTTCTAGAACATTTTAACCATCTTACACCCCTGAAAAAGGGTTATTTTGATCCCTTTTTATACAGTCAGGAAATAGAGTACCTATAGTCAGGAAATAGTATTTTTAAGGTTGCTAGAGGGCTAGGTTAGGTTAGGTTGCCGTGGCTGCTATGACTCATAGCACACTTAGGCCCTGAGGTCCCATTGTGATACCACGTGGATCCGAAGACCCCCTACTCGAACCATCGTGTGGATTCCACAAATCTTAGAATTTTCCTAAATTCTATTGTAACTAGGTCTCCTAGTTCATTAAATTGGTAGGCTCCTAAATGTTTTAGTCGCCTCCTTCCTAGTGCTGGGCAATCACACAGCAGGTGTTTTACTGTTTCAGGCTCCTCTTCGTCTTCACACGCCCTACAGTAATCGTAATGTGGAGCATTCATCCTTTCTGCGTGCCTCCCCAGGATTATATGGCCTGTAATTAGCCCCATCATTAGTGCAAGCTCAGACCTTCCGAGTGCAAGAAGACTCTTCGACCGTTTGGCGTCCCAGTCAGGCCATAAGAGCCTAGTATGGTTGCATGTACTCATACCATGCCACCTTTTATTAGCTTCATTGGAGTAAAGCTCCTTGAGTTTGAGCTTGCTAGTAGCGAGCGGCATACCTAATCCCTTCCACGACGTTGAAAGTGGAGCGGATGTGCCCTCTCTAGCAAGTTCATCCGCCATCTCATTTCCCGGTATGTTCCAGTGTCCAGGCACCCATACGAGGTGTATGGCAAATTGCTTAGCCATCTCATTTAGAGATCTGCGGCAGTTTTCCACTGTTCTGGATTTGCATATGACTGCCCCAAGCGCTTTCAGAGCAGCCTGGCTGTCTGAGAAAATGCAGACTTCCTTACTTTCGTTTCTCCTTGCTTTCAAGGACTCACTCGCCTCCTGTATCGCTGCTACCTCCGCCTGGAAGACACTGCAGTAATCCGGTAAGCGAAATGACAGTTTTAGCCCCCCGTCGGCTGAATAGACTCCCCCTCCCACCTTAGCATTAAGCTTAGATCCATCGGTGTAGAGGTGGATAGCATTATTCGAGACCGGAGGACCCCTGGCCCAGAGGTCTCTATCTGGAATTACAATTTCGTATTTCCTTGTGAATGAATTCCTCGGAATACTATAATCCGATAATTGGTTTGGGGTACCCTTGAGTATAGAGGTATGACCCTGGTCCAATACCTTCCATTCGGGCAGCTCCTTTAGCCGCATTGCCGAACACGCAGCAGATAACCTACCGCTGAGATCAATCGGTAATATGTTAAGAATGGCATCTAATGCCTCTGAGGCGGTAGACCGCAGCGCACCACTTGCGCAGACAAGTGCAGTTCTCTGCACCTTTTGTAGTAGTTGAGCATTCACTCTCGTACTCAGACCTGTCCACCAGACCACTACTCCATATAAGAGAATTGGCCTCACCACGGCGGTGTACAGCCACATTGTGATTTTGGGCGTTAGCCCCCAGTTCCTTCCCACAGCTGCCCTGCAACAGTACAACGCAGCCATAGCTTTTTTGGAGCGTTCCTGGATGTTACCTCTCCAGTTGAGCTTCCTATCGAGAGTCACTCCCAGGTATTTTGCCGACTCACCTAGCTTAAGGGTAGAGCCTCCTAACACTGGTAGCTTCATCTCTGGAATTTTATATTTCCTTGTAAACAGCACCAATTCTGTTTTGGCCGGATTAACCCCAAGACCTTTGTCCTTGGTCCACCTTTCTAGCAGCCGTAATTTTGTCTGCATTATGTCACAGAGCGTCTGTGGAAATTTACCACTCACCACCACCGCAAGGTCGTCCGCATACGCTATGACTTTAGAGCCTCCCTCCTCTTCCAAGGCCACCAGCAATCCGTTCATTACTGCCACCCACAGAAGAGGAGAGAGAACTCCACCCTGCGGCGTGCCTCTTTCAACGATTTTGCTTGTCGAAGTTCCGGCTAGATCAGCAAGTATCCTCCTGCCCGTTAGCATTCGGTCTACTAGAGACACTACCCATGGTTCGACGCCCAAATTCGCCAGAGCTTCAGTGATCGCATTTGATGTGACGTTGTTAAATGCACCCTCTACATCTAGGAATGCTGCTAGTGTGAATTCCTTCTCCGCTAAGGATTTCTCAATACTCGAGACGATTCCGTGCAGCGCCGTCTCTGTGGATCTTCCCTTTATGTACGCGTGTTGGGAAGTTGCGAGTTTCCCACCCACTCGCTCTCTAATGTGAGATTCCAGCAATCTCTCCAATACCTTGAGCTGGAAGGACGCCAGACTGATAGGTCTAAAATCTTTAGGGCTAACATGGGACGTCCATCCTGCCTTCGGCGTGAATATCACCCTTGAGTTCCTCCAAGAGCTTGGAATATACCCTTGGGCAATAACTCCCTTGCATATGGCTAACAGCCAGGGAGCACTTATTTCCACTGACTTCTGAAGTTGCACCGGTGTCACCCCATCTGGACCCGGTGCTTTATATGGTTTGAAGGACTCCAATGCCCATCTTATTCCATCTAGTGTGAGATGATGGCCTAGTTGAAGCTGGCCACCACCTCCACTCTCTGTGAGCTGTGGTCCGTCTACAGCCCCTGGAAAGTGTGTCATAAGCAGTAGGTCCAGCGTTTCCTTTCCAGTCTCTGTCCACGTCCCGTCGGATTTTTGTAAGCATCCAGGGACGCTTCGAGTCGAACCGGATAGAAGTTTTCTTAGTCTGGATCCTTCTGACACAGATTCGATTTCGCTGCAAAAGTTCCTCCATGAGGTTCTTTTTGCTACTCTCAATTTACTTTTATACACCCTAAGGTGCATCTTGTAGGTTTCCCACCTGCGTGCCTCCGTTGAGGCCTTGGCGTTATTGAAAGCTTTCCGGCATTGCCTTCTAACATCGTCCAGTTCTGGACTCCACCATGGAGGTTTCTTTTTCCCCCTTACTATCTTTAAGGGACAGGCCTTGTCCAGTGCCTCCCCACACGCATTTGTAAATTTATTCACCATGTCCTCGATCACCATAGGACATTCAGGTGTTTTTAGTTCATAATCTGAGAGGAGCTTTCCAAGCTCCTCCCTATAAAGGTGCCAGTCGGCGAATCTTAAATTTCTGCAGGTCGGAGTACTAACTGCCACTCCAACCAGGTCAAACTGGATGAACCGATGATCAGAGAAGGAGTGCTCATTCAGCACCCTCCAATTGATTACCATTCCCTCCGAGTTTCCCGATATCAGAGTGACATCTAATACCTCTTTCCTGTTCTTAGTAATAAATGTGGGTTCATTCCCTCTATTGCAGATACTCAAGTTATATCTTAAAATAAAATCGAAAAGGGACTCACCTCTCTCATTTGTGTCGCTACTCCCCCAAGCAGCGTGGTGCGCGTTCGCATCTCCTGCCACAATTACGGGTCCCGCTGAGTGCTCCACGATTTGACAGGTTATTGTCGTTGGTGATGGCTTATCGTGAGCCATGTAAATTGAGGTCAGCGTGCACACAACCCCACTGACCTCGATACTGATAACAGTTGTGTCCTCGTCACTCAACTGAGGAAGAAATAGAAATTTTATGTTAGAATTAGCCAAGATACATGCCCTTGGTTTCTCATTAGTAGCCCCACTTACCATTGTGAACCCAGCCATCTTCAGTCCACATATTTTGTTGCCCACGACCCACGGCTCCTGGATCAGGGCGATGTCTGCTACTCCCTCCGTCAGCTGGAGCAGCAATGCAGCCGACGCTGCTTTACTGTGGTGGAGATTTGCCTGAAGGATTCGCACCATCTAGGCGTTCACCCCTCTCCACCACCGTCGTGTTGCCAGTGTCTTCGTCAGACATTGGCTCATCTGTCGAGAACCCTTTACATAGTCTGAAGGAGTCCAGTGAGGAGATGGATGATGCGCCTCCGTCCCTCGAGTCATCTTCCAGACTGACCCGATTCGCTTCGTCGCATAACTCCTCCTCCTCATCGGCCTTCTCCAGCTGGCCCTCTATATCTTGCAGGCTTTTTACGTCCTGCGCGTAGATATTGATTTTGACGGTGTCAAAACCAAACCTAATTTCGCCACCCCTTCTCTCTAAGAAGGGGAGCGATTCCTTGTTTAGCAGCAGTACAGCCTGCCGCGTAGCCTTGGTGGTGTGCTCCATCTTCACCACCTTCCAGTCACCCGCGGGGATCTCAGGATTGAAGAGCCTGATGATCTCCATGACCTCATTCGCCCCCTCTGGCTTGGACGGTATCCAAACCCTGGCTCTTGGTCTACAAGGGATATCCTTGTAGTCCACTGCCCTGAGCATCGCTCCAGGGTAGACCTCACCCACTTTGGAGACCGTCCTTTTGTAGAGGTCGGCCGATCTGGCATCCTCACACGCCACCACCATTACGCAGCCCTGGAACCAACCCACCTCCTTACAGGCGGGAAGAGAACCAGGTGACTCCTTCATGACACTGACACAGTGACATGCCATACCGGCCTTCACCCACGGCCATTGGGCTAGAATCTTACGCTCCCCCCCTGGACCGGCATCATAGATGCCCAGAAGTATGCTCCTTTTAGCAACCTCTGCAAAGGTAGGCCCCTGGGTTTTGCGCTTTTTGGCCATGGAGACAGCAGGCGCAACCTCCACTGACCTATTCCGTTTGTTACTTTGCTCCTTTCCAGGAGCAAAGACGAAGTCTGGAATAATGGTTTTAGCCCATTCCAGCTCCGCCTTTAGTTGACCCACATCTCCAGGCAGCGCTCTGGAGAGCAGGTCCGGTTCATATCCCATCCGACATAGGATACGTTGAGCAGTCCGCCTATGCCTACTGCGTGCGACTTCCGGAGCCGGCCTATCATCCGGCCGGGAAAACGCCGTTGGCGTTAGGAAAGGTCCACCCTGGCTACGCCCTCCAGTTTCGGCAATGGCCCCGGTAGCAAGCTGCTTACCAGGATCACCTCCACCAGATGACATCTTACCATTGGCGGACCCCTCCTTAGCCTGATTTATCTTTTTTTGAGGTGTACTAGACTTCGGCAGCGCCTGAAGCCTTCTTGCATCCTCAATAGCCGCAGCGCGGCTAGTAGTGGGACCCTGCAGCGCATGAGCCCCTAGTTCATTGGGCGTGAGCCCTTCCGACTTTTTAAGAGTGCCGGCCTCTTTATTTAAATTAAAGAATTCGTCCATAATAAATCCCACGAGTTGCGGAGAGAGGGGTCAGTCAGCCCCGGGCAGAGATCCGCGTTGCCCGGGGTAAGGCCAGGAATTACAACTGGGTGTGGCCCGGTACCCAGAGGGCTCCGTCCGAGACTGGGCTATTTATAGGGGCCCCCAGCCAGGCTGATCCTCGGCACGGTTATCGCATGACACCTTGATCCAGCCCCTACCCTGAGACCACGATCAAAGACCATTTCCCCATACCGTAGCTATTGAGGAGCTAGGATACACGGCACTGATCCCTGATCTTAGCTAGACACCCCCCGACAACGCACGGGGCTTTGTGGTGCCTATTACCAGTCGGCACCCTCTTGGAGGGTTCAGTTCAAGGTTTTTCGCCAACCTGCTAGAGGGCTAAAATGTTCTAGAAAATGATTCGCCATAAAATTTCAGTAGGAGTCTCTTCATAAAAAATCTTTGTAAAATGAACCTAAAAGACCACAGGAAGCGAAAAACTTATACTCCTCGGGATGTTAAATGTGATTTATTTCCGGTTCTACTGAATCGATCGAAATACTTCTTTTGCAAAAGATTAATGGTTTTTAGCGACGTTTAACATTCCGGAAAAAAAAGTTACATTAAGGTGGTATACACTAAGTACTGGGTGGAGGTGACCCCAATGGCGCACATAGGGTTAATGCAATTAGAAAGTGGAAACCCTCCTCTCACGCAAAAGAGATTGGTGTATCAAACTTAGGCATAGGACCATAACTACCGAAGATATGAAAAAAATTAATTTTAGCGACATCTAGCGGCGTCCAAAAAAAAATAAAAATTTTTTCCAGAAATGTTTTCGAAAGAGAAATCATATGGGGGGCGTACGGTAGACTTTTTTTTTGGTCCATATAAGGCGAGACGGCCTAATGTACATATGTATGTTTTAAGAAATTGGATTTCAAGTTTTGATGACTTATAACTAGGGCAACAGAAGATATGCAAATGCATATTTTTCCGTTCCAGTCCTATTTACATATGATAAATATATATCGGCGTTTTAGCTCAAGACGAAGGGAATAAGCCTAACTTGTTAGGGCATATTTTCCCATATGTTAAAGACATGGACGACCTCATCGAGCTCTAAAGGGCCGCGCACATATACATGCACCTACATATAAGATATACATATTTCATGTACTTACCATATCAGTCCCACTCACCCTATACCTACTCCTAAAATGTAATATATACCTACCACCAGGGCCGTACCCAGGAATTTTTTTTCGTGGGGGGTTTTCATCGTAGGTTTGGTTTTTTTTTTTTTTTATACATAACCTATTTCGTGCACTAACTAAAAATAATAAAAGAAATCTAGTTTCTAAACTGCTATTTAGAAGAAAAATTTTTTCAAATTAGAGTTTTTATAAGAAGTTTTAAAAATCAGGAAACTTTTATTCATATTCATTTAAAAATTAGACTGTTCCATTGCAAACACGATGAATACTTTATTTTTGGTGATTTTATAAAAGTGAACAAAAAAAAATATTTTATGGACGAAAAACTCGGTTAGATTACCCATCTGTTATCAACTTTTTTTCATTTCCATTGAATTTCATTTTCATTTGAAAATTAAAAAATAAACAGCGCAGCAGAAGTATAAAAAATAAAAAGTTATACTGTAATGCAACTGCGCAGCCTTAAGTTTCAAAAAATTATAGTCGCCTGCTGCTGTATTGTGGAAATTTTTACAGCACAGCAAAGGGCAAACATAATTTCGAGTTTTTACAGCACTGTTGTTATTGTTTTTTTTTTTTTTAATTAATGGGAACACAATCGAAATTGTAATGTACAAAAAAAACCAAATTTTAAATTTAAAATTCTGTTTATCTGTGCTTTGCTGTCGACTGATCTGTTTGAAATTACACAGTAAAGCAACATAGGCATACAAATATATTCGACTGCTCTGTGCTTCGACTTCAGATATTTTCAAAGGAAATCGAAATTCAAAAGTTTTCAAAAAATTATGATAACTTTCGCAGAACAGCAACAGCTTATTTTTTGAGACTGTTGGTGTTATGCTGGCAAACAGTGCTTGGGAAGCTTTATATTTCCCTCTAATGTCCTTTTATCTGTGAAGTGGTTTTCATATAGTTGGGAACATCCTTTTTGTTTCACTTGGAAAAAATCGCCAAAAATAAAGTATTCATCGAATCTTTTTAATATTACGCTTAAAATGTTTGCAATAAAACAGAATAATTTTAAAAAGAATAAAACTTTCCTGATTTTTAGAACTTCTAATAAAAACCCCAATAAAAATCAAATTCAATAATTCAATTTTTCAATAATTGCAAAAAATCAATAAAATGTTGACTTTGACATATATGGGATGGTTGCGTTGTTATAGTCCGATTTCACCTATTTTCAATACTAACTTTATTGAAAATAGGTGAAATCGGACTATAACAACGCAACCATCCCATATATGGGATCTTTCACACAAAAACACAAAATGTTATAAATCAGACACTAACACATATAACCCGAGTAATGAATTTTCAGCCATGCAATGACTTTATGCGGTTATAAGGAAATATACTAAAATTTTAGAAAATGTATGTATGTAACATAATTTAATTTATAAGTGGTATGTCGTTAGAAGCGTACTTTAATTATCTTTCGAAAGGAGTAGATACAGTTTGCGGGTATTTGTAACTTCAGTGAGAAGAATTTTTGATTGAATTTGTAACCAAAAAAAACCTAAATTACGTTATCTCAAAACCCTAACCATAAAAAAATGGTTTTGGCCTCAGCAGGTTCATGCCAGTCTTCCCCTATACCTGAAATTCTTGGTATTTTCTCAAATTAATTATTTGTAAACTAGTATTTTGAACATATAGCTTTGAATATGATAGAAGTAAAATTTATCTACCAGAATTTCGTGGGGGGTTCAAACACCCAACCCCACCCCCCCCCCCTCCCCCCCTAAATACGGCCTTGCCTACCACTATCCGAACTATACTCACCTTATACACACCTCTTTATACTTACCTATATACCTACCGCTCTCTCCCGAACCGTTACCTTTGTCCTATACTTTCCTTCCGTGTAAAATCAAGTCAGTTGATCGATATATCGCAATCCGGATCGCAATATTGACAACACGGATTGACTGTGTAGCATGAAAATTTTGCGACCCATCAAATTGAATTGAAAGTGAAAGTGTGAAAAGGACGGAAGTAAAATATTTTAAACCTCAGAGCGAAAAAAATATCGCAATATTCATATTGAACGTGTAGCACTAGCCTGCGATTCATCAGACCATCAATATGGATCGCAATCCAAATATCGCGATTCATATTGACAGTGTAGCGTATGCCTATGTATGTATGTCGATACATATTGCATATTATTGTTCCCTTCATCGGAGCAAAGTTTTTTTTTTACTCTGGGTATGCTTCGAGGCTCTGATCAACAGTCAAGTAGCCTTGTTTGTATGCATACAAGAACTTAGTGTTTGGCGTGGTGAATTTTTATATGTGAAAATGCTCCGCTCCGGGGTCTAGATCAATAGTTAAATAGCCTTGCTTGTATGTATACGCAACTGTCTGAATTAACCACAGATAAGATGTTTCCAGCTTAATATTTTTCGATATTGCTCGATTAAGTGCCAAAATAAGCACGAAATGCATTTTGACCAAATATGCATTTTATGTCGAAATATGCATTTGCATATGCAATATGCATTTGCATATTTTTAGCTTCCCTAGTCATTACACACACACCAATACATGGCCGCTGTGGTGCAGTGGGTAGAGTGCTCGCCTGCTATGCCAGAGGTCTCGGGTTCAAACCACGGTCGGAGCAAAACACCAACACAATTTTTCTAATTAGTAAAAATCCAATTATTGGGTTTTTTAAGAGCAGCGGTCACCTCTCGGCAGTCGTTGGCATACCCTCCGAGAGTATTTCTGCCATGAAAAAGCTTCTCACAAAAAATGCATTCGTCGTTCGGAGCCGGCATAAAACTGTAGGTCCACCCAATTAGTAGGAAAAACAAAAAGGAGCACACCTCGAATTGGGAGAGAAGCTCGGCCATAAACTCGTCAGAGTTATAATAGCGCCATTGTATTATTATATTACATACTTATGCACATAATTCCTCACATCTGCATGTGCATACAAACATAAATATCAAATACCAGATTATAAAAGGGTTGATTGTGATTTTTGGCGACTATTGGCACAATATCAAGATAATTTTAAAAGGCGGTGGAAATCAAATTGGACCTCAGTTTATCAAACACTAAAGCACCCATTTTTTAGGCAATAAGCAAATACACTTGCTACTGCTGAAATTTCCGTCCGTATAAGGAAACTAAAAATACCTCTGCGCGTTCGTGTAAGATTTCCCTTGCGCACATTTTTATATTTAAGAATTATGTAAATACGAAATTTTTTATTTTAAAAATGTTCAGAGTAAAATTGCAAAATCAAGAAAAAACAATTTTAATTTAAAAATGTTTATTTTTATTTTAAGCACAATGAGATTTTGAAGGAAAAACTTTCGTTTTTATTCCATTAATTTAAATTTTTAATTTAAACATGTTTCTTTTTAAGTCCTAAATACATTTTAATTTAAAAAATTTAATTTTTAATTTAAAAATTTTCATTTATAAAATAAAAATGACTTGGTTTAAAATGTGCATTATAAAAATAAAAATTTTATTTAATTATGTAGTAAAGGCCAACTGCTTAACAATTCATATAGTGGTATTAAGAGCTTTATGGCCGGTGAAGTAAAAAGCGAAACAAAGGTTTCCTTTTATCCTCCTACGCGTTTCGGTGCATATTTGCGCCTTCCTCAGGGAGTCTGATTTTATTTACATAAATTGAAAGATAAAACACAAACAAAAAACATAATTACATAATTGGTTAACGATTAACAAATTACACAATATAATATTAAACGTTTATAACTATAATCAAAACTTACTTTGGATAAATAATAATAATGAAAATTTTGAACCTTGAAATTAAAGAAACCAACATACAAATAAAATTAACCCGTTCAGGCATATACCACACAAGCAAAACCCTAAACAATAGCCTACATCAACATGATTTTGACTTGGTGGAAAAATATCAAAAACAATTTATGAACTACATTAACACACAGACAGAGGAAAATCTGAAGAAAAAGCTAGAGGGACACATCAATAAAAAGTTCGACAGATACGGGTTCACCATCAATGAAGACTGGTTCGTCAATAAGACCAACATACAAATACCCCGCGAATCAAGGTGGTTACTTTCACTTGGTAACAAGTTTGCACTACCCACGACATCGAAAACATTTTCACCAATACGAGTGATTGCGGAAATTGAGCAAGGGATACAAACCATCACAGAGGAAAAGGATAAAGATATAGCACGATGCAACGTAGCATCTAGGGTTAAGGCTTTTAGAAATAAGTTTAGTAATAGTGCTAAAGAAAAGCTAATTTTAAAGATTTTTGAAGACACAAAGAAAATACTAAGACAACACAATGACTCGATGATCATTACCAATGCAGACAAAGGTAACAAAACAGTAATGATGGACAAAAACGAATACAACAGGAAGATGACAGAACTTCTTAGCGACAAAGAGACATATAAAACCATTCGATTAGATCCCACACAAAAATTATTAAGGAAAAACAACAAAATAGTGAATGAGATATACAAAAAGAGAAATATTGATGTTGTGCAAAAACATAAGTTGACGTGCAATGCAGCCACAGCTCCTAGATTGTACGGTTTGCCGAAAATACACAAACAAGATATGCCTTTAAGACCTATAGCATCCTCTACAAATATACCCTGCTTCCAACTTTCGAAATATATAGGACAAATTCTAAAACAAATTATTTCAAATGACTATAACATCAAGAATTCGCTCCAACTCAAAGACAAACTAAAAAACTTGACAATTAAAAAAGACGAGATCTTAGTTTCATTCGATGTTATTTCTCTTTTCACAAATATCCCAGTGCAATTCGCTATAAGGACTATAATGCAAAAATGGACTTCTCTTCACAACACCAATCTGACAAGGAAACAATTTCTAGACATTTTAAACTTCTGCTTAAGAGAGAACAATTATTTTTTACACGATGGAATTTATTACCAACAAGTTCATGGTATGCCCATGGGGAATCCCCTATCCCCCACAGTAGCGGACATTGTTTTAGACAAAATTATTGACGACGCCATAACCGAGCTAAAATCTAAGGACATATATATCTCATACATAACGAAATATGTAGACGATATATTCGCAATTGTTAAAATAACTGACGTGGAAGAAATATTAAGAGTATTAAACTCACAACATAAAAAAATTCAATTCACCACTGAACTACAAAATAACAACAAACTTGCCTTCCTAGACATGGAAATATATAATCAAAATAACAAAATTTCGACAAATTGGTACGTAAAACCCACAGCATCCTCAAGATTGATAAATTTTCATTCGAACCATCCCTGGACTCAAAAGAAAAATACAGCCATCAATTTAATAAACAAGGTCGGTGCCCTGAGCGACCAGGCGTTCAGAAAAGAAAATGAGATGAAAATAAAAAACATACTATTAAAAAACGCCTATCCTGCCAAAACAATACAAAGGCTGTTAGCAACAACAAAATACAGACAAACAATACATACGAAAGCAAAAACAGCTGACAAAAATCCAAGCAAATCTTTTAGAGGAGTAACATACATACATGGATTGACAGATAACAAAACTCTACGAAAATGTATTCCCAATGAAAAACTTACATTTGCACATAGACCACAACAAACATTAAGAAAAATTTATTGCAAGACAAAAGACAAAATTAACAAAGAAGACCAACACAACTTAGTGTATGAAATAAAATGTAAGGGAAATAAATATGAGCTTTGCAACAAAATCTACATAGGTACTACGAAACGTTCATTAGGCACAAGAATAGGAGAACATAAAACAGATGCAAAAAATAAAAAAACATCCACTGCATTAGCCCAACACTTGACCAATACTGGGCATGCAGCAGACTTCGACAACACAAAAATATTAGACATAGAAAGACGAACAACAACACGACTAACACTAGAAAGTCTGCGAATTCAACAACGAATACAAGACACAATAAACTTCAAAGAGGACGTAGACAATATAAGCTGCGCTTACAGAGCAACAATAACAAACAAAGCTAAACCTTACGAATGACAGTAGAAAACAAAATATGTATATGTTTATATTTATATGTTGTGTTGATTGATCTTCAGGTGTAGATATGTTTATTGCATAGTTCAAATTTAAATTTAATTTATCCAAAGTAAGTTTTGATTATAGTTATAAACGTTTAATATTATATTGTGTAATTTGTTAATCGTTAACCAATTATGTAATTATGTTTTTTGTTTGTGTTTTATCTTTCAATTTATTTAAATAAAATCAGACTCCCTGAGGAAGGCGCAAATATGCACCGAAACGCGTAGGAGGATAAAAGGAAACCTTTGTTTCGCTTTTTACTTCACCGGCCATAACGCTCTTAATACCACTATAAAAATTTTATTTTTGATTCCTTTTCTCTGAGTATACAAACAAAAAAATGTGTATCAGGAAAACAAAAATAAAAAATACATATGTATGAAAAAAAAAACAAAAAAAAAAAATTAACGAGAAAAAACGATCTTCAAATACCCGAATTGTTCAAATGCCCGTACAAACATACGCGTAATAAACAAACAAACGAGCGTTCGAGCATTGAAAAGCATTTATTCGGGCCACTCGAAAATGTTAAAAAGAAATCGAGTACTCTAAATCAAAGTCAATGACGGAACGCAATCAGACTTTTAAATAATACAGCAAAGGAAATTACATAAATGGCTAATGGTTATGCTTCCCACATAGGCTTGCCCAGGCAATTTATGCTAGGTCCGCCACTGCTTTATATAATGTACGAGGCAATACAATGCCTACATACGCATATACAAATTACATGTTTACGCCGTCGCATTATATACCACAAGGTGGAAATAATAACAATCGTCTAATATATAATGGATTCGGGAACGTAAATGACATTATTCAAATTTTGCCGTCGTTTGATCCGAGTGATAAATCGTTGTCGTCCATACAGTTTATTGGACGGGTTGAGCAACTTTTACATGTGTATGGGTGGAATGAGAAAATACTTCTCTTTGCAGTACAAGCAAAATTAAAGGGTGCTGCAAAATTGTGGATAGACTTTGCACCAATTGTGTATGTAAATTGGTCGCGTTTTGTTACAGATTTCATTAATCAGTTTCCGTCAATAATAAATTCGGCAGATGTTCACATGCAATTAATGAATATGCGTCGGGGAGTAAATGAAACTCCAGAAATATTTTACTATCAAGTATTAGCCAAAGGTCACCAAGGTGGTGTTGATGACCAAGCGATCATAAAATATATAAGCACATCTCACACTGAAAAAACCCCATTCAGTGTATGAATACACACGCTTTTGCGTTAACTTATGCTACATAATGCGTACAAGCAAACATACAGTGAACTACACTGCGTATACGTAACTTGTTTACATACATACATACATACATACAGGTGAAACTAATAAAAGCGTGTTAATTATAAATGGCTTAAATGATACGGATATGAAAAAGTGTTTATCGGTTGCAAGGTATTTGACATGTAACGATTTACTACATGCTATAATAAATTATTGTAAGTATAACGTAGCGAAGAACGACGCGCCGGTTAAAAAAACAATGCAAGGCAATCAAGTAAAATATTCGACAAATGAAAAGAAATCGAAGGGTGACATTATTTGTTATAATTGTCGTAAAACTGGACACATATCGCGCGAATGTGGTGAAAAGAAACAAAAACAAAAATGTGGAAAGTGTGGTGAAATAGGTCACCGTTTAGCTGATTGCACAGGGCAAAAACCAAAGTCCGAAAAATGCAATGCAATTGAAGATCAACCTATTAGAAAAAGATATTATTCGAGTATCTGATTCCGCTTATGATTCACCGATAGTAATAGTTGCAAAGAAAAATAATGAATATAGAATGTGTGTTGATTATCGTCAATTAAATCGGGTCACAGTAAAACAGCCATTCCCTATGCCAATTATGGACGCACTTTTTGCTATACTGGCGGGTAATCGCTACTTTATGGTGTTAGATTTTAATATGGGGTATCATCAAATCGAGGTAGATGAAGCCAGTAAACAATTTACCGCGTTCGTTACTAATGATGGACATTTTGAGTATAATCGTATGCCATTTGGTTTGGTGAATGCGCCGGCAGTATTCCAGACCATGGTGAATAAACTGTGCGAGAAAATGAAACCGCGGAAAGTAATACCGTATCTTGATGATGTAATAATACCGAGTGTGTCTGTGAGTGAGGGTCTAGAAACACTTTACGAATTTTTAGCGTTGCTCGAAGAAACAGATTTGACTTTACGGCGTGATAAATGTAAGTTTTTGGCGGCGGAAATAAATTTTCTTGGTCATAAAGTTAACGCGAACGGTATTACTCCTGGCGAAGGCAAGCTAAAGGCGATTCGAGATTTTCCGATGCCAACTAACGCGACTGAAGTACATCGATTCCTGGGTCTCACAGGATTTTTCAGAAAATTTGTGAAAAATTATGCACTCATTGCTAGACCTTTGAACAAATTAACTACAAAAGATGCCGCAAATAATTTTCTATGGGGTGATACGTAGACTGTTCCTTTTAAATCTTTGATACACGCTTTGACAAGTGAGCCAATTTTGGTATTGTATGACTTAAAAGCATGAAGTTCATACTGACGATAGCTCGATCGGTATAGCTGCTGTGCTTCTACAATCTAATGACGACGGTAAAACCTGGAATTCCGTGATGTATTTCAGTAGACGATGTACTGCAGTAGAATCTGGTTACCACAGCTACGAGCTGGAAGTTATGGCAGTAGTTGAGGCCTTACAGCGATTTAGAGTATACTTGTTAGGAAAACCTTTTAGGGTCGTAACTGACTGCTCAGCTATAAGTAATGTGAGAATAAAAAGTGAACTGATTCCGCGCATTGCTCGTTGGTGGATGCGCCTACACGTATTCGACGTTGAATGTATTCACAGACCTGGCGTTCGTATGAGCCACGTAGATGCATTGAGCCGTGCCCACATAGCTGACGAGAAAGTGGCTGAAGATGAAATGGTAATGCAGGTATCGTTGCCAACGGAAGATTGGTTGTTAACTATGCAGCTCCAAGATGCTAAGATCCGAGAAATTATTGATGTGTTGCAAGGAAGGCGTAAATCTGACCAAATAAATCAACTGAAGAATGAGTACCAGATAGACAACAATCGACTTTATCGACGTGATGGTGGTAAGCTGTTATTCGTCATTTCGAAAGCTGTTCGTTGGCGTATCGCAATGTACTGTCACGACGACATGGGTAACGAGTAAAGCAACATTTCTGGTTTCCTAAAATCCGAAAGTATGTGAAGGAGTATATATCAGCTTGTGTGGAGTGCTGTTATAATAAAGCTGTTGGACGCAAACCCGAAGGTACGTTATATATTGATTCTATTACACCTATACCTTTTACACGATCCATATCGACCACCTGGGTCCATTTGTGAAAAGCAAAAGGGGCTATACATATGTAATTGCCATAAGCGATGCTTTCACTAAATATTTAGTAGTAAAGCCAGTAAGAAACACGAAGACACAGCCAGTAATCCAAGCCTTGAGTGAGCTTAGCTCTTATTTCGGATTACCAGCGAGAATTGTAAGCGACCGTGGTACAGCATATACATCCAAACAGTTTGAGAAATTTTGCCATGACCATGATATTCAACACATAAAAACTGCTGTTAGAACACCTCGTTCAAATGGGCAAGTGGAGAGGGCCAATCAAACCATTTTAAATTTCTTGCGAACTTCAGGTAATCATGCTAAGGAATGGGACGATTATTTGCAAAAGCTACAATGCAGTGTAAATGCCCAAGTAAATTCAAGTACCGGGTTTAGCCCCAATGATCTAATATTTGATTTCAAGATCCGAGATGTAATACGAAACAAGCTGTTAGCTGCAGTAATCGATGATAGTGTTGAAGCTCATATGGCAGAGAAAAGGGCAGAAGCTCTTACAAAATTACAACAACAGCGAGAAAAGTGGAAGGAAAGATTCGACGCCAAACAAATCTCCTAATGAGTACAAGGTAGACGATCTGGTAGTAATTTTAAACGACCTACAATCTACCGGAGAATCGCGTAAGTTGGTGATTGGCAAATATAGATATTTGATTGAAGATATCGACGGTATGCAGCGTAAGCAGAAACGATTCAGTTCAATATATACATCTGATCGAATGAAACCCTGGTGTGCACTACCACCCATCGAGGCGATGTCAAAGTAGGATAGGCCGAGCTGTCAAATGATATTTTTTTATGTAAAGTTTGTAATGAATTGTACTTAATTTGAATACTTTATAAAGCGACAATGGCATATCTACAACGGCAACACTGACAATAGAGACGAACAAGAAAGAGCGACAGAATAGTATGTGAGAGTTGAATTGAACTGCGAACGAGAACAGTCGTGTTTGTGAATTTAATCCTTTCTTTTATATTATTTAAATAATTAAATAATTACTTATACGCCTTACATAAGTATATGAGACTTTTTATTCGGACATCTTTGACAGAAGTAATATAATTAATATGGCTATTAAAAGAAAGATGGCAATCAAATATAACACCAAGGTCCTTGACACGCTGACGGACACAAGTTGAGATCTTGTAATAAGTGTGTAAGATATTAGCCGATTTTGAATATGTCATTTGATAGCACTTAGACAGGTTCAGAGAGAGACTGGAGTTCTGGCACCAAATATGAAGTTTGTCGATATCATTTTGAAGCTTTAATGCATCATCAATGGAATTAACCACAGAGAAGATTTTGAGGTCATCCGCATAGAGTAAGCATTTGGCAAATGTAAAACAACTTGTGATATCGTTAATGAACAAGACGAAAAATAGTGGGCCAAAAATACTTCCCTGGGGAACTCCAGAGGAGGCAATAAAGGGAGTGGATGAGACACCATCGGTACTCACTACACATCGTCTATTACTCAAGTAAGAAGTAATCAATTTCAAAAAAATAGAATGAAATCCCAGATACTCTAATTTCTTTATCAGAACTTTATGAGATATTTTGTCGAACGCTTTGGAGAAATCTGTGTAAATACAGTCGACTTGATGACCAGCCGACAAAGATTGAATACAGTATTCGGTGAAAACAGCCAGGTTAGAAGTCGTCGATCTGTTTGCAACGAACCCATGCTGGCTAGGACAAATTAGAGATTTAACCGCAAAGCTCAACTTAGCATTGACTGCGTGCTCAAAGATTTTCGAAATATTTGATAATTTCGAGATCGGCCTATAATTCCTTACATCATTTTTATTGCCACTCTTGAAGATTGGCGTTATGGAAGTCAGTTTCCATTCATCTATGAAAAACCCAGACGATAGTGACTTATTAAAAATTGCTTTAAGAGGGCAAATCAAAGCTGGACAATTTTTTAAGAGTATTGCTGAAAGTCCATCAACATCTGGATGAGAGGAAGATTTCAGCTTAGATAAGGCATTACTAACATCATCCAAAGAAAGGTGGAGTGTGCCAAAATTTAAGTAGGCGTTCAGGTTTGTAGAATAGCCATCTATAATATCCTGATTATCTTCCACGAAATTACATTTAAAAAATGCGGAAAATAAATTTGCCACTCCATATTACTCGAATTACCCAGGCGCTTGCCTTTCATCAGTCCCAATGCATGTGTACATATAAAGTTATGAGGAAAATGATTGCTATTGCAAGCCTTGCAATGAAACATTTTTCAATCAATTTGATTTACAATAAAAATTTATTACAATACAATTATTGCTATTGTAATTTTTACAATGAAAATGATTTACGCATAAATGCAATTTTTAGTGGCTAGCACGAAATTTATTTTTTATTAATTTTTAATTTGATTTGGGTAAGTGGAAAATTAGCTGAAAACTATTATCAGCGAAGCTGGGGTATATAGCTATTTCGAAAAGGGCTTAAACTTTTCTCATCAGTACCCCTTTCGGGAGTGGAAGTTTGAACCAAGCGTGATTTGAACTTGGGACCTCACAAGTCCCACTCTTATGATCGAGTAATTTACACACTCGGCCACAAGAGTGCTGTATCAGTTGACAGCCAATTTCCACTTTTGTCTTTACACACGTATCTACATACATAGTATGTATGTATGTATGTACATATGTACCTTCAATTAGATCGTTTTGTGTGCACATGCTTTGCATATGACAACAACACAAATGTATTGAATTTATTTTTAGACAGTTCGCAATGAACGGAGTTGTTGTTTTACCAACATTACATACATTCGTATAAATGCAATTTTTAGTGGCTAGCACGAAATTTATTATACTCAGCTGTACTAGTACACAGAGTATTATAGTTTTAATCACATAACGGTGGATTGTAACAGAATGAAATAATCGAGATAGATATAGACTTATATATATCAAAATGATCAGGGTGAAAAGAGAAATCGATTGAGCCATGTCCGTCCGTCCGTCTGTCCGTCCGTCTGTCCGTCCGTCTGTCCGTCTGTAAATACTCTAACTCGCGCAAAAATTGAGATATTTTGATGAAATTTGAAATGCAAGTTGGTATCGAGACTGGAACGGTTGGTATTGAAAATGGGCGAAATCGGACCATGACCACGCCCACTTTTCCTATATAGAAAAAATCGGAAATTTGGTATCTCAATCACTAATATAGCTGGAGCGATGAAATTTTACCCACGTGTTGAGCTCAGGCCCCTAGGAAGAAATTTGATGAAATTTTGGAAAATGGGCGGTGCCACGCCCACTTATTAAGGGCCAAACCTTGAAAGTTTTATATGTCATAACTCAGAAACCATTGAAGATATATCGATGAAATTTGGTACGCGTGATTTGCTTACTTAGGCAAACGTTTGGACGAAAAATAGTTAAAATCGGTTGACGGCCACGCCCACTTTTATATATAATAATAATAATAATATAATACAATGGCGCTATTATAACTCTGACGAGTTTTATGGCCGAGCTTCTCTCCCAATTCGAGGTGTGCTCCTTTTTGTTTTTCCTACTAATTGGGTGGACCTACAGTTTTATGCCGGCTCCGAACGGCGAATGCATTTTTTGTGAGAAGCTTTTTCATGGCAGAAATACTCTCGGAGGGTATGCCGCCCACTGCCGAGAGGTGACCGCTGCTCTTAAAAAACCCAATAATTGGGTTGGTTTTATATATGTGTATTATAAAGTGGCCTAATAAAAACATTTTAAGCAATATCTCTGTCAAATATAAAGATCTATCATTGAAATTTTGTCGCATGAGTCCAACTATGGACATAAAACAAAAAACACAAAAATTTTGGAAAATGGGCGGTGCCACGCCCACTTATTAAGGAGCAAACATTGAAAGTTTTATGAGTCATAACTCAGAAACCGTTGAAGATATATCGATGAAATTCGGTACGCGTGATATACTTACTTAGGCAAATGTTTGAACGAAAAATTTCCAAAATCGGTTGACGGCCACGCCCACTTTTATATATGTGTATTATAAAGTGGCCTAATAAAAACATTTTAAGCGATATCTCTGTCAAATATAAAGATATATCATTGAAATTTTATAGCAGGAGTCCAACTGCGGACATAAAACGAAAAACACAAAAATTTTGGAAAATGGGCGTGGCACCGCCTCCTTTTAGAAACAGGAATATACGAGATTTCTGAGCCCATAACTCGACAAATAATTTATATATAATCATGAAACTTGGTGTGTACACTTTTATTACTTGTGGTAATACATGTTCAAAATTTTAGCGAAATCGGTTTGACGACCACGCCCACTTTTATACATGGGAACTATAAAGTGGCCTAATAAAAACATTTTAAGAGATATCTTTGGCAAATATAAAGATAATTCATTGAAATTTTGTGGCATGAGTTCCACAATAGACCGGACACAAAAAATATATAAATTTTGGAAAATGGGCGTGGCACCGCCTTTTTTTAGACAAAGGAATATACGAGATTTCTTAGCCTATAACTCGACAAATAATTGAGATATTATAACGAAACTTGGTTTATACACTTTTACAACTTGTGTTGATAGACACGCAAAAATTTATTGAAATTGGTTTATGACCACGCTTACTTTTTAACAAAGATATTTCTGGAACACCCTTTGGGAATTTGTAACGTGACATCTTTGTAACTAGAAGTCAAAAAGGATTGAAAGTTGGCACAAAGAGTAATATTCATATGCTTAGTTGGATCACTGACAAAAATTTTGAAAATGGGCGTGGCTACGACCACTTTATGCAGCACTCGCTCTATATAAAATACACCGTGATTCCATCAAACGCAAACAAACAATGAAAGCATACAGCTGAGTATCTAATGTTCGATTCCACTCGAACTTAGGCTTCCTTACTTGTTTTTTATTAATTTTTAATTTGATTTGGGTAAGTGGAAAATTAGCTGAAAACTATTATCAGCGAAGCTCGGGTATATAGCTATTTCGAAAAGGGCTTAAACTTTTCTCATCAGTACCCCTTTCGGGAGTAGAAGTTTGAACCAAGCGTGATTTGAACTGGGGACCTCACAATTCCCACTCTTATGGTCGAGTAATTTACACACTCGGCCACAAGAGTGCTGTATCAGTTGACAGCCAATTTCTACTTTTGTCTTTACACACGTATCTATGTATGTATGTACATATCGCCCGTTTTATGGAATAGGGATTTAACTCGAAATTTTCGATTTCTGGGATTTTGCCATATATTTCAATAACTGGGTAGTGCCTTTGAATCTAGTCTTATAAAATACTCAAAAAGATAAAAATGGCGGAAATAAAAGTGATTTTGTAGTTAGCCATAGAAGGAAACTATTTGAAATTATAAAACTTTATATGCGTTTTCCCAAAGAAAATTTTTTTTTGAGTTCAATCCCTATTGCATGAAACGTGCGATATGTACCTTCAATTAGATCGTTTTGTGTGCACATGCTTTGCATATGACAAAAACACAAACGTATTGAATTTATTTTTAGACAGTTGTTGTTTTACCATCATTACATACATTCGTATAAATGCAATTTTTTGTGTCTAGCACGAAATTTATTTTTTATTAATTTTTAGTTTGATTTGGGTAAGTTGAAAATTGGCTGAAAACTATTATCAGCGAAGCTCGGGTATATAGCTACATATTTCGAAAAGGGCTTAAACTTTTCTCATCAGTACCCCTTTCGGGAGTGGAAGTTTGAACCAAGCGTGATTTGAACGTGGGACCTCACAAGTCCCACTCTTATGATCGAGTAATTTACACACTCGGCCACAAGAGTGCTGTATCAGTTAACAGCTTCGCTGATAATAGTTTTCAGCTAATTTTCCACTTACCCAAATCAAATTAAAAATTAATAAAAAATAAATTTCGTGCTAGCCACTAAAAATTGCATTTATACGAATGTATGTAATGTTGGTAAAACAACAACTCCATTCATTGCGAACTGTCTAAAAATAAATTCAATACGTTTGTGTTGTTGCGATATGCAAAGCATGTGCACACAAAATGATCTAATTGAAGGTACATATGTACATACATACATACATACTATGTATGTAGATACGTGTGTAAAGACAAAAGTGGAAATTGGCTGTCAACTGACATTTTATGGCGATAGGACGACATTTTGAACTGCCCCCAGCCCCGCAAAGTTGAAAGCAATAAGCACGATCTGGTACAAATATGAAATTTCAAAATTATAAAATCAAAAAACGAAGTATGAGGATTGATAAAGATGGCTAAGTAGAGTATTAAAGTGAATTTTTTTTTTTTTTTTGAAACAACAACAACAAAAGTTATTAAAGGTCAAAGTTTATATTATGCATTTTTATACTCAGCTGTACTAGTACACAGGTATTATAGTTTTGATTTCCTAACGGTGGATTGTAACAGAACTAACTAATCGAGATAGATATAGACTTATATATATCAAAATGATCAGGGTGAAAAGAGAAATCCATTGAGCCATGTCCGTCCGTCTGTCCGTCTGTACGCACGATAACTCGCGCAAAAATTGAAATATTTTGATGAAATTTGGAATGCAAGTTGGTATCAAGACAGGAACGGATGGTATTGAAAATGGGCGAAATCGGACCATGACCACGCCCATCTCCCCTATATAGTAAAAATCGGAAATTTGGTATCTCAGTCACTAATGGAGCTGGGATGACAAAATTTCACCCACGTATAGATCTCAGGCCCTTATGAAGAAATTTGGTGAAATTTTGAAAAATGGGCGGTGCCACGCCCACTTATTAAGGGCCAAACATTGAAAGTTGTATAAGCCATAACTCAGAAACCGTAGCAGATATATCGATGAAATTTGGTACGCTTGATTTACTTACTCAGACAAATGTTTGAACGAAAAATTGTCGAAATCGGTTGACGACCACGCCCACTTTTATATATGGGTATTATAAAGTGACCTAATAAAAACATTTTAAGCGATATCTCTGTCAAATATAAAGATATATCATTGAAATTTTATGGCAGGAGTCCAACTATGGACATAAAACAAAAAACACAAAAATTTTGGAAAATGGGCGTGGCACCGCCTCTTTTTAGAAGCAGGAATATACGAGATTTCTTAGCCAATAACTCGACAAATAATTTATATATTATGACGAAACTTGGTGTATACACTTTCATTACTTGTAGTAATACACGTTGAAAATTTTAGCGAAATCGGTTGACGACCACGCCCACTTTTATATATGGGATATGCGATATCTTTGTCAAATATAAAGATAATTCATTGAAATTTTGTGGCATGAGTTCTACAATAGACCGGAAACAAAAAATAGAAAAATTTTGGAAAATGGGCGTGGCACCGCCTCTTTTTAGACAAAGGAATCTACAAGATTTCTTAGCCTATAACTCGACAAATAATTGAGATATTATGACGAAACTTGGTTTATACACTTTTATAACTTGTGTCAATAGACACACAAAAATTTATTGAAATCGGTTATGACCACCAAATGTTGAAAATGGGCGTGGTTACGCCCACTTTATGCAGCACTGTCTTTATATAAAATACACCGTGATTCTATCAGACGCAAACAAACAATGAAAGCATACAGCTGAGTATCTAATGTTCGATTCCACTCGAACTTAGGCTTCCTTACTTGTTTAAATTGCAATTATTAAAAAGCTACTGAACCGATTTCGATTGCTTTTATACCGTTCAATAGGTTCAATAGGTGTTTTGATATACATTTTATATATGAAAAGTAAGGGGGTAAAAAAGGGGTTGACCCCCGCAGGGGGTATTATGGAACCCACATAAAATGTATATCAAATTAAAGGGAATCAAAATACCTATCGAATGGTATAAAAATATTCGAAATCGGTTCAGTAGTTTTAAAGTAATTGCAACTTAAAAAATGCATATTATAAACTTTGACCTTTAATAGCTTTTGTTGTTGTTTTTTCCAAAAAAAATAAATTCACTTTAATACTCAGCTTAGCCATCTTTATCATTCCTCATACTTCGTTAATTGATTTTATAATTTTACAAATTTTACATTTGTTCCAGATCGTGCTATTTTTTTCAAGTTTTTGGGGCTGGGGGCACCTCTAAACATGCGAGTAGGTCAATAAAATTTTACAGGCTTATTTCTGGGCTACAAAGGTGCCGTTCTGGCTTTGGAACAAATTGAATTTCCAAAAAAAAATTTTCACTCCACCTTAATGTGCACACAAAACGATCTAATTGAGGGTACATATGTACATACATACATATCCTGCAGGGAACTCAATAACTAGTGAGCAAAATTTCTAGTTCCGAACTAGCGAAAAGGTGTCAAAAGGGAACTAGATCAATTGTAGTTAGACCCTCACCAGTTCAGGAGGAGTGAATTGAGTGACCATTATAAGACACGCTTTGATTTGTATGCAATTTCGAAGTGACAAAAATTCTATGAAAATTTTTCGTTCGTTCAATTTCCGTCGACTTTGTATATTTCTGCAATTCTCAGATGTTTAGTGAAGCGTTTCATATAAAGAGTTTTCTATTTGCATCTGAACTTGTATGAAATGAAATGTTCCCCTAATTATGCTTTCCCGATCCCTCAGGCTTATTTTTTAATTTTTTTTGTTTCATTACTTTTTAAATATTACTGTAAATTTTATTAAATAAATAAATAAAAAAATATTAGTCAAAAAAAAAAAGAAAAAAAAAAATTATCATCCACCTTGACACCGACAGGATTCGAACCCGCGCACATGCGTTAGCCAGTCGGCCATCGCGCCACTTGCATGAAGTGTGTCAAAGTCTGCACTTAAGCGGCAGATGTAAAACTGTAAAATTTGTAGGTACTTGTAGCTAGTTCAGAACTATCGAAAATGTGCCAATAAACGAACTAGTGTAAACTGTAGAATTTAGTACTAGTTCGGAACTATCGAAAATGTAGTGCAGAGGGTGACAATTGACACCGCCTAGGACATCGCCGTGTTAAATTCGCCAGTTGATAACATGCAAAAGAGATTTAGCTCGCACTAGTAGTGTCGAAACATACACTAGAAGCGACCTAGTTCGGAACTAGAGATTTTCCCTACAGGGTACATATGTATGTAGATACGTGTGTAAAGACAAAAGTGGAAATTGGCTGTCAACTGATACAGCACTCTTGTGGCCGAGTGTGTAAATTACTCGATCATAAGAGTGGGAGTTGTGAGGTCCCAAGTTCAAATCCCGCTTGGTTCAAACTTCCACTCCCGAAAGGGGTACTGATGAGAAAAGTTAAACCCTTTTCGAAATAGCTATATACCCCAGCTTCGCTGATAAGAGTTTTCAGCTAATTTTGCACTTACCCAAGTCAAATCGAAAATGATTTACGTTGGAAGTTTATTGCAATGAAAAATTTTGTAAATTATTGTAATGAAATGATTTACGAGAAAAGTGTATTGCAATGAAATTTTTTTAAATTATTGTAATTGTAATTTTTACAATTAAAATGATTTACGGTGAAAGTTGATTGCAATGAAACTTTTGTAAATAATTGCACTTCCAATTTCTGAAATCAAAATGATTCATGTCGAAGGTCGATTACAATAACATACTTCTAAATCTTTGAAATTTTTATTTTTAGAATCAAAAAATTTACTAGCAATATGAATTACAATAAAAGCTGCTTACAATAATATAAAATTTTTATGATTGCAATACAATCTGATTGCAGCTTTTTACAGCTCTGATGCCAACCCTCCCCTATTCCTGAAATTCTTGGTATTTTCTCAAATTAATTATTTGTAAACTGGTGTTTTCAACCTATGGCTTTGAATTTGATAGCAGTACGATTTAGCTACCAGGATTTCGAGGTTACAATAAAAAAAACTATTTCGGCGGTATTTCGCGGGATCAGAAACAAAAATAAAAATTTTTTCTTTAATCCTCTCAATATAAGCTTCAAACCTAGGGTTTGGACTTTTACAACTTTACATAGGGAGTGCCACATAATCCCCAAAAAACAAAATCCCCAAGACACAAAATCCTAAAAACAAATCCCCAAAATCAAAATCCTTAAAATCAAAATCCCCAAACACGAAATCCCCACATTTTTTCGGGGATAGCGTCACAAAATCCCCAAAAGATTACTAAATAAACAACGTTGAAGATCATGCCGAGTCTTACCCTGCAGTAAAAATCCGCACTGAATCCTTAATGAATCACTGATGCAAATCACCTATGACGAGGAGACATCAGTGAATACTTTCATATAATGACTGCTGAATTTTTCATATAAATGGTTTGCTTTCCTCAGAAAAAAAAAAACAAAACAAATAAAAATATACTGAGTTATGACGACAGTGATGAATATTCAATAAAGAATCATCACTGATCCTTCAGCAGTGAAACAAATTTACTGCAGGGTTATCTGAGCTCTGATACGTAATCACACATGTATGTACATATAAAATATGTATATCCCTGCAAAAATTCGGAGACTCCATTCGCTAATACATGGAGTTCTCGCTAATAATGTCGAAAAAAATGTCGAATTTTAATTTACCGAAATAAAAAATTCGCAAAATGTCGAAAACTGTAGAAAATGTGGAAAAATACTTGGAATGTTTTTTTCTTTATTTTCGGTAGGTGGGTCGGCTTCAATATAATGCGCCCTACGGGGTATCTAAGAGATTCCATATTTTATAAAAAATATGTTCATCTAAATAAATGAAATGAATAAATAAAGGCGAGGCCGCCTGCGCTGAAGGGTGTACTATGCAGAAGGACATCACCGTGGCGGTAGCCACGGTTATGGCACACGACCGGACTTGGATGGCGTAGCCCAGGGTTATTTTTTATAAGCGCGGCCGAAGGCCGCCAGTGCTAAAAGGTTTTCTACTCAAAAGTACGTTGTACTCCAGAAAGAGAATTCTGCCGGCTGAGGGTTATTTTTTTAAAGCGCGGCCGAAGGCTGCCAATGCAAACAAGTTTTCTACTCAAGAAAATTTTACACATCATTAATTTGACATTATTTCGATATTTTGTTTCGACATTTTTTTTCGACATTTCGTACCCAACCCTATGTAAATATGTAATCATAAGTTATTGAGATGAATTTATTTATAAACATTTGTGAAATCATCACGTATACAATTTCTTGTGAGTTTCAGTTTGAGAAACAGTGTCCAATGTAGAATATGGGGATTTTGAGTTTGGGGATTTTGATTTTAAGCCCGGTTTACCACATTATCCCCAAAATCAAAATCCCCAAATCAAAATCCCCAAAATCAAAATCCTCAAAATCAAAATCCCCATAATCAAAATCCCCAAAATCAAAATCCTTAAAATCAAAATCCCCAAACACAAAATCCCCATATTCTGTGTGAAATAAATTAAAATTAGGTTAGAAATCGCGGCGAATATGAGAGTTCTACATTGGACATTATTTCTCAAACTGAAACTCAAAAGAAATTGTATACGTGATGATTTCACAAATGTTTATTAATAAATTCATCTTGCTTGGTTTTTATTAATACGGCCCAATAACTTATGATTACATATTTACATAGGGTTGGGTACGAAATGTCGAAAAAAATATCGAAATAATGTCAAATTAATGATGTGTAAAATGTGGGCGAGTAGAAAACTTGTTTGCATTGGCGGCCTTTGGCCGCGCTTTAAAAAAATAACCCTCAGCCGGCAGAATTCTCTTTCTGGAAGAAAACGTATAGAGCAATCCACAGTACTTTTGAGTAGAAAACCTTTTTGCACTGGCGGCCTTCCGCCGCGCTTATAAAAAATAACCCTGGGCTACGCCATCCAAGTCCGGTCGTGTGCCATAACCGTGGCGGTGATGTCCTTATGCGTAGCACACACTTCAGCGCAAGCGGCCTTCGCCTTTATTTATTCATTTCATTTATTTAGATGAACATATTTTTTATAAAATATGGAATCTCTTAGATACCCCGTAGGGCGCATTATATCGAAGCCGACCCACCTACCGAAAATAAAGAAAAAACACGCCAATTATTTTTCCACAATTTCTACATTTTTCGACATTTTGCAACTTTTTTATTTCGGTAAATTAAAATTCGACATTATTAGCGAGAACTCCATGGATTAGCGAATGGAGTACTCCGAATTTTTGCAGGGATATAAATATATGTATTTTATATGTATGTATACATATATGTTATTACGTATCAGAGCTCGGATAAGACTCGGCATGCGGTTTTTTAAATATGATCTTCAACGTTGTTTATTTAGTCATCTTTTGGGGATTTTGTGACGCTATCCCCGAAAAAATGTGGGGATTTCGTGTTTGGGGATTTTGATTTTAAGGATTTTGATTTTGGGGATTTTGATTTTGGGGATTTTTTTTTTTGGGGATTTTGTGCGTTGGGGATTTTGTTTTTTGGGGATTATGTGGCACTTCCAAAAAAACAATTTCGGCGGTATTTCGCGGGCTGAAGAAAAATTTTTTTTTGTGTCCCATAACCCTCTCAACATAAGCTTCAAATTTAGGGGCGGACTTTTGCAACATTTTTTTTCGACCCTATCTAGGGTGCAAACACCCAAGATCCTCCCCCTAAATACGGCCTTGGTTGGAAGCGTATTTTAATTGTCTTTTGAACGAGGTACTGCTTGTGATTATCACGTTTGGGACTTCCGCGAAAATAATTTTTAAAAGAAGTGATAACCAAAAAAGCACAAAATTACCGTACAAAAAATAAAAAAAATAGTTCTGAGCTAGCAGACCCATGCCTATCTTCTCCCATACCTGAATTTATTGGTATTATTTTTTTTAAATTATTTTTTGCGTAGTGTTATTAAACACTCCCTACTGAGTGAAAAATTAATTATGTACTTACGAGTTGAAATAACTTTTTTCTTGTTTTCGATATAAATATATATGTAAATGTATGTATTCATTCAATATTTAATGAATAAATTGTTGTTTGAAGCAGTGGTAACAAACAACGTAATGTTCAGAAATATTCCGCCGTTATCCAGGTCCAAATTTTTGCCCATATCTGGGGACTCGACCTAGAAATCATAATCAGTATATCTCTATGTATAAGCCCTGCTCAACACCTTTCATTTGATATCAATATTGTGGACCCGACCTAGGAATCATAATGAGTACATCTGTATGTAAAGGCATGGTCAGTACCTTTTATTTGATACCAAGGTCGTCCAAAAATATTCAGGGGAAAGCCGGTCAGCGTTTTGACCTTTTGCTGCAGCGTTGCCGTTTGGGCCACTAAAGTGGCAATTTGAACCTTTTTTAAAGCCAGGCCACCTGAACCCAACTTTTTGAAAATATGCAATATTTGAACCTTTTTAAAAATTCGGGCCACTTTTGGTCCTTTTTTACTTTCAAAACAATAGTTAGTAATAATTTTTAGTTTTTTCTAAAATATAAGAACAAAAAACCTCTTTGTTACTATTTTACTTTGCATTGGCAACTCTCCGTTTCGAAAGGTTCTTTATTTAATTTGTTTGCCAACACTACCCTTTAGTACTTTGAAATTTGGGCTGTTCGTTAAGATAATGAAAACGCACGGAGCAGCCCAGACAAACACAAACACATATAGCGTTGGTTGATCTATAGGAAAGTGCAAGAAACGTAGGAATTTTACCACAATTCACATTCTTTGCACTCATATTCGCTCTTTTTTGTATAAAATTTCTACGATTCTTGCACTTTCCTACGGCTCAACGAACGCTATAACAGTTTTTTTTTTTTAATTCTTTACCTTTCTCGGGTTATTCCGTCTGCTCAACGAACGATCATATTAACGCTGCGTTAGTGTAGAGAATATTTTAAATTCCATTTTCTTTAAGCATTAAATAAACCACAAAAATATATAGAAATGTGTTTTAGCTAAAAAAAAAATTGGGGCCACTTTTTTTAATTTTTTGGGCCACCTTTTGAAATTTTTGAGCGGCAACACTGTTTTGCTGTTTCTTGTTTGCTATTTCCGTGCAAGTTCTGAAAGTTCCCATAGGGATCTTAGAAGTCAGTCTAAATATCGAATTTAGTTGTTATATGTACCTTCCGATATTAACGAGGTATGTGTGATTTTCCACCAAATTTTTAATATGTTGTTAGGAATCGTATGAATATATTACATACCAACTTTCATTGAGATATCTCTATTTGTAAAGCTTAGATTTAGGTTTGACTGTAGGTCCAAAGGAGGTACGCCTGGGGTGTGATCGATTTCTATAATTTTTGGATTTTTTTTTAATTTTGACTAACATGTGTACAAAATTTCATCATCCTAGGAGTACTCCTATTTTTTGCCATAAAATGTATGAAGCCGTGCCACTGTGCGACGTTGTGAACTGCTTCGCGTGGTAGGACGACGCTTTATTTGAGAAATATAATAATTAACGAACTAATAAAAAATAAAAATATATACTCATATGACGAAAAATATAAAACCAATTAGTTAACAATTATATTGTTATTAAGGGTTTCAGATTTTTCCACCTCCAACAACTCCTCCAGAGCCTGCACCGCCTGATAATCACCTCACATCGTGTTCATATAAAAACCAATTTGTGTCAGCCTCCGAGTCTAGTTTGGAAGAAATAACATGTAATCAACTTCATATATTTTTAAAGATACAAACGTTAATACTCTGTTTACTTTTCATGCATCAATTAAACAGCTGACGTAAGTGGATCAAAGGATTCATTGGCCGCACATGAAGCAGGTTGATTATTCTCTCTTACTCCACATATAATATAGTACTGTTAGTTCCTTTTTATTTAAATGTTTTAATTTTAAATTTTTTATACTCAGCTGTACTAGTACACAGAGTATTATAGTTTTAATCACATAACGGTGGATTGTAACAGAATGAAATAATCGAGATAGATATAGACTTATATATATCAAAATGATCAGGGTGAAAAGAGAAATCGATTGAGCCATGTCCGTCCGTCCGTCTGTCCGTCCGTCTGTCCGTCTGTAAATACTCTAACTCGCGCAAAAATTGAGATATTTTGATGAAATTTGAAATGCAAGTTGGTATCGAGACTGGAACGGTTGGTATTGAAAATGGGCGAAATCGGACCATGACCACGCCCACTTTTCCTATATAGAAAAAATCGGAAATTTGGTATCTCAATCACTAATATAGCTGGAGCGATGAAATTTTACCCACGTGTTGAGCTCAGGCCCCTAGGAAGAAATTTGATGAAATTTTGGAAAATGGGCGGTGCCACGCCCACTTATTAAGGGCCAAACCTTGAAAGTTTTATATGTCATAACTCAGAAACCATTGAAGATATATCGATGAAATTTGGTACGCGTGATTTGCTTACTTAGGCAAACGTTTGGACGAAAAATAGTTAAAATCGGTTGACGGCCACGCCCACTTTTATATATGTGTATTATAAAGTGGCCTAATAAAAACATTTTAAGCAATATCTCTGTCAAATATAAAGATCTATCATTGAAATTTTGTAGCATGAGTCCAACTATGGACATAAAACAAAAAACACAAAAATTTTGGAAAATGGGCGGTGCCACGCCCACTTATTAAGGAGCAAACATTGAAAGTTTTATGAGTCATAACTCAGAAACCGTTGAAGATATATCGATGAAATTCGGTACGCGTGATATACTTACTTAGGCAAATGTTTGAACGAAAAATTTCCAAAATCGGTTGACGGCCACGCCCACTTTTATATATGTGTATTATAAAGTGGCCTAATAAAAACATTTTAAGCGATATCTCTGTCAAATATAAAGATATATCATTGAAATTTTATAGCAGGAGTCCAACTGCGGACATAAAACGAAAAACACAAAAATTTTGGAAAATGGGCGTGGCACCGCCTCCTTTTAGAAACAGGAATATACGAGATTTCTGAGCCCATAACTCGACAAATAATTTATATATAATCATGAAACTTGGTGTGTACACTTTTATTACTTGTGGTAATACATGTTCAAAATTTTAGCGAAATCGGTTTGACGACCACGCCCACTTTTATACATGGGAACTATAAAGTGGCCTAATAAAAACATTTTAAGCGATATCTTTGGCAAATATAAAGATAATTCATTGAAATTTTGTGGCATGAGTTCCACAATAGACCGGACACAAAAAATATATAAATTTTGGAAAATGGGCGTGGCACCGCCTTTTTTTAGACAAAGGAATATACGAGATTTCTTAGCCTATAACTCGACAAATAATTGAGATATTATAACGAAACTTGGTTTATACACTTTTACAACTTGTGTTGATAGACACGCAAAAATTTATTGAAATTGGTTTATGACCACGCTTACTTTTTAACAAAGATATTTCTGGAACACCCTTTGGGAATTTGTAACGTGACATCTTTGTAACTAGAAGTCAAAAAGGATTGAAAGTTGGCACAAAGAGTAATATTCATATGCTTAGTTGGATCACTGACAAAAATTTTGAAAATGGGCGTGGCTACGCCCACTTTATGCAGCACTCGCTCTATATAAAATACACCGTGATTCCATCAAACGCAAACAAACAATGAAAGCATACAGCTGAGTATCTAATGTTCGATTCCACTCGAACTTAGGCTTCCTTACTTGTTTTTTTTATATTTTTATGAAGTTTATTGGCCGTGTAATCTAATATATATATTTTCCTTTTTGAGCTCCAGGCCACAAATTAAATTTAAAACAATTTTTAATTTTAATTTTTATTTTTAATTTCGGTATTTCGATCTCAGTCTGAGATCATCATCAGGACTGTAAAAACAAACACAATGATTACATTTATATACATATATGTATTGATACATATGGCGGGGTGTAATAAGGCCTTTTTAAATAAGGCCTTTAAGGCCTTATTTCGCAACCAAAGTGAAATAAAGCCTTTATTTTGTCATTTTCAAAAAAAGGTCTTATTTCACATTTAAAGCGCAATTAGGCCTTTTTTGAAATGTGCAATAACGCCTTTATTTATTTACGCGATAACTTATCCGTCTACGTCGACGTATGTGACTGACTTTGGTACGTTGCGGCGACGGATCCGTCGTACTTGTGATGATGTACATTTGAATGCTTTGTGGCCTACGCTGAAGGGTGTACTACGCAGAGGGACATCACCGTGGCGGTAGCCACGGTTGGGGCACACGTCCGGACGGATGGCGTAGCCCAGGGTTATTTTTTATAAGCGCGGCCGAAGCCGCCAACGCAGAAAAGTGTTCTGCGCAAAAGCACTGTGGACCGGGCCATAGATATTTATCCGGAAAGAGAATTTTTTGTAAGCGCGGCCGAAGGCCCCCAACGCAAAAGCTGTTCTCCGCAAAAGTTTTTTCTTTATCTTCTCATTCCTGAGTAATATCTATGGCCCAGTCCACAGGGCTTTTGCGTAGAACACTTTTCTGCGTTGGCGGCCTTCTGCCGCGCTTATAAAAAATAACCCTGGGCTACGCCATCCGTCCGGACGTGTGCCCCAACCGTGGCTACCGCCACGGTGATGTCCTTCTGCGTAGTACACCCTTCAGCGTAGGCCACAGAGTGAAATGAGACCTTTAGAACCTTATTTCACATTTGAAGTGAAATAAGGCCTCATTCTTAATAAAGGCTTTATTTCTCAATCGATAGCGAAATAAGGCCTTAAAGGCCTTATTTCAAAAGGCCTTATTACACCCCGTCGATACATATGTTAAATATAAACATAAACAAGGAAGCGAAACTTAGACCAGCCACACATGACGGCAGAAAACGCGCAGAATTTGGGCAGAAAGCCATAAAAACGCGCGTCTTCATGTGTGCACATTGGCAGAAATACATGGAAATCTAGGGTTTTTGTAAACCGGCGCACAGTGGCATTTTTACTCAAATTAGACGTGAATAATTCAATTTTGTTGTTGTAAAAATTTCAAAACTTTTGTATGCAGTTCGAATGGCAGATGATGACTGTGGTCAATGGTGGTTTTTGTTCCTTTCGAACCCCATTTTTCACGCTGTAATCAGCTGTTAAAGTGTGCATTTTAACTGTGATATTTTTTTTATAAGTGAGTACACGTATAATTAAGAGTGAGTTTAAAATTTAATAAGAAGAGTTGTGTCAGTGAAATTTAAAAATATATACTAGCTTAGAGTAGGAAAAAGTGTGGACTCTTATTTGCAACTCTCTACAAGTTTTTTTGTACGTTTAGTGTGCAGATGTAGCGTCGTGAATACGCGTTCCTTTATTTGTATATAAAAAATAAGAAACAGTGAAATTAAAACTTCGCCAAAGTTTTGAATTAAGCCGCATTAAACTAATTCCTTATTTTTAGTAAACTTTTATTCCTACATATATTCCATTAGGATTCTTCTGCCCCGATCTGCCCCCGCGAGAAATAATGTCGATAACTGGGAGAGAGTTATATGAAGTGTAGGTTAGAGAACGCAACCAAAACAAAAAAGATAAAGCCGTTTTGGACCATATCTGCATCAAACAAGGTTTTGGGAATACTTAGAAAGTGAAAATTACTTCGTTGCAGCCTTCAATTGTTAAGGTAGAAGAACAAATTGGTCACATTAGTCATGATATGCACTTGACAATGATTTATGGCAAAAATTTAGTGTTCTTTGTGGGCGGGAGATTAACGAATCTTTGTATAAGTTTGGATTATGCACTTTGCGTGCTTATATAAGATGTAGAGAATGTATTTTTAATAGCGGGTATCGGCTCAACATTCGCGTTTGGAAAGTTATAAGCGACGAACATAAAGCCATATTCCAAATCGAAAAACAAAAATTTCAAAGTAGCATGAAGCGTTTAATGTAATTCATGGTAGACTCGCCCAAACAAGGTTATGGCACATCCAATGATGGTAACACATCAAGCCATTTTTTTTTTTAAGAGTATATAGCTTAGCTACTAGCGCCACTGGAGAACATGAGGAACACATTCGTCATTTTGGTGTTATCCTCAACTGTATGTGTGTATGAGTGGCTTTCCTATTGCACACGAGAAGTTTTCTTAGTATTGCGAAAGTGCTTCTATAAATTATGTTACGCATTATCCATGGTATCCAATGCCATCAAGTGTCCATAAAATTTTAATTTATGGCGCTGCAATTATAAAGTCGTGTTCACTGCCTATGGGTATGCTGTTGGAAAAAGCATTGCAGGCCCGTAATAAAGACATTGGACAGCATCATGAACGTAATTAGAGGAAATCAATCCGCTCGAGAAGAATGGAAGACCTGATGCATGCGTTGCTGTTTATTCAGATCCGATTATATCTTTGCTGTCTAAAATCCGCAGGCGTACGTAGGTGTATCAGTGATGAAGTTATTCAGTTATTTCGAACCACAATACTTCTCCTGTTCAAATCAAAACATTTAAAAAAAGTCACATATTGATTTTTTTAAAAACCTAAAATTTTGAGTTATGTCTCTTTTGAATATATGTACGAAATCTATTGATTTCGTGTCCAGGAGTCCTATATTTACTAATACATCCAATTTGAACGAATAATATTCACTTTTCAGCGTTTTATTAATTTTTCACGTGCGGCGTTTTCTGCCTGCCCAAGTTCTGCGCGTTTTCTGCCGTCATGTGTCTTACACAATGGTCTTACACAAATACCTTGTTTTAATCGACTGACTAGAAAGTCAACAAAAAATATGGAACAGGTGACATTGGAAAAATTGACAATGTAAACACATTTTTTGGAGACATACATATATAAGAAACATGAAAATGTAAACAATTGAAAATATACCGTAAGGGTAAACAAAAATATACAGGAACAACAATACATTGGAATAAGACGAACAGTAAGATATAAATACATATATACATATTCACTGCAACCATATATATAGTACTCCTATATTCGTAATACCTACGAGTTCCATCAGCCAACATTACAGTACAGACATATAAAAAAAGAAAGAGAAAACCGAGCAATCAAATTTGAAAAATGACATATGAATCCAAAATAAACCGCAGTGACGGCACATAAAAAAAATTATAGGGAATTTACATATTTATTATTTGATTCTCGTATTAAAAAATTAAAAAATGTCGAAGCGGTGCTATATTTGTGATAATAAAAGTGATAAAATAAATAAAATAGCTTTACATACGTATTTCGTTTTGAGTGCATTATTGGTTATATAAATATATATATATACATATGTAAATAGAGTTCCAAAAGACGAAAGCATTTGCAAAAAATGGATGCATGCGTGCGGTCTGATGCCTGACGACGTTGTTAAAAACATTCGAATCTGCAGCAACCATTTCCAAAAAAGCGATTACACTGGGAATCGCCTGTACGTATCAATGCCTGAAAGATACTGCAGTAGTCCGGGACTAAAAAGGATTTTTTAATCCCAAGCTCCGGACAAAACACTGCAGCTCCCACCCGTCCACCTTTTATCCGCCTGTAAATATGTGGAACATATAGCGATTGGTTCGTAGTCCTTTCTTCCATCAGTCTTGTTATATTATTACCTGTGGTCCCCTGTTGAGGTCGGTTTGGAGAGTAACGTAGTCTGAACTTTGGTCCTCATATGTTGCTGTGTCCAAAAATTCGTTGTCTAAATTGTCCTGTTATCAGTTTAGAAATTCGCAGTACTCACCGTGTTGGCGGAATTCGAACGTATGTACATACTTTACAAACATAACCCTCAAGCAACGGAATTCGGCTTTTTGATATAATGCCCATGGATCGGACCACAGGATTTTAACATTAAACGCTTTCCGCCCCGATTCATAAAAATATGAGTGCATAGAAAATAGATTTTTCTAGAACATTTCCACTAATTTTCATAACCAAATTCACAAAAGTTTGCATCTTAAAATAAATGTGGCAAATTTCTTATATTAATTATAAACAAATTCAAAAACTAAAATCAAAGGGGTATAAGTCCCCTAGAACACAATGATGCCTTTCAATTTTTTTTTTCAAACGCCTTTGAACTCAATTGAATGTATTTGTCACCATATTCCCAGATGACATTAAATGTAATTGAGGCGCATGCGCAGAACTGCCAGTTGCACAAAATTTTTGGATGAATTCATACACATTGCACAGATAGAATACTATCAATATATAAGTACTATATATATGACTGCAACTCTCCTTTATTGTTGTTGCTTAAGCTTAGTTGAGAAACCAGTTTGGATGGGGATGCGCTCGAACAAACAAACATGCATTGTTATAATTGTTGTTGTCTAATGACCAAATTTCTATATACATGAGCGCAATTGTCAGTGTCAGACTTAAAGTTCATTGTCTTTGTACTAGGGGTGTTCAAAATGTGTAGAATTTCAAGGGTGTATCGTTTTTCATTGTATAAAATTGCTACATTGTCAAAATCTGGATAATGTCCCGTACTGCCGCAATGGTATGACAATGCTGTCTTGTTGTCTGAAGAATTATTCCTTAGTTTTATATTGGACTTATGAGTGGAAATCCTTGTCTTCAATTTGGATTTTGTTGTCCCCACATATACCTTTTCGCATACGTGGGACTCGTGACCACTGCATGGAATTTCATACACAACGTTGGATTTCTCATATTTCGGGATTTTGTCCTTAGTATTGCTGTATAAGAGTTTTAAGGAATTGTTGTATGTAAAAGCGATATAGTTTTCTTTATCATATATACTGGACCTTTTTATTCTTTCCGATATCCCCGGGACATATGTCATTGCTTTATATATTTTTGGTTCTTTATTTGATCTCTCTAATTTATTTCCAACGTAGAAGACGTTTATCATTTTATTTGTCAAGTATGAAGGAAAATCGTTGTTTGTCAGAATTTTCTTAATTAAATTTCTTGTGGTATATTTTGTCACTTATGGAGAGTACTCTAGTTATACAATTTTTGGGAGTATTTATAATAATCTTCTTTTCATGCTTCGAATGGTAATTTATTAACCTCCCTGATGCAGTGGGCTTTTCGTGCCAGTCAAAGGTTATTATGTTGTTTCTTCTAATTATTAGTGTGTCCAAATAAGGTAGTTTACCGTTGTTTTCTTTTTCTATTGTGAATGTTATTAATCTATTATAATTGTTGAGCATGTGTAGTATATTATCTGCATCTTCTGCTTTGATGATGGCAAATAGATCATCGAAGTACTTTGTAAGTAGTCTCGGTTTCTGCGCAGATTGTCTTTAAAATAAAAATTACAAATTGTTTTTAATTTAATTTGTGGCCTGGAGCTCAAAAAGGAAAATATATATTTTCTTTTATATTTACATTTTTTTTTTTCACTTCAAACAGATCACGCCCAACCGCCAAAAAGAGGTAGGAGACATCCTATCTTCAGTACAAAGAAAGATAAGTTACGCGATACATTCCAGGTAGATAGCAAATTTGTGGCACAAGTACTTTTTTATCTTTGTAAAAAAATACTGAAACAGAATCTTTTTGCTAACGACCTTTGGCGGATGGAGCTTGATATCTTACCATACATACACCTGTATTTATGTATATTACACATGGCATACATACATGACTTTTGTACATGAGTGGAAGACATGTTTTTTGATCTCATTGAATAATTTTAATTATGAAAATTTTAAGCGTATACAGTATGGGGAGATTTGTATGGCCTAAACTATGGTTCATTGTTCTAAATAGAAAATTTTTCTATAATATTTCATTGACCAGTTTGGATTTTAGAAAATCTTAATTGTACAAAAATCGAAAAAAAACCAGGTCATTATGCATACTAATTTCAATCAAAATTTTAAGCTCAATCCACACAGTGTGGAATATGTATCTTTATTATTTATTTATTTAAATTCAATATACATATCATTGGCTTCGTGAGCAAATCTGCTAAGTCCATTTATTCTAACTTTTCAGGAGAGGCAAGAAACCTAACTTTTTTGTTATTACTATTTTGGAAATCTGAAAATGCAGTTTTCTTCCTCAGATGGTCGTGCTAAAATACCAGTTATCGACACATTTTAAAATAAAGGTTGTACAAAGTTATGAGCTTATTTAGGTCTTAGCACATTTGCTTTCTATGATTTTGTTTTTTTAGGTGGACTTAGCACGTTTTCTCACAAATTATTATACTCACCTGTACGTAGAAAAATTTAAATATGTTGATGAAATTTGGCACACCTTTTCCAGATTGAATTCAGAAAACTCCAATTGTATTTCAGAAAATACCAACTGGATTTCAGAATAGGTAATTGGATTTCAGAATTTGTCATTTGGATTTAAAAATAGTTATCTGGATTTCAGAATCTGTTAATTGGATTTCAGAATAGGCAATTGGATTTCAGAAAACAAAAATTGGATTTCAGAATAGGTAATTGGATTTCAGAATGTGTGAATTGGATTTCAGAAATAGAGAACTGGATTTCAGAAAATACCTTTCGAACTATTTTGCCATGTAAATACTTGATTGTGTATAAAGAAGGCCATGGAAAATGCAAAAATTATTTACTGTGGCTGTGTGCCAATCGGTAACATTTTTCTCTATGGGAAAATGAGGTAGAAAATTTTACCATGTTGAGAAAAAAAAAACCAATTTTGCTGTGCCAAACGGAAGAGAAAATTTTGACAGTTACAAAGATAAACTTTTGGGCGAAAACGAACAACGATAGAATTTTAAAACGTAAAATGAATATAATTGCTGATGGCAATATTGATGGAAGCAGAAGAAATGTATTCATGTAATGATCTAATGTTATTTTGTTTTTATATATTTGTGTTACTTGTATATGTATGTAATTACAAAATGTCAAAATTTTACCTAGCCCATTGAGCTAGGTAAAATTATGACACTAGAATTCACCACGAACACTGCCAAAATTTTACTCCCTTATGTCAAAATTTAATTTTTTCTACCGATTGGCACACAGCCTATGGAATAAATTAATTCGTAATTTTTATGCCGTTCAGTTGTAATTGTATTTTTAAAAATGGAGTTTCGCGATAACTGCGTAATCTCTTATTTTGAATTGTATCTGTAGTACATAACTTATATGAATTTATAACCTGAATTGAACTTACAAATTATTTTCCAACTTAACGAAATAAAGTTTATGATATCTGAAATCCAATTTTCGTTTTCTGAAATCCAATTGTCTATTTCTGAAATCCAATTCACACATTCTGAAATCTCAATTACTTATTCTGAAATCCAATTTTCGTTTTCTGAAATCCAATTGCCTATTCTGAAATCCAATTAACAGATTCTGAAATCCAGATAACTATTCTTAAATCCAAATGACAAATTCTGAAATCCAATTGGCGTTTTCTGATTTCAATTTGGAAAAGGTGTAGACAGGAGCGGTTGGTATTGAAATTGGGGGAAATCGGATTATAACCACGCCCATTATAAGGAAATAAATTGAAATTTTCGAAAATGGGCGGTGCCACACCCACTTACGAAAGGACAAATTCTGAAAGTTTTATAAGTCATAAATGACTCAGAAACCGTAGGAGACTTATAGATAACATTTGGTAAGCGTGATTTACCTACTAAGGCTAACGTTTGGACGAAAAATTGTTGACGACCACGCCCAATTTTATATATGGGAACTATAAATGGGACTAATAAAAATATTTTAAGCGATAATTTATTGAAAGTTTGTGGCAAAAGTCCAAATATGGACAAGAAACAGGAACCATTTTTTGAAAATTGGCGTGGCATCGTGAATCTAAGAGATTTCGGAGCCCATAACAAAAAATAATTGAGATATTATGGCGAAACTTTGTGTACATGCTCTTATTACTTGTAGTGGGTGTGGTCACGCCCACATTTTGCTGCACCTTTTTATATAAAACGACCAAACACCCGTCCCGCTTCGCAGCGGCGAAAAAAAATTTATGTTATAATGAGGTTTCCCTCTACATTCCCCTTTCTGTTTCATTTTCCTTTAATTTTACCTTTATCTTTACCTTTTTCCTTCGCTTTCCTTTAATTTTACCTTTACCTATACCTTTACCTTTACCTTTACATTTATATTTGCCTTTACTTGTACCCTTACCTTTACTTTATGTGTCGAAGAACTGCTCAACGCCTTTCGTTTGCTACCAATATCGCTCGGAAGCATTCAGGGGTCATCTGGGTCCACGTTTTGAGCCATATCTTGGAACCCGGCCTAGGAATCACTATTTAAAGAGCTCTTTGTTCAAGTTATCTTCAACAGCTTTCATTTGATACCAATATCGCTAAGTAACTTTCCGGGGTCACTCGGTTCCACGTTTTGACCCATATCTGGGGAACCAGCCTAGACATCGCCATGAAAATAACTGTATGTTGAAGGCATGCACAACACCTTTCATTTGATACCAATATTGCTCAAAGACTTACTGGGTCACTCTGGGTCCACATTTGGGCTTATACTCCGGGAAGTTCCTACTTTTTCGAAATTCTATATACCCTATTATATGCGCTAATACCACATGAATATACTGTGAAAATTTCATAAAGATCGGTCGAGTACTTTAGGAGTCCATAAAAGTCACACAGATACACATTCATTCTTATATAAGAGATAGGTGCACAGTGTTTCGATCAAACAGTTATAATAAAAATTATAATAAAAATACAAATTGGTCGGAAAGCTAGCCATTACCCCAAATTAGACTGCTTCACATCCAAAAAAAACTCTGAACGCCACTATCCTATCAATATGTAAAATCGGTCGCTGATATAAAAAATCGTGTTCGTTTTTAACACACTTTTATTAACTTCACCTGTATTTATGTATATATGTATGTATGTATGTAACTTCATCCCATCCTAAAAGTTGCAATGTTTAACTAAATTATTATTATTGTTCAAACATTCACTTTACTTATTGTGTTCTCGTCTCTATTATTTCTATTCTCCTCCGGATTCGAAACATGACATCAACATTAGATTCAGCCCAACGGCGACATATAGTACGACATTCAACATTATATTCCATGCTTCATTGAGGCCTTTAAGTTACATTTCTTCGAAATAGCCTCTATGAATTTCAATTCACTTACATACGTTGCAAGCCAATAAGTAACAAGCTTTCTGTTTTGTTGTTGTTGTATTTGCAAATATAATGAAAACAACCGCATGTACATACAAATGTACGTATGCAAAGCAAGAACTGGTTTGTGTTTTTGTTTGTTTAAATTATATTTATAGCACTTATAGCACGGTTGCCGAACTTCGTAATTACCAAAATAGGTTATTTTTTCGCTGTTGGTTTCTTGGTAACTTTCACATGTGTTTGGCTATTTTTATTTTCAAGAAATTGTTTACTATTTTTGGTATACAAGAAAATATGGAAGTGTTTATAGGACAATGAGAATATTTTGGAGCACTGAATGTTCATTGTGAATATGCATAGGCAAATAAAGAAGAGCATATCTCCGATTAAAAACCGAAATAGTTTTGCTTCGATACACATAGTACATATCGTCGGACTCCTGCCAGAAACACGAATGTGAAAATTTTTTTAAGTGCGATGTCTGCTCTTTATCTGGTATATATTGATATAATAGCAATTAATATTTGTATATATGCTTATGTATATACAAGTACGTATTATGTATGTATGTTTACAAAAGAATTTATACAAATATAAATTGTAATTACATCAATATATACCCGATAAAGAGCAGACATCGTGCTTAAAAAAATTTTCACATTCGTGTTTCTGGCAAGAGACCGACGATATGTATTAGTTGATATTTTTTCGTTTAGGCTTCATTTTTGAGCTCATATGAAAGAAAAAAGAAAAAATGTATGTGAAAAATTAATATTTTTGGTAGAAGTTATAAATACATATGTATGTAGATCTATTACGGAGATCACCACATCCCTTCGTCAGACTTCTTTTTACTTTTATTCTTGCGTCCGCATAAAACATCCTTTAATGAAAAATTTAACTAAAAAGTTAAAAATAAATAAAATCTTAAAAAAACTAAAAAACACGCTTTAATCTTAAAAATCGTACTAAAAATTGAGAAATAATTTAATTAGAAACAAAATGATGAACGGTCACAGCTAATGTAAAAAATTTATTAAAATTAAAATTACCAAAAAAACTACAATTTTTTTTACAAATGATAAAAATCGCTAGCTTAGAATGCAAATTGTGTAAGTACTTTTTTAAATCTTTGTAGGAGAGACAATAAACAAAAAAGAAAAAAAAATTCGAAATGAAAAAAAATTTTCTGTTCATATAAATATTTTGGACTTACACAATTACACAATTTGCGTATCACTGAATAACAACGAGTAGAAATATGACAAGTATCTCAGACTTGTTTGGCGCGGTGCGTATTTGATTTCTCTAGCGTTCTACATAAAAATACACTTTTTCATAAAAGTGGACTTACACAGTTTGCACTCTAAGCTAGCGAAATGTAATTTTTTTCAGACTATAATTTAACATTTTAGTACACAAATATCGCTTATTATACATATATCAAACTCTTAAGGCCGTTGGCCACTTAAAATCTGTAATGTTAAGCAGTGTATACATATGTGTCACTGTCGGGTGATTGACGCAAATATCTAAAAGATTTGATTCTCATCAACGCGAGCCCGACAACAAGAACGTGTAGCACGACGACTGCCGATTGCACTAACACACACAAAAAAACTCACACATACACACTGCTTGATATGCCAGATTGTCAGTTGCCAAGGGCCTTTAACTATACTTCAAAAGTAAGTCTCATATTCTCTTCTGGAAATCTACGTGCATAGGTAGATTTTCAAGTTTTATGCGGCCAAAATTGAATTTTGTAAAATTGTTAGAATTACAGAAAAAAAACATACCCACATATTAGAAATAGACTGGGGAACAATAATTCATCGCTTTTTTCGCGACCCCATACTCTGCACTTGCCCCAGATGGTCGAAACTTGGCATATCTGAAGTTAATTTTTTTGTTTTTTTTTTTTTCAAGTAGCGTTTGCATTAAGAAGAATATTCGTGTTAGCTTTTGCCAGCGCCTCAAAAACGCTGTTTTTTAGGTACTCAAGCGAGTACAATGGGATGGAATGGGTCATTTGTAATATAACGGTAAATTGCCGATATCTCAAAAACCTTCTCATAGAATTAAAAACTAACTCGATTTTCGGAATCAGGGACCGATATTTTGGCATTCGCAAGTCAATTTGTATACGCCTTGTTTGTCAACAACATTAACAAGGAAGACCCCTTTGGTTATTAAATCCCATGCCGCTCTTTTATTTCCAATCCATCCATATCAGCGACGACGGACGTGTTTTTGATCGCTCTAGTTTTTTTTTTTGTTTATCTACGTTCGGTCCGTGCTGTGCTTTGTATTTTCGTTGGCGTCTACTGCTTGACTTGCGCCGCGCTGTTGCTGGTTTTCAAAAAGTGTTAACATTGAGCCATATATCGCAATTTTTTGCAAATAAAAACATATAATTAAAATGAACAAAGAGGCAAAAAGCGAAAAAACAACAGCAACAACAATGCCAGCGAAACGCCCGCGCAAGGCTTCACCAGCTGCGAAAACAGTGAAGCTAGCCGAAGATGAAGTATCTCTCTTAACTGTGTTGACCAAGTTAAAAGAGATGGATGCTAAGCTACAGCAGCAGGCTGATCACTTTCTACCACTGATTGAGCGTGTGAGTGTGGGTCTGAGTGAGATGGATGCGAAACTCACAAAAGGTTTGAGTGAATTGAGTGCTTTTGAGGCAAAAGCTACGGAGTTGGCGAATCGCATAACAACGCTTGAGTCAAACATGCGTAAAGCGGAGAGTGACATAGCTAATCTCCAGCAACAATTGGCTAGTGTCACTCAATGCAAAGCTGAGCCGGACCATAGCACAGATGCGGTTGCTTTCGGAGTTCCATACACAGTGGGTGAGAATCTAAAGAGCATATATAATGCGATATGTCTCTCAATAGAATTTTTGTCGCCCCAAGTGCGTGATATCTTCCGCACGCGCCCTTCACCAACCAATCAAAACAGTGCAATCATCATCAAATTTCACTCGCCTCTCGATGGGAATCGCACTCTTCGCGCTTTTGGTGATTACCGCAGGCGAATGCACTCCATTCCCCTATCCCCTGTTGGGTTTGAGGGGAACTTTCATATTTATGAGAGCATAACCAAGGGAAATCGCCTACTGCTGCAAAAGGCTATTAAGCTGCGGAAGGAGAAACGGCTGACGTCTGTGTACACGTTTCGTGGGAGTGTGCATATCAAGGCAGAGAAGGGAAATCACAGCACGAAGATCACTAGTGAAGCTGATTTGTTGCAGTTTTGATAGCTGTATGTATGTATTTATGTATCTTTTATTGCTACATTTCTTCTTCCTATGTCCCTGCTTTATTTTTGTATTTATCAGTAATACATGTTATGTACTTTTTAATGTAAGGTTAGCACAACTATCTCTTGATTTTTTATATTCCCCTGTTTTGAACCTTTGTCTTAATGTTGCTTATGGCTCTCGTTTTGTTATACGCTATGGTGTTGACAGATAACAAAACGTCTAGCGTTGATGATCGTAGTCTGGCTATGTTAAATGTTTTGTGTAATCGTAGTAATGGTTTGAAAATTGTTCACATAAATGCGCGCAGTCTCAATGCTGATAAAATGGATGTGGTAAGAAATTTATTTGAATACTCAGGTGTGGATATAATTTGTGTGTCTGAAACGTGGTTCAAAAATGACATTGCTGATGCTCATTTCGACATTAGAAATTATAAAATGCTCAGAAACGATAGGATAGGGAAAAGAGGTGGCGGGGTAGCTATTTACTTTAAAGATTACCTAAAAGTGAATCTTATAGGTCAGTCAACCAGTGGTAGTGTAGAATATTTGTCAGTTGAATTATGTACTGTCATGTCACGGACCCTTATCTGCTGTGTTTACAATCCTAGTAAATATTGTAGTCCCAGTGAGTTCTTTGAGTACTTGTTGTCTGTCTCTGCTGACTTTGACAATGTTATTGTCTGTGGTGATCTTAATATTAATATGTTGCGTACGGACTGTTATAGCTCCAGCCTAGCTGCTGATGTTTCCACTGTTGGTATGTCTTTTGTCAATGTGTCAGTACCCAAAAGGTTTGGAAATAACGGTTGTCCTAGTTTACTTGATTATTTCATTGTGTCTGACCTAGCCATCGTGTTAAGATTTGATCAATTCTCGTTTATATCAGACCATTACTTGATCTTCTGCTCGTTTGATATTAAACTTGACCACAGAAATGACTCTCCTCGGACGTATAGCTCTCTAGATTATCGATCTCTGAATATTAACTCTCTCTCTACGTACCTTGCGATGGTTGACTGGTCTACCTGCTGGAGATTCAGCTCTGTGAATGAGAAACTGTCCTTTTTAAACCAGATAGTTCTGCAAGCGTTAAATGACCACATACCAACAAAAACCGTGCTTAGCAGATCATCTTCCTGTCCATGGTTCAACAGTACAGTTCGAGCGGCCATTAAAAACCGTTCGAAAGCCTACTCTGCTTGGAAAAGAGATCGAACGGAAGCCAAATGGGCTAACTTTAAAATAATAAGGAATGAAACAACACTGACAATCCGGCGTGAAAAAAGAAACTACTTCTCCAAAAAGCTTAGTCCTACCTTGCCTAATAAAATCCTAATAAATCCTCTGGCGCAACTTAAAAGAGTTACGTGTTCATGTTAGTGATAGCCCAGTGTGCACGCTTAACCCCGATAGCCTGAATGATGCTTTTGTAAATAATGTCCCGCCTCCCTGTTCCCGTTCTCCTATATTTACAGCTTGTATTGATTCTATTACCCCATCTTCTATGTTTGAGTTTTGTGCGGTGTCAGAGTTTGATGTAGAAAGATGTGTGTACAAGATTACCTCAAATGCGACTGGTGAAGATGGCATTCCCATTAAGTTCATAAAAATAATATTGCCGTTCATCTTGCCAACCCTTACACACATAATAAATCATTGTTTCACTACGTCTTGTTTCCCTGATGTGTGGAAAGTTGCTACTGTACTTCCAGTAGCCAAAAATAAATCATGTAATAGCCCCAGTGATTTCCGCCCTATCAGCATATTGCCTGCTTTGTCCAAAGTGGCTGAGTCACTAATGTCCGAACAAATATACCATCATGTTAATGAATCCAACCTTTTGTCAAGGTTTCAGTCGGGGTTTAGAGCCAAACACAGCTGCTCTACAGCTATGATTCAAATATTGGATGACATTAGAGTTTCCTTTGACAAAAAATACATTACGCTGCTCTGTTTGCTTGACTTCACTAAAGCCTTTGACTCCGTTAACCATGAATTTCTTTATAATAAATTGCGCAGGGATTTTTATTTCAGTTCGTCTGCAGTACAATTGATGAGGTGCTATTTGAATGGAAGATCTCAACGAGTGAAAGTTGATTCAAAGGTGTCTTCATTGCGTCCAATGTCGTCTGGTGTTCCCCAAGGCTCTATCTTGGGGCCACTACTCTTTAGTTTATTTGTAAATGATGTCTTCTCTCAATGTCAGTATGCCCGTATTCATGCCTATGCAGATGATGTCCAACTTTATATGTCTAGTCCTCTTGATCAGGCCACGGACTTGTGCAATAACTTTAACAAGGAGCTTTCTTCCATACACATTTGGGCTTCAAGAAATGGTCTACGTCTTAATGTTAGTAAATGTTATGTGTTGCCTATATGTAGAAAGCGCCTCAAGCCTACTGATATCCCATCGTTATATATTGGCGAGCAAGAAATCAAATCGGTTACTAAAGTTAAAAACTTGGGATTTGTTATTAACGGTGATCTTACGTGTACTGATCATATAAATTCTGTAGTTGGTAAGGTATACTCCACGCTGAGAAGCCTTCGAATATCTGCCCCCCATACGCCGATTGACATACGACGAAAACTCGCTATCCAGCTCATTATGCCAATAATTTCCTACGCAGAGCTAGTGTACAGTAAGCTAGACTCCAAGTCCGCCCACAAGCTTGATGTAGCTTTCAACCACATTACGCGTTATGTGTTCGGATTATCGAGATTTGAGCATATAACAGCGTGGAGGAGTAGCCTGTTAGGATGTGAACTTGACGATTATCTTAAACTTAGAAATTGTACCTTCCTCTTTCATCTCATGAGTGATAAGACACCAAGCTATCTTTACGAGAAACTAAATTTTACTAAATCTGCCCGTGTAAGTGACCTTATAGTTCCACAGTATAATTTTCTCTCCTCGTCCAGACTATTCTTTGTCAACGCTATACGTATATGGAACTCTGTTCCTGCCATCATACGTAGTAGCCTAAATAAAAGCAACGTTAAGACTGTTTTGTTATCTTATTTTCTTAAAAGAATGTGATAGATGTGCTATCTATGTTAATTTCACTATAATACTAATCTTCTTTCCTTTTTCCTTTCCTCTCTACACTTTATTTTACTCTATACTATCCTTGAATAGGGAATAAATATAAATGTTTTTAATTAGTTATAAGTTTAGTCTTAAGCTATTGTCGTATGCATGTTGTTATGTTTTGCTTAATTATTATTGTTGTGCTACAAAAGACTTACATAAGTACTTATTGCACTAATGTTTAAATTAATAAATGAAATGAAAATGAAATGAAATGAAATGAAGTTGTCGTCCTTGTATTCAACGACAGGATATTTCTTCATCAGTTGGGCCATAAAGCTTTTTCATTTCCGGTAAAATTGGGCTCTCTTTTCCTCAGTTTTCTTGAGAAAACTCTGGTGTATTTGGTAGAGCGCACGTCTGCTATACCAGAGGTCTCGGTGCAAATTCTTGGCCGGACAACCACCAAAAACAATTTTCTAATTAACTAGAACCCAATCATTGAGTTTTTTTAGAATTAGCTGTCACCCCTCAGCAGTGAGGGGTAATTCCTCCGCCGTTCGGAGCTGGCATAAAACTGCAGGTCTACCAAATTAATAGGAACCCAATAAACATTTTTCTTCATTTTCAATTTGAGGTTCATTTGAGAAGTAACCCTATTGTCAAATATCAAACGTTTGTTATCAAATGCACCTCAAATTTCTCCTGATAGCGTTCTCAAACAAAAAGGCTCATTTTTAGTATGGGATTTTGGGCTGATTCTCAATTTGATTCATTTCATTTTCTCAAACCTATTTCAAAGGTGGTACGAAATGGAATGCAACAAATAGATGTTTGTATGTATTACATATATGTACCCTAGAGTGCATAAAATTTGAGCGATAGTGAGAGTTTGTGTTGTGAGCGCAGAAATGGAATGGAATAAATAGATGTACATATGTACATATGTATTACATATTTGTACTCTGCTGTGATGCTTTTCATTTACCCGTGCGGGTGAATTTTTCCGGTGCCTTTTGTACAGTTACATGAGTATGTTAATATCTTTCTTAATATGCATGCACCCATATGAGAAACAAACTATGTTTCTATTAAATTTGGTGTAACTTCACAAAAAGAAACAAACAAATAAAATAAGAGTAAGATATACAGAATCATTATTACACACAATCATTTTCAACCATCATCATTTCAACCGTTAAAAGACCGCTCGAGTAAAACAACGAACGCTGACTGAAATTGGCAAACACACACAATTTCTTCGTTCCTTCAAGCCTTGACATGTTGAAATTCGTGAAATGGTACAAAATGCGAAACAAGTTTTTTTTTCAAATGTGTTGTAAGTTATTCTAAAATTGATAAACAATGTTTGATGAACATTTGAAAATATGTTTATTTTCAAATGATATATATGCTGATTCTCAACTTTAGAAACAATATTTTCTCAAACGTTTGATAATTTCTTTTTCAATGTTTAATGGGAAAAAACAAAAATTAAGGAGCATGCCTCCAATTGAGAAAAGAATCTAGGCCATAAAATTCGTCAGAGTTACATATATCACCGCCAGTATTTTATTTTATATTATACACAGTGTTTAAAAAACTGCAGTCGGAATTAGCAAAAGTCGTGAAATGTTTGATTTTATTTGATTTTGATATTCGTCGCTTTTTAAAATGACGATTTTGCCTGATTTTGATTTTGCGCTGATTTCATATTGCTCAAAATCAAAAGCGGCCTGATTTCAAAATGAACAATTTTGCCTGATTTTCATTTTGTGCTGATTTCATATTGCTCAAAATCGAAAGCGGCCCGGTTTCAAAATGAACGATTTTGCCTGATTTTGATTTTGCGCTGATTTCATATTGCTCAAAATCAAAAGCGGCCTGATTTCAAAATGAACAATTTTGCCTGATTTTCATTTTGTGCTGATTTCATATTGCTCAAAATCAAAAGCGGCCTGATTTCAAAATGAACGATTTTGCCTGATTTTGATTTTGCACTGATTTCATATTGCTCAAAATGAAAAGCAGCCAAATATCAAAATTAGCGATTTTGCCTGATTTTCATTTTGTGCTAATTTTGATTTTGTGCTAATTTCATATGGCTAAAATCAAAATCAGCCAAATATCAAAATTAGCGATTTTGCCTGATTTTCATTTTGTGCTAATTTTGATTTTGTGCTAATTTCATATTGCTAAAATCAAAATCAGCCAAATATCAAAATCAATGCTTTCACAGTTTTGCTATTTACGCTTACATGAACACATGTGTGTATGTACGTAATTTCTTACCCTCTGTATTACGTTTGTATACATCAAGGGTCTCCACTGCCTAAGCGCTTCCGCGCTTTTTGTTTTTGTGCCGCGCTTAAGCATAGGCAAGCGCGCCGAAAATCACCGCGACCGCGCATTCTATCGTCTCGCCTACAAACGAAGTTTAATACTACACCCGTTAGGAACAGCAGCGCAAAATTACTATTAATTCATGTAAAATTACATATAAAGGAATAATTTTGGAATATTTTTTGTATCAAACAATTTTTTCACTATCAGACCTGGAAGACAAATTATGGTGTTAGTTTCTTTTATTATATTGAACACTTTTAAAAGTATTTAATGAAACCTGAATTTTCAAAGCAATCAATTCCGACGGGGTTTGTGTACACGCCATTTTTGGCTTCCATTTTTCTTTTTTATTTTCTGCAGAAGCGGGCTACAGCGAGTCGCCGCCCACACACTGAGACAAATCGTTGTGAATTAAGATTTGATACGGAATTCAATAGTGTGATATGTATGTACTTATGTAGATTTTTTTTTAACACATTTTTATTAGCTTCACCTGTATGCAAGGAAATAAAAAATCGATATTTGAAATGGTTAGCATAATTGAAGGCTTTATAAAAAAAATAGAAGTTTTTATTGCTGATTTAAATATTACAAAACTTTGTCACTTTCCTTTCTTAAAGTCAGTACTAAGTGAATTTGATATTTTAACTTTTGATTTCTCCCTGTTTATAACGTATTTCGCTGATTTAAAAAATAATTTTTCTAACAGATTCCAAGACTTTGAAGTTATCAAAAAAATGCTACCAATTTTTTTTTTACCAATGACATGCAATATAAATGAGCAGAAGCCAGAATTACAAATGGAGCTATGCGACTTACAATGCGACCCTGAACTAAAATTCTTGGATTTAAAGGGCATTGATTTTTGGAAAGTTATAAGCAACGACAAATATCCAATACTGCGTCAAGAAATTTTAAAATTTTATTCAATGTTTGGTAGTACTTATATTTGTGAAAGCGCTTTTTCGTATCTTAAGCAAATAAAAACAAATCACAGAAATAGATTAACAAATAAGCATTTAGAAGCGCTTCTTAAATTATCTACCACAAAAATCGAGATAGATATCGACAAATTAATTGAGAACTCTTCAAAATAGGTATCTCATTTTTCTCCGTTTCCTTTATCTCCTTTTTTATTGTTCTTCATATTCACATTCTCCTAATTTTCTTCCGACAACAGTCTATTTTTGTTTTTTATGTTGCACTATTACCAGTCCCTGAATTATGTGAAATTTATTCTTTTTTTTTCTCAAGACCAAAAAAAAATTAAAAAAAAAAACTTAAAAAAAAATTAAAAAAAAAATTAAAAAATCTAAAAAAAAAATTAAAAATTATATAAAACATTTGAAAAAATACCCAGAAATAAATTTATTCTCTTTAAAAATAAAAAAAATATCAATTTATAAATTTTCGAAATTTTTCGGGTGTACTTTTAAAAATGGAGGAAGTGGGCGGCCGCAATTTTTTTGCTCTTACTGTCGGCCATGATTTTTATTTCAATGTACCGTTGCTCGCGCGTCCATAAGGGCTTTGTGGAGATCTCTGGTATACATACATATGTATGTATGCGCATGTAAGCGTAAATAGCAAAACTGTGAAAGCATTGATTTTGATATTTGGCTGCTTTTGATTTTAGCAATATGAAATTAGCACAAAATCAAAATTAGCAGAAAATGAAAATCAGGCAAAATCGCTAATTTTGATATTTGGCTGCTTTTCATTTTGAGCAATATGAAATCAACGTAAAATCAAAATCAGGCAAAATCGTTCATTTTGAAATCAGGCCGCTTTTGATTTTGAGCAATATGAAATCAGCACAAAATCAAAATCAGGCAAAATTGTTCATTTTGAAATCAGGCCGCTTTTGATTTTGAGCAATATGAAATCAGCACAAAATCAAAATCAGGCAAAATTGTTCATTTTGAAATCAGGCCGCTTTTGATTTTGAGCAATATGAAATCAGCGCAAAATGAAAATCAGGCAAATTCGCTAATTTTGATATTTGGCTGCTTTTGATTTTGAGCAATATGAAATCAGCGCAAAATCAAAATCAGGCAAAATCGTTCATTTTCATATTTTTTCATATTGATTAACTGCGACTTCTGATTTTTTAAAAGCGGAATCAAAATCAAAATCAACAGAAATGAAACTTATGCCAGTTTTTTAAACACTGATTATACATATCGTCGTACCATACGAAAACTAACATATTTAAAATTTCTGGCGAAAGCTATCAATAAAAAAATTCTTTACGAAAAGTAGAACATTTGACTTTTGGCCGACGAAAAATAATAAAATCGACTTTTGGCTGACGAAAAGTAATAAAATCGACTTTTGGCTGACGAAAACTATCCCCCCCCCCTCCCTTCCTCGCATTTCTACTCTCCTTTTCATGAAATAGGAGGGCCTTGATATTTTCGTGCGTTTGATCCCTAAACTCTCGTAGGCCCTGGTAGTTGATAATTATCAGACAAGCATCGATAAATTTCTATAAGGGTTGAATGTAGTCTTTCTACCTGGCCATTAGCCTCGCTTCGTTGTGTAGGTATCTGGTAAATTTCAATTCCGAGAGACCTAATATAATTGAGGACGAGTGGTGTTAGGAATCCCCTCTCATTGTCCATGACCAAGGTTTTTGGTACGGAAAAATAATGTAAAACGTCAGTGAGTTTTCTTCGGATATGAATAGACGATTTATTTTTGATAGGAAATAGCTTGGCAAATTTCGAAAATTTGTCTATACAACTAAGGAACTTCTGTTTTTCGATTTCAAAAATATCCATGTGAATGATTTCACACGGGTGGCTGGGAATCGGCGTTGGTTGCAGATGAGGCTTAGCCGGATGCCTTTCATATTTATTAAGTTTGCAGACTTCGCACTGCCTAACAAAATCCCTAATTTGTCTTGACATCCTGGGAAATAGTATTTTTCCAAACCCTGTTCCCGATTTTCCTTCGTATTCCTGTATGCTCTGCGATGCTCTTCCTCAATTATACTGAAAATTCTGTCAGGGATAGTTACATCTTAAACTAGACGCTGAGTTATCTTGATTTTATACCTGTGAAAATTATTAGTGTACACATCTTGCAATAGTTGGATAAATTCCTCAGGGATTTTTATGCCATTTATGACATTAGGATTAAGGCATTCCCTAAGAATTGGAATGAGGTTCGTCCTGTCGATGTTTGGTAAGGAAATAAAATACCTGCGGTAGCCATTGTGCGGTTGCTCATGGCATCGAGATTCCTGACCTACCCTAAATATCACCTAATTCCTAAAGACGTTTATGGGTACCTCTACATGCGGTATCAGATCGGAATATGTATACCAGTCGAGTTCGAAAATAAGGCGGATCACACCCACATTTTTTATTTTTCAATTTTTTAAACATTGCAATCGAAATTCGAAAGCCCATTACTAAATTTTGGTGGCTAACTTCGAAAAATGGCTTATACATATTTTTTTCTTATGTCTCAATCTCTTCGAAAAAATTGGTTTGCCCCAATACCCAGAAAAAAAGTTGATTTTGTCGTATAGTGTAATTATACAATAGCTTTTTAAATTTCATCAAATTATTGCATGTTTTAATATGCACAGGTAGCTCATTATACATTTTCAAGCCTTCAGATGTGCCTGCTTTGTGGATTTTAGGTAGTACGATCAGTGACGGTGCCGATGGATTCATTGCCGTGAGAATGTAGGCGCACTGAAATAACTCCAAAATGAAATAACTTCCAAGGAAAAAGGTCCCAATAAAAATGAAATAACTCCCAACTAAACAAAAATGAAATAACAAAGAACGAAATGAAATAAGTCCCATTTTTTTTTAATTTGATTATGAAATAACTCCCAAATGAAATAAGTCAAAAGAAGATGAAATAACTCCCAATTAAAATTTTCAAACTCCATTTATTTAGTTAGTATATGTAAATATATACATACTGTTCGAGCGGGGAATAATAGGGCCAAAATTCCTAATGAATTCTGATTACGGGGAACTTGGGGAAGCCGGCTTTCAAACACAATCACTTATCACAAAATGGGGATTAATCAAACAAAAATAAATGAATGAATTAACACTGCACTTTCAAATTCAATCAACTTTAATATAAATTTCACTTTATGTAAATATGTGTATACAAAAAAAAAGCCTTAGATGATACTCACCAGATGCTGCTGATGCTGTCGTTGCGATGAAAATATATAAAGAAGGAAGATTATTGTCGCGCTCTTGTATTAATGCCTAACGCGATAGGCTAACAGGATTAATATGTCGATGCTAACGGAGCGCAAGTAACGAGTACTTCCAGCGATCGACTCATTCAAAATGAGTGACAGATTACAACCCATTCACACTTGTGTCCCATAACAGCATCAGCGACATCTGGCTGTGGAGATTGGCGTAAACATGTCGCCCGCCTTGCAGTCTACTGCAATAATAAATAGATGAAAGAAATGCAAAATTAAATGAGGTATATACAACGCAAGCAACGAAAAAAATCTAATATGGTGTGCGCCCAAAGATCATGTATCCAAACATAGTGTTTTGTGCTGCCGGTCGGGTTGGTGTGGCGATCGTCAGGCCGGGACGAATTATGGCGGCGTAGATGTCAGCACCCAATACTAATGACACCGCGCTACCTCGATAAAATGATGGGTCAGCGAGATTCACGTTATCAAAATCTGCCGCCACTCTCGCGTCGATTGTCCGCTCAGGGGTTACGCGGGATAGATGGGGCACCACTCTAGCCCGTACGAACAACCGTTCACTTCGTCCTTTTAAGAGCAGTTCGCAATGACTCTGATGCAAGGATGCTCAACAAACTATCAAAATATTTTTCCGTTTGTTAACATGCTATGTTAACGCAACTAAAATGCAAGCGTTAACGTTTTAAACGAAACAAATCAACAAAAAGGAAATCGGTTTCGTTGAATCGAAAATTAACGTTGAAATTATCATTGAAATGAGCGTTTTTTCGGTTCTCACAATAAGTTGAGAGCGCTTAGTAGCAGCGTAGAGCAACAATGCTCTCAATGATAAACATAGAGCGCTTTGATGGTTCGTTTGAGTGACAATGCTCTCAGTAATATAGAGCGCTCAACTTTTCAACGTTTCAGCGTTAACGCTTGAGTTTCGTTGACGTTGATAACGAAACAGAAATTATTTTGATAATTTTTATAACGTTGAAAAACTGAGTCGTTTCAACAGAAACGACTTTAACATTTCGGTTATCGTTAATATTAACGTTGCGGTGCATCCTTGCTCTGATGCCTGCGGTTCGGGGGTGCAACTCTTCGTGCCAGTGCTCGTGATATTATAGACATTGGTTGGGCTGGGTCGATGATTGCCCGTATAGCTTGCCTACCCCTTCCACTCACACGAGCCACCACGGTAGGGCTAAGAACCGATGTCCGTTCAATGTTTGGGCTGATCCGAGCAGGCGTTCAGGGGCGTCTCTTATTTGTGATCGGCGGCGGTGGCGTGGTGTCATCTCATCCCGGTCATCAACCATCTGAGCCTCCTCTTCGTCCACCTCGATTTCGAGAACATCATCACTCGAATCGGACAGCCGTCGCGCCTGGTAGGGTCGTCGTCGAGGTGGATGCGGAATGTCCCTTTCATCTAATGCCGGGGACACGTCTTCCTCACTCCTGGCGGTTTCCCACAAGTGGAGGAGACTGTGGTGCCTCTCCCGGCATGTGCTGCACATGCCTGTTGATGGACACGTTCGTGCCATATGATGCGGCGATAAGCAGTTGGCTTTGAGATTTTGTTGCGGGAATTGCCATTTGACCCTTTTGTGTAGTTCCTTCAAATATTCATCTTTCCAGCGCTGGCAAAATACTTGATGAATAGCTTTGATTATCTGCCATTGGTTCACTATTGATATCGGTGACGTTTGAATTTCTGGCTCCGCGATCTTTAATAGTGGACCTCCGATCAGAAAATGACCTGGAGTTAGCGGTTCTATGGACTTTGGGTTGTCTGATAAGGGACTGATAGGTCTCGAGTTTAGACACGATTCGATTTTCGCCAGAAGAGTCGAGAATTCTTCCATCGTGAATCGCATGGAGTTCGCTACTTTTCTAAAATGGATTTTGAAACTTTTCACTCCGGCTTCCCATAATCCACCCATATGTGGTGCTCCGGGAGGAATGAAATGCCAGTTGATTTCCTGATGAGCATACGTGTGTTCGTAAAGGGTCGACTTATCTCAACGCGTTCGGACGGAAGTGCTGCCATCAACTGCTCTCGAGTCTTCTTCCTATAAATGAGACAAACTTTGCATCTATTAATGAGAGTTTTGATTAAATTTTTCATTCGCACTATCCAATATTCTGATCTTAAAAGTCTTACCATTAGCTGATTGCCTCCATGCAAGGTTATTAAATGAGAAAATTTTACTAGCAAGCGAGAAAATTGGCAATCATAAGGTAGAATTATTGGGATGCGTTCTTTTTGGGGTATATTTGCTGACGCTAATCTTCCTCCCACTCCAACGATGCCTTCCTTGTCGAGAAATGAGTTAAGATTACGTATGGGACTTTTCGATGGAATGGGGGTTGAGGATACGAGTGGAAAGCATCGCTTCTGAGCCGGGAGAATGAGGCGGTTCTTTACCGTACGTATTTCCTCGGGGGATATGGCTGAGGTGCCCACTCGGGGTGATAATTTATGCACAGGATGCGTTCGGTGATAAAATTGGAATAGTCGCGCAATGACTCGAAGAGCTCGAGAGAGATCTGAAAATCGGTCTAGAATATCGGTGCATTCGGATGTGCTTGTTGAGTGAGCTCGCACGACCTTTTTCTCCAAGTCAGTTTCCACTAATGTGTTGGTTTGTTTAGGTCCTTGCCACCATAGAGTGCTAGCTGCCAGCTCTTGCGGAGTCACGCCACGGCTACCCAGATCTGCAGGATTATCTCCTGAGTCAACGTGATTCCAACCTTCGACTCCTACGAGTTCGTCTATTTTTGCGACTCTATTTGCAACGAATGTCGTCCAACTGCAAGGGGGCTTCCGTAGCAAAGACAGCACTATGGTGGAATCCGTCCACTTGTAAACGCTTGGTTCCGCAACTTCAAATTGTGGGAGTAAAGCATTAATAAGTTCAGAAAGCAGTAGTGCTCCGCAGAGTTCCAGACGTGGTAGTGATATGGATTTGACTGGAGCGACCTTGGTTTTGCCTACCATAAGGGGATTTACCTGTCGCTCGTTCTTGTACTCTAACATATAGGGCTGCTGCGTATGCCTTTTCGGAGGCATCGCAGAACCCGTGAAACTCAATTTCATCCCACGGTGTAAAATGAATCCATCGTGGGATTTTAATCTCTGCTATATGAGGATAATTTCTACGGAAACTTTCCCATCTTCTCTGGGGACCTGGCGGAAGGCTGTCGTCCCAGTCTATCTTGGTTAACCAAATATCCTGCTTAAAAATTTTAGCCTCTACGACTATGGGGCCTAACCAACCTGCTGGGTCAAATAACTTGGCAACATAAGACAATACCTCTCGTTTGGTATAGCTAGGTTTGCTAGGTATTGCCTGAACACAAAAGTAAAAAAGGTCGTGAGCGGCGTTCCAGCGAATCCCTAACATTCTTGCTTCGCTGAGGTCATCAATTTCCAGAAACTCTTCCTTTAGCAAATGTTCCTTTGGTAAAGTTGCAAGAATTTCCTTGGAATTTGACGTCCATTTGCGGAGAGGAAATCCCGCGTCTTGTAGCGCTGCAATGAGTTTATCACGCATCCGTGCCGCTGTATCATTGTCATGGGCCCCTGCTAACACGTCATCAACATACATATGTTTCTGGAGAACATTTGAAGCTAGAGGATATTTGCTCCTAACATCGTCTGCTAATTGGAGAAGGGTTCTTATGGCAAGGTAGGGAGCGCAATTTACTCCGAAGGTGACCGTACGGAGCTCATAATCCTGAATTTCTTCATCTTGAGATTCCCTAAAAAGGATGCGATGAAGACAAGTGGAATCTGGATGTAGGAGAATCTGTCTATACATTAAGGTGGAGTGAAAAAATTTGTTTGGAAATTCAATTTGTTCCAAAGCCAGAACGGCACCTTTGTAGCGCAGAAATAAGCCTGTAAAATTTTATTGACCTACTCGCATGTTTAGAGGTGCTCCCAGCCCCACAAAGTTGAAAAAAATAGCACGATCTGGTACAAATGTAAAATTTCTAAAATTATAAAATCAAAAAACGAAGTATGAAGATTGATAAAGATGGCCAAGCTGAGTATTAAAGTGAATTTATTTTTTTTGGAAACAACAACAACAAAAGTTATTAAAGGTCAAAGTATATATTATGCATTTTTTAAATTGCAATTACTTTAAAACCATTGAACCGATTTCGAATATTTTTACACCATTCGATAGGCATTTTGATTCCCTTTAATTTGATATACATTTTATGTGGGTTCCATAACACCCCCTGTGGGGGTCAACCCCCTTTTACTCCCCTTACTTTTCATATATAAAATGTATATATTAAGTTAAAGGGAATCCAAATACCTATTGAACGGCATAAAAACATTCGAAATCGGTACAGTAGTTTTTAAGTAATTGCAATTTAAAAAATGCATAATATATACTTTGACCTTTAATAACTTTTGTTGTTGCTATTTCCAAAAAAAAATAAATTCACTTTAATACTCAGCTTGGCCATCTTTATCAATCTTCATACTTCGTTTTTTGATTTTATAATTTTAGAAATTTTACATTTGTACCAGATCGTGCTTATTGCTTTCAACTTTGCGGGGCTGGGGGCAGTTCAAAACGTCGTCCTATCGCCATAAAATTTTGTGGGGTTCATTAACTCGTATAAAGGCAACTTTTCATTGCTGGTACGTTCAAAAAAAGAACAAAAAAAAATCTCCATATATTTTCACTCCACCTTACTATACATCTTCTCAATATCGGCATTAAAGACATACTTAAAAAATCGAAACTTTAAGAGTAACGCTATTAGGTCGGCTTGTAGTACGGGGCCGGGGAAAAGAATGTCATTCAAGCTGACTCCGTTGGATGATGGGCAGGACGCATTGAATACTACCCGCACCTTAGTGGTGGTACTATCCGGTTTTATAACTGCATGATGGGGCAAATAATGGCTTTGTTCATAAACTCAGTTTGAAGCGCAACTTGATTTTGTAGTATAAGCAGAGCGTTCATAAACGAAAATTTTGCATGAAGTGTCGCTCATCACAATCATCAAAAAAATAATTACTGCCGATGTTGCGTTTCATGCTGCGTTTCTGAACATACCCAATATGATGACGACGTTTGGCTTTTTTCTCTGCTGATAGGTATCATGTGTCCGAGTTCTATATATTCTCGTAGGACTCTATGATATTCCTCTCTCAGCTCTGGTTTCCGATTCAACGTTGGTTCATTCCTGATGAATTGTTGTGCTGCACTGTTGCGTGAATGTCCTAGGTTGATCTTCTCAGGAAATTCCCGCCGGAAGGGCAACGCCACCACATAACGTCCTTGATCGTTCCTAGTGGTTGTGTTTACTTAATGCTTTTCACAAAGTGCTTCTTCCGAGGCTACCTGTTTTTTAATAGGGACCTGTTCCAGTTCCCAGAAGCGTGTCAGCTGATGCCCTGCTACCTCCGAAAACAAGGAAACACAACGCGATTCCTGATTGTTAACAGTGGCGCGGGGTGTGGGACCGGTTAGTATCCAACCGAAAACGGTTTCCTGCGCAAGTAAAGATCCTAATATATTTCGCCTAACGTTATCGCCTATAACTTCCGGATATAAATCTGCACCTATGATCATATCGACCTGCTGACTCTTATAAAAGTTGGCATCGGCCAATTTTATTGGGGGGAGTAAATCAAGCCTGGTTTACTGGAGACTGGGGGAGGTTCCCTGTCAGTTGGGGTAAGACTAGGCCTCTTGCCTCAATCTTAAACTGGGGGTTTACAGGCGAACCTAAAACAAAATGTGCGATTTTTCGCACCATGGCCGTAGAGGTGGCACTTATACCACTGACTGCTGTATTTGTGGGTCGAGTTGATAATTTGATACGTTTTTGTAATCGCTCCGTTATGAAAGTACCTTCTGAACCCGAGTTCAGAAGTGCTCTTGCTCATATGTTACACCTAAGTGAAAAATGTTCACTATTGCTGTTCCTAGAATAACATTTTTCGTGTTCGCAGCGAATAGCGAGTTTACATTTCCGGAAGTTGAGGAGGTTTGAGACGATTGTGCTGCTTCAGCATTTGTGTTAGCTGCTCGAGAGGTAGAGGGTTTCTGCATATTTCCGGTCGTCGATGAGGAGGTTGAAGCTCGCTGCGGATTCCTAACTGTTACTCGATGCAATAGGGAGTGGTGCCGCTGATAGCAGCTCATGCAATTAAAGGAGCTGGTACAATTTTTCACCATATGCGAATGTGCCAAACAATTCATACATAAGTTGTACTTCCTTGTCATTTTATACCTATCATCAACCTTCATCGCGAGAAATTTAGGGCACGACTTTAAAGGATGAGTAACGTTGGGGCATAGCCTGCACCCCGCTGGTGCATATTGGCCATGGTGCGCTGACATCCTCCTTTTTTCGACGGAAGGTGTTGAAAGACGAGACGGAGCTACGCGGGAGCACCGCGCTCCTTGAATATCAGAAACCGATTCTAGAGTTTGGAATCTGCTAGAGAGGTAGTGATCTAAATCTACCCAGCTCGGTATTTCCGTTTTATTTTCTATGCCTTGTTTCCATAGGGCTAACGTGGCATCTGGCAATTTGCTCGAAACTAAGTATACAAAGATTCCATCCCAGTTCTCGGTAGCAATGCCATACATTTTCAACACTGAGCTGCAATTATTAACCGATCTTTGCAAGTTGTTTATTTCACTTCCACGTTCAACTGTTACCGTTGGTAAATTGAACAACTGCTTTAATTGCGAATTTACCATTATTCTTTTATTTTCGTATCTTTCCGAAAAATTTTTCCATGCGACTTCAAAACCGTCATTCGTGAGTGGGATTTTCTTAACTATGTCCTTAGCCTCTCCCCGAGTTTTCTGATTTAAGTGATATAATTTTTCTACCGCGCTTAAGCGCGAATTTTGTATATAAATCGCGTTAAAGAGATCCCGAAATTCAGGCCAGTCTACATAATTTCCTGAAAAAACTTGACAATCGCATGCAGGAAGTTTCATGTCTGATTTTTGGGTTGTGGTTCAGGTTCGCGATGAGCGGGTGTCACGGTGGAGGAAGCCTGCCTAATAAACGTAAGATTGTGAATTATTTCACCCATTAATGCTGCATGCCAAATAAGCAATATAGCAATTGTGGGAGGTATCCTTAGCCGAGCGCATGGCCCTTTTGCCTGAGTCATCTTCGGCTAAGCCACGAGTATACCCAGTATAGGTTGCCTTTACTGCTTCCCATAGTTCCTTCAGTTCATCGCGTTGAACCTCAAGGGAGAAAGTGGAGTGATCTGCACTGGACATATCGTTGAAGCGCTCTTCAAATTCCAATAGAGCTTCGCAAGCGTGAGAGAAATCAGTAACGGTTGCCATAATGACCTCTTGTTTTTTTTTTTGTTTACGTTTGGCGTTTGTGACGACGTTTGGCTTTTTTCTCTGCTGATAGGTATCATGTGTCCGAGTTCTATATATTCTCGTAGGACTCTATGATATTCCTCTCTCAGCTCTGGTTTCCGATTCAACGTTGGTTCATTCCTGATGAATTGTTGTGCTGCACTGTTGCGTGAATGTCCTAGGTTGATCTTCTCAGGAAATTCCCGCCGGAAGGGCAACGCCACCACATAACGTCCTTGATCGTTCCTAGTGGTTGTGTTTACTTAATGCTTTTCACAAAGTGCTTCTTCCGAGGCTACCTGTTTTTTAATAGGGACCTGTTCCAGTTCCCAGAAGCGTGTCAGCTGATGCCCTGCTACCTCCGAAAACAAGGAAACACAACGCGATTCCTGATTGTTAACAGTGGCGCGGGGTGTGGGACCGGTTAGTATCCAACCGAAAACGGTTTCCTGCGCAAGTAAAGATCCTAATATATTTCGCCTAACGTTATCGCCTATAACTTCCGGATATAAATCTGCACCTATGATCATATCGACCTGCTGACTCTTATAAAAGTTGGCATCGGCCAATTTTATTGGGGGGAGTAAATCAAGCCTGGTTTACTGGAGACTGGGGGAGGTTCCCTGTCAGTTGGGGTAAGACTAGGCCTCTTGCCTCAATCTTAAACTGGGGGTTTACAGGCGAACCTAAAACAAAATGTGCGATTTTTCGCACCATGGCCGTAGAGGTGGCACTTATACCACTGACTGCTGTATTTGTGGGTCGAGTTGATAATTTGATACGTTTTTGTAATCGCTCCGTTATGAAAGTACCTTCTGAACCCGAGTTCAGAAGTGCTCTTGCTCATATGTTACACCTAAGTGAAAAATGTTCACTATTGCTGTTCCTAGAATAACATTTTTCGTGTTCGCAGCGAATAGCGAGTTTACATTTCCGGAAGTTGAGGAGGTTTGAGACGATTGTGCTGCTTCAGCATTTGTGTTAGCTGCTCGAGAGGTAGAGGGTTTCTGCATATTTCCGGTCGTCGATGAGGAGGTTGAAGCTCGCTGCGGATTCCTAACTGTTACTCGATGCAATAGGGAGTGGTGCCGCTGATAGCAGCTCATGCAATTAAAGGAGCTGGTACAATTTTTCACCATATGCGAATGTGCCAAACAATTCATACATAAGTTGTACTTCCTTGTCATTTTATACCTATCATCAACCTTCATCGCGAGAAATTTAGGGCACGACTTTAAAGGGTGAGTAACGTTGGGGCATAGCCTGCACCCCGCTGGTGCATATTGGCCATGGTGCGCTGACATCCTCCTTTTTTCGACGGAAGGTGTTGAAAGACGAGACGGAGCTACGCGGGAGCACCGCGCTCCTTGAATATCAGAAACCGATTCTAGAGTTTGGAATCTGCTAGAGAGGTAGTGATCTAAATCTACCCAGCTCGGTATTTCCGTTTTATTTTCTATGCCTTGTTTCCATAGGGCTAACGTGGCATCTGGCAATTTGCTCGAAACTAAGTATACAAAGATTGCATCCCAGTTCTCGGTAGCAATGCCATACATTTTCAACACTGAGCTGCAATTATTAACCGATCTTTGCAAGTTGTTTATTTCACTTCCACGTTCAACTGTTACCGTTGGTAAATTGAACAACTGCTTTAATTGCGAATTTACCATTATTCTTTTATTTTCGTATCTTTCCGAAAAATTTTTCCATGCGACTTCAAAACCGTCATTCGTGAGTGGGATTTTCTTAACTATGTCCTTAGCCTCTCCCCGAGTTTTCTGATTTAAGTGATATAATTTTTCTACCGCGCTTAAGCGCGAATTTTGTATATAAATCGCGTTAAAGAGATCCCGAAATTCAGGCCAGTCTACATAATTTCCTGAAAAAACTTGACAATCGCATGCAGGAAGTTTCATGTCTGATTTTTGGGTTGTGGTTCAGGTTCGCGATGAGCGGGTGTCACGGTGGAGGAAGCCTGCCTAATAAACGTAAGATTGTGAATTATTTCACCCATTAATGCTGCATGCCAAATAAGCAATATAGCAATTGTGGTAGGTATCCTTAGCCGAGCGCATGGCCCTTTTGCCTGAGTCATCTTCGGCTAAGCCACGAGTATACCTAGTATAGGTTGCCTTTACTGCTTCCCATAGTTCCTTCAGTTCATCGCGTTGAACCTCAAGGGAGAAAGTGGAGTGATCTGCACTGGACATATCGTTGAAGCGCTCTTCAAATTCCAATAGAGCTTCGCAAGCGTGAGAGAAATCAGTAACGGTTGCCATAATGACCTCTTGTTTTTTTTTTTGTTTATATTGATAAGGGATTCACGAAATCCCAATACCTTCTCTCTTCAGGCTGCTCACTATCAGAGCTCTACTATATTCTTCCAAAAAAGTAGTTTCGCTAAGGGCTTGGAGGGTAAGCAAGAGATATTCACCGATACTCTCTCTCTCTCAGAGAAAAAAATAATAATAATAAAACGAAAATATCTTATTCTTATTAGGGACTCTCGTAATCCCTTACTCTCTACAGATGGGGTGCTCACCTATTGAGCTATCATTTAACAATTACTTGTGGTACCTAGTACCAGTGTTCAGCACTCGCACCTCTCTTATGGCAATACAGCCGGTGCTCTACCACGAATTCCTAATCCTACTTAGCCACTTGGTGGGGGGCTTCCGCTGTCGATAAGCCGCTGGTGGGGGCTTACCGCGATTCGCACTGACACCTTGCTTATGGTACCTAGCTAGTACTGGTGTGCAGCACTCGCGCCTGAGTTGTGGCAATACAGCCGACGCTCCTAACCCTACCGCTAACACTTCCTAACACACACACAAATTCACACTTTTTATTTGCTTCGTTGCCGTTGATTTAGCCTGTGATGCACTTGATAGTGTGCTGCAAATGATGCCGAGTTGGTGCGTCGTGATGCAAATGTTGCCGTAAGGCAGTGATGATTGATGCAAATGTTGCCGTATTGTGATGCTCAATTGGCGATTGATACAAATGTTGCAGTTCCGTGGTGACTTGATGCACAATTGGACGTCTGATGCAGGTTCACCTATTGCACGTAGTATTTTTCTTTTGCTGCCAATATATGTATACGTATCTGGAGAGTGATTAATTTACATACGTGTGCTTTGAGAAGTTTTGTCTTGTGATGAATATTTCACTTGCTGACTCCTACAAAGGATTTATGTGCATCGGCTTCAATAATAGAAAAAATTAATCTCACTCATGGACTAAAATCTATATATTAATAGGCTAACATTTTTCCCATACAAACAATTTCCAGGCTGTTTAGCACATTTAACACACTCATATCCACATAAAATTTATATGGATGTGTTCGTATGAGTGAGGAGCAGTGCATAGGCATATAATTTTTTCTATAAATTATTTAATTTCTTTATAATTAATAAATAAAGTTTTTAGTTAGGGGAAATAGATATCGTAAAAATTTTTACAAATATCGTAAACACTTGAAAGATTTTTTAGTGCTTAGCACGAAATTTTTATTTTAATTCAATTTTTAATTGTTGGGGTAAGTGGAAAAAAATTCAACAACTATTTACAGCGAAGGTTGAGTGTATAGCTATTTCACGAAAAACCATTTTCGATCATCAGCACTCTTTTCGGAAGTGGATGCACTGGGGATTGAACCCGAGTCCATTCCATCTTCAGCCGCAATGACCCAACGCATAAACACACTCGGCCATTTAGACTCTGTGCAAGCTGTTGGATTTTCCCCACTTTTGCCTTTTTCATTTTCAACATTAACGTTAGTGTGTATATGCTTTTGCATATATTCTCCACAAACGTGCTGAATTTTTGTTGGCAGTTCGCAATGAACATTTGTTGTTGGTATGTATTTTTTTTTTTTTTAATATACCAACAACGTTAACAATTTTACTTGAAAGAGTTTTTAGTGCTTAGCACGAAATTTTTATTTTAATTCAATTTTTAATTGTTGGGGTAAGTGGAAAAAAATTCAACAACTATTTACAGCGAAGGTTGAGTGTATAGCTATTTCACGAAAAACCATTTTCGATCATCAGCACTCTTTTCGGAAGTGGATGCACTGGGGATTGAACCCGAGTCCATTCCATCTTCAGCCGCAATGACCCAACGCATAAACACACTCGGCCATTTAGACTCTGTGCAAGCTGTTGGATTTTCCCCACTTTTGCCTTTTTCATTTTCAACATTAACGTTAGTGTGTATATGCTTTTGCATATATTCTCCACAAACGTGCTGAATTTTTGTTGGCAGTTCGCAATGAACATTTGTTGTTGGTAAGTATTTTTTTTTAATATACCAACAACGTTTTTTCCACTTACCCCAACAATTAAAAATTGAATTAAAATAAAAATTTCGTGCTAAGCACTAAAAACTCTTTCAAGTAAAATTGTTAACGTTGTTGGTATATTAAAAAAAAAATACATACCAACAACAAATGTTCATTGCGAACTGCCAACAAAAATTCAGCACGTTTGTGGAGAATATATGCAAAAGCATATACACACTAACGTTAATGTTGAAAATGAAAAAGGCAAAAGTGGGGAAAATCCAACAGCTGCACAGAGTCGCGAATTCAGATTTTAACCACGGCGAAATATCATTTTGACATTACACTCTACCAATTACAATAACAAAATACATGGGAAATTTCTGAATTCGCCACCGGGCCTATCTTCCTAGATCTGCCTTGATTTTGACCATGATTTCGCGTCGGACCGTGATCAAAAGGGCAAATCAATGTTGCGGTACTACTGGAATTTGGAAAGTGTTGCTTATCTCCGCGAAAAGGATTAATTTTTGTACCAATACAAAGTTGAAAAAATAAATTGCATGGTCGAATTTCGAGCACCGGCGATACTAGTTATAATTATTTCTCAAGTTATTGATTTTGTGGTAGGAAAATGAAAATTGTTTTCTATGTTGGAAATTATAAGCACCAAAAAATGCAAAGGGCGCAGGAAATTTTAAACCACGAAAAAAAATTGGTTGGGATGTCTTTAGAAAGCGATACCCAGTTGGGTCTAGTAGTATGTCACCAGTTTGTTAAAATTTTGTATAAAGCGTGCACCACTATAGCCAATTACATATGTACATATTTTAATACCGAAAAAGCAAGATCTTGTGAGGATAAAATTAGAACTGACGCCTTGCTTCGTGACACTTCTGCCGCCGTTCAACACTCGCGCTACTCAATATTTCCCACTTTATATTGTTTGTGTACTCACGGTTTAATTGGTGGCACCTTACGCTGGAGCGATTTTCCGATTTCTCTGTGGTCAGCGTTGTGTAGTTGAAGTTTTTTCCTGGTCGTTTTGAGTTGCAACGGGGTGAAAATTGGCCGATGGTGTGGGTCTGGTTGACGCCTGACTGATTGGCACCCTGTGCCGGCGTTCCACCGATAATCGTTGGTTAAATAAAAATTACGCTGTGATGATAACTGGCTGTTGCTTCGGACTTGTCTTTTCCCAGTCCTATGGTCAATTTCCTGCCTGGTGTATTGTGGTCTCTGATTCAATTTGTCAGTCGGTTTTCTCGGGGCAGTTTCAGGCGAGAAAACGAAAAGAAACACACTTATTAGTACATAGGTATATATGGGTATGTCGGTACCCAGTTGAACTTGAAGAGAGATCTCCCCAAGGGAGGAATAGAAGAGTACTCCTTTTGACATCCTTTTGGAGGAATAGAGGAGATTTCTACCCTTTACTGCTCCCATGTTACTCCTTGTGGAGCAATATGGGAGGTCTTCCCAAACGGTGAATAGAAGAGTACTCCATTAAACGTCCTTTTGGAGCAATAGGAGAGATTTCTACACTTCACTACTCCCATGTTACTCCTTGTGGAGCAATATGGGAGATCTCTCCAAACTATAAATAAAAGATAACTCACTCTGTCATCTGTTTGGAGCAATAGAAGAGATTTCTCCAATATGCACTCCAATCTAAAATTGTTTTCAGCAGGCGAAATTTGTCTGTAATATTTTTTAATTCAATTGAAAATTTGTTTATTTGAAAATTGTTTATTCCAATCATACGAGTAGAAGACAAATTTCTTAATTTTTGCCTACATACATACATACATTTGGATGAATTGCATCATTCATGGGCAATTAAATTTGGGTGCCAAAAGTGGCATTTCGGCTTGATTTGGCTATGGTGGTTGCGGAGAAGACAGCGGCAGCAGCAACAACAACAACGCTACACAACAAACGGCTCTAGTTGTACAATTTGGTGCTCCACTTATATTCATTGTAGTCATTATTATTATATATGTATGTATGTATATACTAGCCCTTAAATGTTAATTTATCAGTTAATTGAAAAATTCATTTTATGTCTTTGATTACTCGATTAGGAGGTTTCAAATGAGTACTCTTGCATTGCCCTTTTAGGAGGTTATCAGAATACTCTCCAAGACTCCCCCCTTGCTCGATAAAGAGGTATATGGAAGTATTAGCAAAAACTCCCTCTTTACTATTTTGGGAGGAGAAAGGGAGTTTTATCTATTACTCCCTTTCTAGGACATACAATATTAAAAGCGAGTACAGAAATTTGTATGAAAATACCTAGGGGGCATAGGGAGCAATGGGGAGTAATCCAGTACTCGCAAGGGAGTACTGGGGGATTAATAAAACGATGATCCCCAGTCCTACTGGGTAGGTAGATTTTTATGTATATACTAGCATACCCGGCCAAGCTTCGCATTGGCTTTCAGTTATCAACAGTCATCATCATCTTATTAGTGATTTGATATTCAAAATAAAAGATACTTTTATTTTGTGATCTGCTTCGCCATCCTGATAAAACATATTTTTTATTACTGGAAAAGTTTCTATTTTCAAAAAATGAAATACACGATATTCTTTGATTTGACTGAAAATAAAATCACAAATAAAAAGTCGTCTGGATTTGGATGAAGAACGAAATCAGAAATAAAATTGATTCATTATATGAAATCAAAAAGGATTTGACTCACGCAACGATAAAATGCATGAATTTACAGCGGTTTCGCTGTTGTGTTCTATTTCTATTTACGGCAAAATATCAGAACATATTTGAAATCCTCTAACGGCTTTATTCCGCGGGGAACATAATTTACTTTACCGCTAAAGTGAAGACTTGACCTTTGAACACCTTTCTCGTATTCTAGCAGCAGGAAAATTATATTACCACCTCAATAAGTGATAACAATTTGTTACCATTTTGAGTCCGATTCCATTCCATTCGTATGGAATTGCTTTGATAGCGTTACCATTTGTTCGAGAATACCGATTGAGGAGATGGTAAAACTTTTCAGCAAAGTAAATTACCAGTAAAATAATATTTAAGTAATGCTCAGAATCGAGCTGTAAGTGGTGTTTCTTACATAGATACATACCTACTTATGTATCTTTCCTTTATATGAATATAATTAACCTAGTAGCCGCGGAGCAAAATGAAATATATACATACATGGGCCTGTAGAGAATATACTTACATTGATTAATCATGCAGCAAATAGGTTTGTTCCATAACCGAAAACTTGGGAATTGTTATACATACATTTTTTCTTAAAAAAGTTAATAAGTACCTTTTTTTTATGGTAGGGGGAAGCATCGAAAGCCGAAGTGCGGGACTTTAACCCGCTAAACCTAACCTACTCCCACCCAAAGCCACTCCTAAGGAATCACCGGACAGGTATTACTTCGTAGGAGGGCGGATAGACTAAAAGTCTTCTTTCAACGGACAGGACTATTAACGCCTACTACTTTGGTCAGTGTATCTCAGTTGGGCTAATATTGACGCTGACGCGTCGCTAACTGCCTCCCACATAACAGAGGACTGACACATAAGTGTAGTCAAATTTTCCACCGAGACTCTTGTTCCCGCGATCTCGTTCAGCCGTGATCGCACAGCTGAGAAACGAGGGCAATGAAAAAGCACATGTTCTGCGTCCTCTACTAAGTCGGGACACTGAGGACAGAAAGGACTATCATTTGTCTTGAATCTGTAAAGATACGCCCTAAAGCACCCATGTCCGCTAAGGAACTGAGTAAGGTGGAAATTGAGGTCGCCCTGCTCTCTATCTGCCCAACTGTTTATATTAGGAATTAACCTATAAGTCCACCGCCCTTTAAGCGAGGTTTGCCAGCGTTCCTGCCACAATAGGCGACTTTTCTTCCTTTCTTCGGTTCTGTTTGAGTTTAGCACTGGTTTCGTTGCACTGTATATTGTGCTAGTTTCTTGGGCTTGAATGTCTATCGGCGGCATGTTTGCTAAAACTTCAGCAGCATCACCAGAGACTGTTCGAAATGCGCTTATAACTCTAAGAGCGGCCAGGCGGTGTACGACGTGCAGCTCCTTTGCATATGACTTGCAGTTGAGAGCATCGTTCCAGATCGGTGCAGCGTATAAAATAGCAGAGTTTATAGCCCTGGCGACGTGTGGAGCGCACACAACCTTTATTCGTCATCATCCTCGAAAGGCCGCCGCAAATTTTTTTAATAAGTACCTATACTGGGGTAAATGCCCACGGAAGACGTGTAATGGTAAAATAGATAACTAATCAAAATCAAAATCAAAATCAAAATAGTCAAAATAAAATCGTCACGCTACCTGTTTCCAATTCGTGGCAACCCTGTTGTCCATTGTGAATGGTGTTGAAACAAAATGGAAACAGGCAGCGACGGCTACGAAGAAGCCGGCCGACCATTGCTAAATCAATCGTGTACTTACCTTTGAACAGACCGGCAGCTAAAAAAGTAAAACGTAAAGTAGAAAAAAGTGAAGTGTGAAAAATTAAGATTAGACAGTAAATAATTTAAAAACATTAAATAAATAAAAAAGAAAGAACACAAAATAGATTTTTATTTGGAAAACTTAAAAAGAAAGCGATAGTGAGAAGAGTGAAAAGAGGTGAAAGGGTGAAGCGTATTAAATGGCGACCGTGCAGAGTGGCCACGACTTGGCCAATAGAGCCACCCAAAAAAGGAAGCCACCTGGGAGTGCCTTAAATGTAGAAATGCGCTGCACAGACACGCAATAAATATATTTTTTTTACATCCTAAATAATGTGCACAACAACAACCGTGTACTCTCAATATTTTTGCCCATACAACAAAATGAATTATTTAATTTAAAATAACAAAAAAAAAAAAAAAAAAAAAAAAAAAAAAATACAAAAAAATTTAAAAAAAAAAAAAAAAAAAAAAAAACAAAAACCCATACAAAAAAAATATGAAACAAAAAAAATCTTTCAAAAAAAAAATTAAAAAAAAAAAAAAACATAAAAAAAAAAACAAAAAAAAAAAAGAGTTAAAAATCATCAAAAACTCGAAAAAAATATAAAAATTTAAAAAGCAAATTGATAAGCAACGGAAAAATTTTTGGTATATTATTAACAACGAAAAAAAAAACGTATGTATGTATGTAAATACATAACTATGTACCAGTACATAAAGCGGCTATAACTTTGAAACAGCACTGTACCTACTCTTCTTAAAAGCATAAAATCTTCAGTCGTATATCAGGCAATACCGTTATGTAGAGGTACTATAAAATCACGTCACTTCGTCAAAAAGCAATCACGCTCAGAAAGTTCGGCAAAACGCCAACAAGCAAATATACATATGTACATATTTTGGTACAGCTCGTCCAAATCTATAACAACTACGAACATACATATGTACGTACATGGATATGACTCAAAATAGATACACAGCACATGAGTCAATGAAGAGAAGCAACAACACCCGCAACGGTATACATATGTACATAGGAATAACATATAAAGCAAAATTGGCGGTGAGAATGAATTGGAAGCCATAGTTAGAATTGGCGGCGATATAAAAATTTGCAAAGAAAACAACCTGGCGGCGACATAAAATTCGGCGGCGACAGCAACATTGACGGCGAAGGCAGAAAATTGGTAACGCAGCAACTGAACGGCAGCGGCGACGACAATGTATGAGTGTATATATAACACAACTGAAGACGGCAGCAACTGAGTGACAGCGGAGACGACAGCGGTGAGAGTAAGGTAGTTGTTAATACATATGTACTTATGTCTGTTGATTTAGAGTATTTACATACATACATATAAGTTCTATTTTTCAAATTTAATTAAAATACATTTAAATAACTTCAAATGATAAAATATCAAAATATGCTTATGTAAATGAATTTTTTTCGCATTTTCACAAAATTACAATATTCAATTAAAAACTTATAAAAATTTTTTTTTTTTTTTCACCAAATAAATAGCTTATCATACAGTCAAAATTGTATATGTATATCAATTCTTCAGGTGACCGAAATAGCGGCATACAAACAAACATTTTGGTTAAAATTAAGGTGAAATTGATATACAATAAAACCATAAATAGAAACATTTTTTGCTATAAAACGGTACGACCGTAATACATACATATTTAACCTTTGAAATAAATATTCAGTCTTTATTTGGAACTTTTCTTTTCCCAAAGGTGTGTGTATGTATGTATATGCATATAAATATATACAGCCCTAATTTAACGTAAATCTCATAACTTCTGCATTTGGTGCATATTAATTCCAACATATAAAGTTCCACCTTAACGTCGATACATACATTTCACATGCCATATGTGTACATATATTCATATATATATAGACGTAAAATCTCATATTAGGGTGGACCGTAATAAGTGATTATTTGTCGTATGTATGTATGCACATGCATATACATATATACATGCAGCTTTGTGAAGATTTATAAATACATATTTTTTTCAATTATAAAACATTTTGCTCAAACAACAGTGCGATCGTAATACACAATATAATACATTTTAAACTTTTTAATATTTTGCAAAAACGTTTGTGCCTATGTGTATGTGTATTAAATACATTCAGTGCTATCCTAATGATTGACCATTTGCTTGCAGTCCCATCTTACTGTGAATTTAAATGCAATTTTGCTAGCCGTATGTGTACATACATACAAACGTAAATACATAGGTCATCACATTAAGGTGAACCGCATAAATTTCGTTGCTTGCGGTATGAGTATATAAATAACATAAATAGATATTCACATTAAGGTGGATCGCATACATTTTGTTATGTGCAATAGGTGTACATGCATATACATATGGATGCATGCATTTTTGTAAAAATTTAATAATACAATTTTTTTTGATTACAACAAACATTTTGCTTGTGGAACGGTGCGGCCGACACGTTAAAATAAATTCCTTTTTGATGAAAGCGGTGCGTCCGTGAAAACATAAAACACATTTGTCTTTTTGCTAGTGAAACGGTGCGGCCGTCACGTAAAATATAATTCTTTTTGTAGTGCAACGGTGCGGCCGTCACGGTAAACAACAACGATTTTTTTTTGCTATAAAACGGTGCGTCCGTTATAATACCTGCTATTTCAACTTACCATTTGTTAATTCGTCTAATTTTTCCCATATTCATAAATTGTACAATTTGTACCAAATTCCTCATATCAATAATTTAAAATCAATTTACATATACATATGTACGTAAAATTTAACTCCGTTTAATACCAGCAATTTAAATTAAAATTTTCAGCCTCTTGAGCTTTTTCCAAATTTCGTTTTGCAGATTTTCGATACACCCTAATACGCAAATGTATGCTGGTGTACACAACCCAATAGTCATCCTATAACCAGTTGCTCATTTGCTTAATTTTTTTTCTAAATTCTTGGATACAAATTTAAAAATTTTTTTTCTCATTACTGGATACTTATCAGATGTCAGATTTTAACAAACAATTAAAAGAATTCCGGTCAAATTTTAAAAAAGTTACTAAACGTATTTTAAACACTGGGCGACCTATTACAACAAAGCAAGAAAAGTTAGATGAATACAAAGAAGACCTAATCCGGACATACAATCAAATTGTATCACATACAAATTCGCAATTCGGTAAAGAAGTTAAGCCTGAGTCAGTGATTAAAACTTTAACGCGTTGTAGAAAAGAAATTATCGATTGCTTTTTGGAAATTCAGTGCAGAGTAAAAGTACCAAAAGATTTTTCTGAATTAATTAAAACTGACGTGATTTGCTCTGACATAGAAGAAGAAGAATTTTCCGACGCTGAATCAACTGGCGAATCCATAACTCATACCGTAAACCCCAACTGTTCTATTTCATTAGCTGAAGATTTTCTTGGTTTTGAATCCCGACATACAACTCATACAGAATTCCCAAATTTTTCTAATATACAAACAATAGAAATGGCTACCGCAGAACAGAAGAAAAATTTTATTGCGATGTGCGCACCTATAATAAGAGAAAATTACAATGGCGATCCATTAGCATTAGATTCCTTCCTAGACAAAATTGAATTGATAGAAAGTCTAACAGAAGCAAACCTTGAGACAATTCTTATATCTTTTGTCAAATCGAAACTTGAAGGAAAAGCACGGGAAGCAATTCCGACTAATATAACGTCAATGCAAGACATTAAAGACGCGCTAAGAATTCGTATTAAACCAGACAATTCCAAGGTAGTTGCAGGGAAAATAGCTTCACTCAGAGTTTCCAATAATAACTTAACAGATTTTGCCAAACATGTAGAAGAACTAGCTGATGCTTTAGAGCGATCTCTAATAATTGAAGGCATGTCGAAGGCTAAAGCGCACGAAATGGCAGTCGAGCAATCTGTTAATGTTTGCAGACTAAATACGCGCTCTGACCTAGTGAAAGCAATTCTGGCATCGACTTCCTTCACTGATGCAAAAGACGTAGTAGCAAAGATGATCGTAGAACAAAACAATCAGGCGACAGAAAGACAAGTTTTAGCTTTTCGCTCAAGATTTCCCAATCACAACAATTTCCGTAATAACAATAACAATAATTTCAGTAGATACAACAACAATAGTAATTTCAATAGATACAACAACAATAACTATAATAGGTTCAACAACAACAACAATAACAACTTTAATAGGTACAACAATAATACCAGTAGGTATAACAACAACAACCAAAATAGACAAAACAACAATTATCGGCAAAATAACGACAATCGAGGCAATAACAACTCGCGTAATAACAACAACAATCAAAATAGGTCAGGAAACAGAACCAACAACAACAGCGGAAATTCAAATACCCGAAATAACACAAATGTTCGCGCTTTAAACGCGGAAGCCCCTCAGCAGCGAACACTGAGGGACGACGCAGAGATAAGCGATTAAATGCGAAAAATATTTTTTGCTTGAATTTAAATTACTCGGACTTTGTCGAAATTTATATAACCGGATCTAACAAATTATGCACTTTTTTACTAGATACACAAGCTGATATTTCTTTGATTAAAGTTTCAAGTCTCAATAAGAATATTCCAATCAATACAGACGATATAGTTAACATCACTGGCGTGACATCAAACACTGTTTCTACTTTAGGTGAAATAAACATAGACTTACATTTCTCAAATATTCCCATCGGACATAATTTACATGTGGTAAATGATGACTTTAATATCCCATCAGATGGTATACTGGGTAAAGATTTTCTCAAATATAATAAATGCGTTATAAATTATTCCAATAATAGCATCTCATTCTGGGCAAACAATGAAAGAGTCAATATGCCAATCTTTCACGGAACAGAAAGCGATATGTGTATTATACCACCAAGGTGTGAAGTTTTTCGAATTTTTGACTTAGGTCACTCAACGACTCCACTTTTCGTTGAATCTCAGGAAATACAAAAAGGAGTATTTACAGCAAGATGTATTACAAATTCAGCTAACCCAGTCATAAAATTAATCAATACCACAAATGACATACAATTCGTAAATAAAAATTCCATTCGGACGGAAAAATTATCAAATTATCACGTCTATGTTATTAATAAAACAAACGCAGATGAGAAACGTATTAACGAGCTCACTTCAATTTTAAAAAATCAATTTCCTAAAAATTATCCATCTGAACTTTTAAACCTTTGCATACAATATGCTGACATATTCGCACTTAACAACGACAAAATGACATTAAATAATTTTTATGAGCAAAAACTACGTGTTACCGACAACGAGCCGGTGTATGTGAAAAACTATCGTTTACCATATTCTCAACGAGAAGAAATAAACAAACAAGTAACAAAACTATTAGATAATGATTTAATCGAAGAAAGTTATTCAAACTATAACAGCCCTCTTATATTAGTTCCCAAAAAGAAAATAAATGGTGAAAAAGCTTACAGAATGTGTGTTGATTTTCGTGCAGTTAACAAGAAGCTAATAGCTGACAAATTTCCATTGGCACGAATCGACGATATTTTAGACAATCTTGGCAGAGCCAAATATTTCTCAACTTTAGACCTTTTTTCTGGATTTCACCAAATACCTTTACATGTTGATTCACGTGATATAACTTCATTCTCTACTGATCGCGGAGCTTATAGATGGAAAGTATTGCCATTTGGTTTAAATATTGCACCAAACTCGTTCTCAAGAATGATGACCATTGCCTTTTCAGGCGTACCATCTAACGTAGCTTTTCTTTATGTAGATGACATTATCGTCATTGGCTGTAACGAATCACATCACATAAAAAATTTGACCAAAGTATTCGACACTTGCAGATCATTCAATCTCAAGCTCAATCCCAATAAATGTAATTTTCTTAGACCCGAAGTTACATTTTTAGGTCACAAATGTTCAGCTAAAGGTATGTTACCAGACGATTCAAAAATAGATGCAATTAGGAAATATACAAAACCAACAGACAAAGACGCTGTAAGACGTTTCGTCGCTTTTGCAAACTACTACAGACGTTTTATTCCGAATTTTGCATCTCTGGCAGCACCTTTAAATAAATTGAGTAGAAAAAGAGTCGAATTTAATTGGGACAAAACATGTGATGAAGCCTTTGATGCATTAAGAGCATCCCTAATGTCACCTAAACTACTACAATACCCAGATTTTTCCAAACAGTTTATCATCACAGTAGATGCTTCAAAAACTGGGTGTGGAGCAATACTAAGCCAAGAACATCAAGGCAACGATTTACCTATTTGCTATGCTTCAAAATCATTTAATAATGCAGAACAAAAGAAAGCGATCATTGAGTTAGAGTTATTAGCTATTTATTTCGCCATCAAACAATTTAGACCGTACGTATATGGAAATCATTTTATAGTAAAATCTGACCACAGGCCTTTAGTCTACTTATTCAACATGAAAGACCCATCTTCAAAACTTTCGAGAATTAGACTTGAATTGGCAGAATACAATTTTACTATAGAGTACATAAAAGGAAAATCCAATGTAGGTGCCGATGCACTTTCGCGTATCACCATTGGCGAAATAAAAGACTCAACAAAAAATATACTCGCAGTTCAGACTAGGGCTATGACTAAGAAAAGGGAGAAAACCAGTTCAAGCCAAAATATCGACTTAAGCGAAAATATACAAACATTAAACGTCTACGATAAATTCACTCATAATTTTTCAAACAAAATTCCTCGTATCAGATCCACAATATTTATTGATAAAAATAATAAAAAATTTTTAAGAATATGCGCACATATAAAACATAAAAGAACAATTTTACTTGATTTTGAATTTTCTAACGAAATAAAGAATTTCGATACTTTACTTTCGAGGCTAGAAATAGAAGCCGGTAAATTTAAAATTAAGCAAATAGAATGGCCAAAAGATGATTTAATTTTCAAATATATTACAATTACAAATTTTAAAGATAGAGGAAATGCAATTTTAAAAGATTTAACAGTTATTTTATTGGATCCAATACAAACAATTACCGATCAGGAACAAAAATTAAAATTACTTGAAATATATCACAATGATCCCATCTCTGGAGGTCATTGCGGAACGAAAAAATTATATGCCAAATTACGAAACAAATTTTACTGGAAAAACATGACGAAAGATATAGCTAGTTATGTTAAAAAATGCGAAAAATGCCTTCTTAACAAAGTTAAAATAGGAAACAAAGAAGAACTTGTTTTAACTCCTACCCCTAATAAACCTTTTGATATTGTCGTAATTGACACCATCGGTCCATTACCAGAGTCGAAATATGGTAACAAGTTCGCACTTACCATGATTTGCGATCTCACTAAATACTTAATAACAATAGCAATACCAGATAAAAGCGCAAAAACTATCGCTTCAGCAATATTCGAAAGTTTTATTTTAATATACGGGGTAATGAAATCTATTAAATCGGATTTAGGCACAGAATTTAAAAATGAAATTTTCTCAAATTTAACAAATTTGCTAAATATCAATCATAATTTTTCAACACCGCATCATCACGAAACCGTAGGCACTGTTGAACGAAACCATAGAGTTTTTAATGAATACTTACGTGCATATTTAAATGATTCTTTTGACGATTGGGATACATATTTAAAATACTTTACATTTTGGCATAACACGACGCCAAATACTGTTTTCGACAATAAACTCACTCCTTTTGAATTAGTTTTCGGCAAAAAGGCAATACTGCCAAAGGAATTAAAAAACGAAAAAATCGATCCAATTTATAATGTTGAAGACTATTCAAAGGAAGTGAAGTTTCGAATGCAGAAATCCCATGCATTGGCAAAAGAGTTAGTAGAAAAACACAAAATAAGGAATAAAGACACATATGACAAAAATGCACAACCAATAATGGTAAATATAAACGATATGGTTTTAGTTCAAAAAGAACCGCGTGATAAACACAAAAATATATATCAGGGTCCCTACAAAGTAACAAGTATAGACGGTACAAACGTAACATTTTTCGATAAAACAAAGAAAAAACACAAAACGGTACATAAAAACCGCATAAGAAAAGTAAAATTATAAGAAAAAAAAATATACATATATTCAATATCACTTTGAGACAATTACATCTATGAATTGTACAAAATCAAAAATATTATTATAAATAAACCTATTTGCACTTAAGAATAAGATACAAAATACCAAAAAAAATAAATAATCTATCTAACGAAATAAGGTAGAAATACTTACGAATAAGTAGTGTAGAAAGTACGAAAACAAACTGAATTTCAAAAAAAATTATATGTAAAACTAATAATTATATATAAATAAATAAGTATGTACATGTACATGTACAACAACAAAAATTAGTACTAAGCATAATAGACATAAGCATTAGTTAAGCAGAATTAACTGAATTAGTAGATTAATCAATTTGGTTAAAGTATGTATATCTGCCGCGACGTTCAATGATCATTTTCAAAGTAATTTTTTTTTGTCATCCATTCATCACCCAAAAAGATGAAGTCAACAAGAGTCATGAACTTGTCGACTTCAATCTTTTTTCGCAAAGGGGGATGATGTAATGGTAAAATAGATAACTAATCAAAATCAAAATCAAAATCAAAATAGTCAAAATAAAATCGTCACGCTACCTGTTTCCAATTCGTGGCAACCCTGTTGTCCATTGTGAATGGTGTTGAAACAAAATGGAAACAGGCAGCGACGGCTACGAAGAAGCCGGCCGACCATTGCTAAATCAATCGTGTACTTACCTTTGAACAGACCGGCAGCTAAAAAAGTAAAACGTAAAGTAGAAAAAAGTGAAGTGTGAAAAATTAAGATTAGACAGTAAATAATTTAAAAACATTAAATAAATAAAAAAGAAAGAACACAAAATAGATTTTTATTTGGAAAACTTAAAAAGAAAGCGATAGTGAGAAGAGTGAAAAGAGGTGAAAGGGTGAAGCGTATTAAAGACGTATGAATCGAAAAAAAAAATTAATATACAGGTTCCCAGTATTTTTTTTACATTCGTATAAATAGATAGTCATAACTCAAAACATCCATTTACTTTTAAAATGTTATAATTCAAACAAGTGTGGCCGCTGTGGTGCAGTGGGTAGAGTGCTCGCCTGCTATACCAGAGGTCTCGGGTTCAAACCACGGTCCGAACAAAACACTTTTTCTAATTAGTAAAAATTCAATTATTGGGTTTTTAAGAGCAGTCTCGGCAGTGGGCGGCATACCGTCCGAGAGTATTTATGCCATGAAAAAGCTTCTCACAAAAAATGGATTCGCCGTTCAGGGCCGGCATAAAACTGTAGGTCCACCCAATTAGTAGGAAAAACAAAAAGGAGCACACCTCGAATTGGGAGGGAAGCTCGGTCATAAAACTCGTCAGAGTTATAATAGCGCCATTGTATTATTATTATTATTATAATTCAAACAAATCTCATCTCAAGTAATATTTCACGATGGTTGCGTAATTTGGATTTGGGTGAGTCAGAAATACACACGGTGGGCAGGAAGCGACGATAGGTTGCATGAAAATGTCGCCAAAAAAGGAAAGTGGGGTTGTGTTATGTGATGTTTATAGATGAAACATCCGTTGAAATTAAAATCCGAGCTGCTCCTTTTTCAAGGATATCCACATTTTTTTTTTTTTTTTTGAAAGGATCAAATATTGACGAAATCGAAAATTCGCCAAATTCCAAATTTTTCCGATTTCAGTACATTATCTGGTAGCTAAAGGATACAAGAAAAGGTATTAAAAAGAAAACAGGATACCTGTAGTGGAAAAATCCAATGTGAGCAGGACCTAAAGTATAACCACTGAAATATAAAATAACGCAAAAAGGACCCACTTTAATTTGCGTATAACTCCTAAAATGTTAACTCTACGTGAAAATTGCTTATGATATGTTTCATTCGGAATAAATAAAGCAATATTTCTTTAATATACAATTTTGATGTACCTGCAGTTTGCATGAGAATATCGACAAAACGATGGCCGGCTAAAAACTTACGTAAAATGATATTCTAATCTACTTCATAAACACACAGCAAGCTTGAGTAACATCTCCAACATTTTTTTTAAACGAAAATTAGTACCTGCGCACAGCTAGGCACATATTCGTTGGGCCATCGTTTTTCCGATATTTCCATGCAACCTATTGTTGGTTCCCGCCCACCGTGCACAGCTAGCGCGTATCTCAGCTCTAACTTTTTTGATTATTAACCTATAGATATGTAGGAATGAGAATTGGATCATTAGATTAAAATATTTACATAAACAAGAAATATTGCTTTATTTATTCCGAATGAGTGGGTCCTTTTTGTGTTATTTTATATTTCAGTGGTTATCCTTTAGGTCCTGTTCACATTGGATTTTTCCTGTTTTCTTTTTAATACCTTTTCTTGTATCCTTTAGCTACCAAATAATGTACTGAAATCGGAAAAATTTGGACTTTGGCGAATTTTCGATTTCGTCAATATTTGATCCTTTCAAAAAAAAAAAAAAAAAAAAAAAAAATTTGGATATCCTTGAAAAAGGAGCAGCTCGGAATTTAATTTCAACGGATGTTTCATCTATAAGCATCACATAACACAACCCCTCTTTCCTTTTTTGGCGACATTTTCAGGCAACCTATCGTCGCTTCCTGCCCACCGTGTATAGAGATAAAATTTATTTTTGATTTTAAATATATTTCAAGTCAAAGAGTGGCCACTGTGGTGTAGTGTGTGAAAGGCTCGCCTGCCATAAAATAGGTCTCGGGTTTTATCCCCAGTCCGGACAAACACCAAAAAAAAATTTAATTAATTAGAAATCAGAAAAAGCGGTCACCTCTCGGCGGTGGGCGGCATACCCTCATAGGGTATTTCTGCTATGAAAATGCTTCCCACAAAAAATGCATTCCCATAAAACTGTAGGTCCACTCAATTAGTAGGAAAAAAGAAAAATTAAGGAATGCGCCTCAAATTAAGGAGATAAGCTCGTCCTTACAACTCGTTAGAGCTATTTCAGCGGCATTGTATTATACATACTATTATATTCTAGTCAAAGATATTATTAACAAACATTTTGTAACAATTCCTAAGTTTTCGGTTATGGAAGGAACCTAAAATTTACTCGAGAAATTCAAATTTGGACCGATACTTTGGTGTAAATAGAAATAAAATACAACAGTGATACCTGCCGGATTTTTGTTCATATGTATGTACACATGTTTTTGGTATTCTCTATCTCCATACTGATAATCTTAATGGAACCCAATGAGATATAACTACCAAATTAAATTAAAATGTTTCAGTAGTTTTAAATTTAAACGCGCACAAATATTGTGACATGAGATTTGTATATATATGTATGTATGTATAGATGTATGTAGATATAGATAAGTATATATCTAAGGCCAGAGCACTTTCAGAGGTTTGGTGTATGAAAAATTCGGTTATAGATAGACGAAAATATATAAAGATAGGTATATATCTAAAGTCAAATTTTAAAAATAATTTTTCAATTCTAATTTCTGTTGTAAAAGAAAAATTACTATAATTAAAATTGTTTGAGTAGTTAAAAAGTGTATTCCGCACAATGAATGTTACATGAGATTTTTATATATATACTAGCTGACCCGGCAAACTTCGTTCTGCCCAAAATAGATTTTTTTTTATTAATTTCATTTCAAAAATTGTTATTACACGGGTATTTTTTTTAATAGAAAATTAACGATTTTTCACTACTTCATTGTGTATACAACTTCAAAAATATATAATTTTAGTATTCAGTTTAAGGCTGCACGATACACAACATTTTTAGTTTTCTGTTCCGGATATTTATTTTCACTGAGTATTGGCTATTTGAACCAAGTAAGTAAGAGTATTGATACGTATAGTATACCTCCATAATGGTTTTCAGGCCCTTCCTCCAACCCTTTTAGATATATTCAGCCTCAAAAGTTTAGTACGTATGGGAGGTGCAATGCCCCATTTTTCGATAAATCTTTTCTTTTTTTTTTTTGGGTGAACATGGTATTGATATCATATATCTGCATAGTGATTTCTATATACATGCCATGACCGCTTTTAGGGATATTAGCCTTAAAAATTAAGAACGCATGGGAGGTGCCACGCCCCCCTTTCCCAAAACTACTGTTTTTTTCATAAGCATGCTATTGATATCGTTAATCTCCTGATCAATTTTCAGGTCCCAACCTTAAACGCTTTTATAGATATTCAGCTTGAAAAAATAAGTTTGTATGGGAGGTGCCACGTCCCCTTTTCCGATAACGTACACTTTTATGCGCAAAGATTGGTTTGATATCATATAGCTCTGTACCAATTTCCAGGTCCCTGACTTAAATCCTTTTAAAGATATTCAGCTTAAAAAATTAAGTGTTGTTGGGAGGAGCCACGCCCCCTTTTCGTATAACCCCTATTATTTTGCGTTAATATGGAATTGTTATCGTTTATCTCCACACCAATTTCCAAGTCCCTAGCGTAAACAATTTTAGAGATATTCAGCATGAAAAATTAAGTTTGTATGGGAGGCGCCACGCCCCTTTTTCCGATAACCCCCACTTATATGCGTGGGAATGGTTTTGATATCATTTAGCTCTATACCAATTTTCAGCTCCCTACCTTGAACAGTTTTAGAGATAATCAGCTTTCAAAATAGGTTGTATGGGAGGTGCGACGCCCCCTTTTCTGATAACCCCCAATTTTCTGGGTGGGAAGGGTTTTGATATCACCTACCTCTATACCAATTTTCAGCTCCCTACCTTAAACTGTTTTAGAGATAATCAGCTTTAAAAATTAAGGTTGTATGGGAGGTGCCACACCCCCTTTTTGATAACCCCCACTTTTCTGAGTGAGAAGGCTTTTGATATCACCTAACTCTATACCAATTTTCAGCTCCCTACCTTAAACTGTTTTAGAGATAATCAGCTTTAAAAATTAAGGTTGTATGGGAGGTGCTACGCCCCCTTTTCTGATAACCCCCACTTCTCTGAGTGAGAAGGGTTTGGATATCATCTACCTCTATACCAATTTTCAGCTCCCTACCTTGAACTGTTTTAGAGATAATCAGCTTTAAAAATTAAGGTTGTATGGGAGGTGCCACGCCCCCTTTTCTGATAACCCTCACTTTTCTGAGTGAGAAGGGTTTTGATATCACTTACCTCTATACCAATTTTCAGCTCCCTACCTTAAACTGTTTTAGAGATAATCAGCTTTAAAAATTAAGGTTGTGTGGGAGGTGCCACGCCCCCTTTTCTGATAACCCCCACTTTTCTGAGTGAGAAGGGTTTGATATCGCCTACCTCTATACCAATTTTCAGCTCCCTACCTTGAACTGTTTTAGAGCTAATCAGCTTTAAAAATTAAGGTTGCATGGGTGGTGCCACGCCCCTCTAACATTTTTTAATTTTTTCTTCGTCTAAACCTTCGCGGGGTAACAACAAACAAACCCCCCTAAGGAAGTATTTGATTTGGTTCAGCCGTTTTCAAGTTTAGCGTTTAATTAAATACCAAATCATTTTTATATATATAGATGTGTGTATATATTAACCTTCCTTTTTTTTTTTTGAACTTTCTTACGACACTTTAACCTTTTGTCACAAAATGGTTGCCAGGAAATCTGCGCGCACAGCAGCCTTTCCGTGACACTTTTGTGGCACTTTACACTGAGACTTCCGAAAATTTGTACGTGGTCGCAACTTGTCCTTTTTTTTTGCACTTGTATACCTTTATGTGTGTGATTTTACCGGGATAACTGTTCTCATAACAGATTTTCTATCGGTATTTTTACAAGTTGCTAAGCCACGTTGCTGCTTGGAATACTCACGGGCACATCTTTTCTTTTTGGCAAAATTTCAACTTACCCGCTGTTCCTGGGGGGTTCTTACTTTATGCTGATCGCGGCTAACACCTTTTTCTGCATTTAAGGATTTTAAATGCAGATTTTCCTTAAATTTTCTGGTTTCTCCACTTTTGCTTTTTGGCTTCTCTGCTTAGGAAAAAAAATATGTAAAATGTAGAAAAGGTTGTCAAAACTCTTGTTCTTTTTCCAATTTCGTTCAAAGTGGTGTGGTGAGAAATTTACGTGATTGTAAATTTCCCAATGATGATTGGCGAGTTGTTGGTATTAAAAATGAGTACAAATGATTTGTTGGTATTACAAATATGTAAATATTGCAAATGACTTGTTGGTAATAAAAAACAAGTAAATTGCGCTGAATGTCGACTTGGCAAATTGTTTGGGTTTTTCACAGATTCAAAAAAAATTTAAATGTTCAAATATGCACATACATGAGAAGTGATTGGTTTGAGATCCGGCTCGAAGGACCATGTTCGAGCGGGGAATAATAGGGCCAAAATTCCTAATGAATTCTGGAAACGGGGAACTTGGGGAAGCCGGCTTTCAAACACACTCACTTATCACAAAAAGGGGATTAATCAAACAAAAATAAATGAATGAATTAACACTGCACTTTCAAATTCAATCAACTTTAATATAAATTTCACTTTATGTACATATGAGTATACAAAAAAAAAGCCTTAGATGATACTCACCAGATGCTGCTGATGCTGTCGTTGCGATGAAAATATATAAAGAAGGAAGATTATTGTCGCGCTCTTGTATTTATAGCTCCACAGAAGGTGGAGCCACCAATGCCTAACGGGATAGGCTAACAGGATTAATATGTCGATGCTAACGGAGCGCAAGTAACGAGTACTTCCAGCGATCGACTCATTCACAATGAGTGACAGATTACAACCCATTCACAGTTGTGGCCCATAACAGCATCAGCGACATCTGGCTGTGGAGGTTGGCGTAAACACATACATAGGCATAAAACTAAATCTATATTAAATAATATATTATAAATTTATTTACATATGCATTATGTACAGAAACAAACAAGTGCTTAGAATATGAATAATTCATTCATAAAACATACTGCATCGTCAGCAGATGAGCCTAGCATTATTTTAACTTTATATTTGTCAAAATAAAAAATACTGGAAAAATCTAGTGAAAGTAATACCTACCTTCAATTTATTTACAACCTTGCTATTATATATCGTCGCTCTGGAAGAAGAAAGACGCATGTCAGTAATTTGTCGACGAAAAAGGCGCATTAAAAATATGTCGGGGAAAAAATACGCTTTACAAAACATGTGGACGAAGATAGACGCATTAAAAAATATTTCGACGGACAGAGACGCATTACAAAATATTTCGACGAAGAAAGACGCAATAGCATTATTAACTGCGAAGAAAGACGCATTAGCATTAATATTGACAAAGAAAAATAAAAAGTCGAATACGTCTTTCTTTCCTAAAAAATATTTAAATGTGTCTTTCTTTATAGTAAAAAAAAAATAAAGCGTCTTTCTTCGTTATCAAAAAAATTAAGTCTTTCTTTCGAAAAATATTTTTAATGCGTCTTTCTTTGAAAGAAAAAAAGTTTGCGCCTTTCTTCCTCAACAAAACAGTTTGCATCTTTTTTCTTCTATAGCGACGATATACAACATACAAATATAACAAGAAATTGCTTAGCGTAATATATATAAAGATATGCATTAAAATGTGGAGGCGCGTTAAGCGCATCATTGGCGGTGCCACACCCACTTATGAATGGATAAATTCTAAAAGTTTTATAAGTGATTAATAACTCAGAAACCGTAGTAGATATATAGATGAAATGTGGAAGGGGTAATTTACTTGCTAGGGCAAAGGTTTGGACGAAAAATTGTCCAAATCGGTAGACGACCACGCCCACTTTTATATATGGTAACTATAAATGGAGCTAATAAAAACATGTGAAGCGACGTTTTTGTCAAATATGAAGATAATTCATTGAAAGTTTTTGGTATGAGTCCAACTATGGACAAAAACAGAAACCATAAATATTTTTGAAAATGGGCGTGGCATAGTGAATCTATGACATTTCGGAGCCCATAACTCGACAAATAATTGAGATATTACGGCGGAACTTGGTGTAGGTACATACATATGTACTTTTATTATTTGTAGTAAAATTTTAGCAAAATTGGTTTGTAACCACGCCTACTTAAAAAAAATTGTAAAACCCCCTTGGGAAACTTGTCACGTGGCATCTTTGTAACCAAAAGTCATAAAGGGATGAAGTTTTACACTAACAAGAATATTTTAGGCTTGCTCTGATGAGAGATAAAACTATTGATAATGGGTGTGGCCACGCCCACATTATGCTGTACCCTCTCCACGCAAAATAAGTGCAACGACTTTCGATCAAACGCATACAATTATAATGGATACAATTATAATAGAAGTACCACAAACTAGTTTGCATATCAAATTGGTGGGAAAGCTAGTCACTCCCGCAAATTATTAACGTTTACAGTCCCAATCCATGCGTATTAAAGGAATGTAGTAATAATTCTATTTCATTCTTCAGAACTAATAAAAAAAACCAATAATTTCTCATTTTCACCTGGACTTAGCACGTAGATTTTTCATTTCATTTCATTTATTTAAGTCAATGATTAAATAAAACCTTACAGACTAGAAAATATAATAATTCAGATTACATATTAATTTTAAGGACATTATGTTTACATGCTGAAAATACAAAATGCTATACATAATACAGACTAAGTTTAGCCCCAAAATATGATCTCGGAAGTGCGAAATCCAGATCGAGAGTACAAAGGATTTTATTAAGTTCTGCTAGTGCCCGTTGAATAGGGTGATAATTATGATAATTGACCCTATTAGCTTTCACATAAAAAGGGTACTGGGCACGAAGAGATCTGCGTGGAACATTAAAGCTTATTTGCTCCAGAAGTTTTGGGCAATCGATCAACCCACGAACTAAGTCATAAATAAACATTAAGGAATGGATAGAACGCCTGGCTGCAAGAGACTTCAAGCTTATGAGGGCACAACGTGCATTATAAGGTGGTAGAGGATCACTAAAACAAAGTGGTTGTAGAGCAAACCGAATGAAACTTTTCTGTATTCGTTCTAACCTCAGAGAATGAACTGAATAAATTGGGTTCCAAATTACAGAAGCATATTCTATCTTTGAACGAACTAAAGAGTTATATAAAGTTTTCCTGGTGTATGGATCTTTGAATTCTCTTCCATGCCGCCGCAAAAAGGCCAAATTGGAATAGGCCTTAGGCATAATGGAGCTAATGTGATTGGAGAAAGTAAAACTTGAGTCAAACATGACTCCAAGATCTACAAACTCGCTCACAGTAGGAAGACTAAGATCAGTAAGAGAGTAAGATGCCTTGATCACACCTAGGTTCTTTGAAAAAGTCATATGAAAGCATTTTTTTACATTCAGGAGTAAATTGTTTCTTATACTCCAATTAGATAAATTGTCAAGATCATCCTGCAATAAGGAAACATCTGACATGCTGGAAATCGTTCTAAACAATTTTAAATCATCTGCATAAAGAAGAAATTTAGAATTCTTAAAGCAGGCTCCTATATCATTAATAAAAAGAAGGAAGAAAATTGGTCCGATAATACTTCCCTGCGACACGCCAGATGTGGCTTCGAATGAATACGATTTCACCTTCTCGATTTCAACAAAGGAAATTCTATTAGAGAGGTAAGATTTTGTCCAATTCAAAAAAGATGAATGGAAACCCATTTTTTCAAGCTTTCGCAACAAAATAGTGTGACTAACTGTATCAAACGCCTTTGCGAAATCTGTATACACAACATCCACTTGTTTACACATCTTAAAAGAAGAGATACAATAATGTGAGAACGAGGCAAGATTTGTCACAGTAGAACGACCAGTAAGAAACCCATGCTGATGTTGATCGATTATACCTTTTATAGCAAAGGCAAGTTTTTCTTTAACGACTTTCTCAAAAAGTTTCGAGCAGTTAGAAAGTTTGGATATCGGTCGATAATTCTTCACATCATTTTTGTTGCCTGCTTTAAATGGGTTTACCACGTTATCCCCAAAATCAAAATCCCCAAATCAAAATCCCCAAATCAAAATCCCCAAACCAAAATCCCCAAAATCAAAATCCCCAAAATCAAAATCCCCAAAATCAAAATCCCCAAACACAAAATCCCCATATTCTGTGTGAAATAAATTAAAATTAGGTTAGAAATCGCCGCGATTTCTAACCTAATTTTAATTTATTTCACACAGAACATGAGAATTCTACATTGGACATTATTCCTCAAACTGAAACTCATAAGAAATTGTATACGTGATGATTTCACAAATGTTTATTAATAAATTCATCTCAATAACTTATGATTACATATTTGCATACATACATACATAACATAAATAAATACAAACTTCGTTGTTTATCAAATAAGCAATGAGTATCGACATTTTTTTCGACATTTTCAAAAATTTGAAAATTTCTACATTGTTTTTTTCGACATTTCGAGGGTATTCCATTTACATACATACATAACATAAATAAAAAAAGACCGAAAAAAAAATGTCGAAACCGAAAATGTCGAAAAAAAATGTCGAATCATAAAATGTCGAATCATAAAATGTCGAAGCAAAAAATACCGAATTTTAATCATGTAAAAATTTGGAAAAATTTCTAATATAGTATTAAAAAATAGCCCAACTTATGGAAGCTCGAATTTTACACATCAATAATAAAAAATAAAAAAAATAACCCTCAGCCGGCAGAATTCTCTTCCCTGAGTAATATCTATGGCCCGGTCCACAGTGCTTTTGCGCAGAACACTTTTCTGCGTTGGCGGCCTTCGGCCGCGCTTATAAAAAATAACCCTGGGCTACGCCATCCGTCCGGACGTGTGCCCTAACCGTGGCTACCGCCACGGTGATGTCTTCTGCGTAGTAGGTACACCCTTCAGCGGCGGCGATAAAAATGTAAGTATACAAATTTCGGCCTTTTTCGGTAATTTTCCTCATTTCGACATTTTTTAATTCGGTCAAAAATGTATTCGGTATAATAAGTACTCGGTTGGTCCATAGCGAGCACTCCATGGATTAGCGAATGGAGTACTCCGAATTTTTGCAGGGATATATATGTATTTTATATGTATGTATACATATATGTTATTACGTATCAGAGATCAGATAAGACTCGGCATGTGGTTTTTTAAATATGATCTTCAACGTTGTTTATTTAGTAATCTTTTGGGGATTTTGTGACGCTATCCCCGAAAAATGTGGGGATTTCGTGTTTGGGGATTTTGATTTTAAGGATTTTGATTTTGGGGATTTTGATTTTGGGGATTTTTTTTTTGGGGATTTTGTGCGTTGGGGATTTTGTTTTTTGGGGATTATGTGGCACTCCCGCTTTAAATACAGAGGAAATTGCGGTTGTTTTCCAACGATCAATAAACTCACCACTCGTTAATGAAAGATTGTAAATAAATTTTAAAGGTACACAAAAAGAGGAACTGCATTTTTTTAGAATAAAGGCAGATAGCCCGTCAATATCACTCTTTGTAGACATTTGAAGAGAAGCTATACCATTAATTACATCTTGTTTCGTCACATACAACGAACCAAGATCAACCGACTGCTTTACATCGGAGCAAGAAAAATTACTCGAGGAGCTATTATTAACAACAAAATTAGACTTGAAGTAATCAGCAAGAAGGTTTACAGAATCCAATAAGTTTTGAGAAAATTTGCCAGAATAAGACATACACGTTGGGATATTCGAGCAACCTTTTTTAGAACGTATAAAGTTCCAAAAAGCTTTCGGATTTTCCTTCAACTCCTCCTCATAACGACAAATGTATTGCTTGTATAGAAACTTATCGAGAATATTAAAATTTTTCATGCAAAGTATATATTTTTCCTTATGGAAAGAATCATCTGTAGATTTATACAATCTGTAATGTTTATTCCTTAGATTCTTCAATTTCTTTAAACTTTTTGTATACCATGGAAGTTTATGAATACGTGTCGGAAGTAAAGAGAGATTGTTAACAAAAATATCGTATATATTAAGCAGAAACGCATCATAGCATTCTACTACAGTCTTAGAAGTAAAAATGGATTTCCAATCACTATCGGATATTTTTGAATTTAAAGTGTCGTAATCAGCGGCTTTAAAATTGAAACACCTGTTAAGATTACCACTAGACGCAACAACAAAATTTAAAAATTCTAAAGAAAGTGAAATCGGAACGTGGTGCCTATCTGATTTGCATATTGGGAAAGAGGATTCAGATAAATTATAAATTAAGTTCTCATCAACAAAAACAAGATCCAGGATATTGTGAAGTTGATTAAATAATGAATTTATTTGAGTAAGGCTTATACTAAAAAAGCTCTCAATCAAGTTTATTTCATGAGAGCTGTTCACATTCGTTGGTGTTAGGATGGTGACAGGTAACAAGGTCAATAGAAATAAGGTCAATTGAAAAATCGCGCGATTTTTAATTACAAATTTTCATTTTCCTAAACTGCTTTTTGTGAGAAAAGAAATGCGGCGCAGGCGAAAATTTGGAATAAAAAATCGCGCAAGTAGACATAGTTTTTATATACATTTTTATATAAATTTTTGTATAACTAGATATTTAACATACTTTACATTATTATATAATTTATTGAAATATTTTTGCTGTGTTGGCAAAAACTTGTCTGCTGTAGGGGCAGAGAACAGGGCACTTTACACAAGCGGCATTTTGCGCAATTTTTGAATAGCATTCGGCACAAAGCTTAAAATGGCTGCATGGAAATAATACCGTATCGCGAGGGGATTCGGTACAGAGGATACAATTTAAAATGGCATTTGTCTGGCTGAAATGGATGACTTCATTATTGTCTTCCTCCCCGCTTGCGTCTGACATACTTGCATCACAATCCGCAATAAGATTTTCGTCAGTCATTACGGGTTTGCAGAAGAACTCAGCAAATATTTTCATGAATGAACAAGTTTTAAGCATAGTTGACATTATTTCCATTTGGATTGGGAAATAAGGTCAATTATTTTATTTCCAAATTTTCGTTGACCTTATTGCGTTTTCCAAAAACACAATTATGTCAATTGACCTTATTTCCCAACCGGGTGGGAAATAAGGTCAATTGACATTATTTCCGTTGACCTTGTTACCTGTCACCGTTAGGATATCATTATTAAGAAAAATAGACCATCTAGGTTAGGTTAGGTTATACTGGCTGGCCACTAATAGCCCCACATAGACTAGATAAGTCCGTAGTGTTACCAGAAAGTTCATTGAACATGAACACCTATACTTCGAAGCCCGGACTCAAACTGAAGAACATTCCCGTCCCTTTGGCAAATGCCAAGAGTTTCTTAACCTCTACTGTGGATACATGTTTAATATCATTGAAGAAAGCCTTCCCTAGTAGCCGAAGTCTTAGCCTAGAAAACGCAGGACAGGAGCATAGAACGTGCCCCACTGTCTCCTCCTGCAGTCCGCATCCTCTGCATTCACTTTCATCAACCAGTCCCATTTTGAACGCATGTGATGCTAAAAGACAGTGTCCTGTGAGGACCCCGATTATAAGTCTGCATTCTTCCCTTTTCAGGGAAAGCAACCATTTCGTTAGTTTCGGATCGAGCGACTTACACATAATTTTGGACACTCTACAGCCATGCGATTGTTTCCACGCCTTATCAGCCTGGTCCATCATATACCTATAGTTCCTATGTTTAATTTCACTGAGTGGAATCGGGACGTCCAAAGAGTGTTCCGCTCCGAGACCCGCTCCCTTCTTTGCTAGCTCATCAGCCTTCTCATTGCCGTATATCCCCTTGTGGCCTGGGATCCAGTACAGATGGACATTATTATCCCTACACATTACCCTTAAGGCCTCTTTACAGTCCTCTACACACCTAGATGAGGTGCTATGCGACAGTATCGACTTAATAGCCGCCTGACTATCTATATATAAGTTGATACGTCCCCTTCGTAAGGGATTACAGACTAACATTTCTGCTGCCCTCTTTACCGCTAATACCTCCGCCTGAAAGACACTACAGTGATCTGGCAGCCTAATACTGATACTGATATTCAGTTCACTGCAGTAGACCGCAGCCCCTACTCCTTCTGATGTCTTAGACCCATCTGTATACACATGTATAGCGCTTTCCTTCATGTCTACTCCCTTACGCCAGCCTTCCGCCTCTATTGTGGCCTCAAGAAACTTATCGAAGCGCAGGCACGGAACAATGTAGTCAGTCTGCTCGCCCGACGACGGCGCTATACTACTGTGTCCCCTATGCCTGCACTCAAGCTGCCCCGTGGCCATAAGTCTCGTTGCAGTTGTTAACGCTATGTTCCTTGCCGCTAGATGTACAGGTGGCATGGTTAAAATAGCACCTAGTGCAGCAGTTGGAGTGGTTCTTAAGGCCCCCGTTATGCCTATCATGGATAGCCTACACACTCTCTCCAGCACCTTTACATAAGTTGATTTCTGAGTGGCTGTCCACCATACAAGAATTCCGTAGAATAAGATCGGCTTAACAACTGCCGTGAAAATCCAATGTGTCAGGGAGGGGGAGAGACCCCATTTGCAGCCCAGCATCCTTTTACATGCATATAGGGCGGCAGAGGCTTTTCTGGCCCTCTCCTCCACATTGAGCTTCCACATCAGTTTGCTGTCCAGTATGACACCTAGGTACTTTGTGCTACCTTTGGGTTGCAGTGTCTCCCCGCCTAACGTGGGCTTAACCCAATCTGGTATCTTATAACGCCTGGTGAATAAAACCAAGTCCGTTTTTCCCGCATTAACAGTCAGCCCGACCTCATTGGCCCAGGTATTTATTCTCGCGAGCGTCTGGCTCATAAGACTACTAATTGTTGTCAGGCATCTGCCTCTTATTATTACCGAGACATCGTCCGCATATGCCGTCAGCTTTGCCGGTCCCTCCTCAAGCTGCCTGAGCAGTTTGTTGATGACTAGCGTCCACAGCAATGGCGATAAAACACCCCCCTGCGGCGTGCCCCTGTTTACCGTTATTGTGGCCTCATGTAGACCCCATTGGGACTTAACTTCCCTATAGCTTAGCATGCAGTTTATCCAGGACAAAAGCACAGGGTTTGTCCCAATAAGCTGAAGACCGCCTAATATGGCATGTTTTGAGACGTTGTTGAATGCCCCCGTAATGTCTAAGAAGACACCTAAAGCAAATTCTCTGCACTCGAGACTCTTTTCGATATTTATTACCACCCTATGCAAAGCAGTATCTACCGATCTACCTCTGGTGTATGCGTGTTGATTTTTGGACATGCAACTGCCGTCCATATTTTCTCTGATAAAGGTGTCGATCAACCTCTCAAATGTTTTAAGCAGAAACGATGTTAGGCTTATCGGTCTATAATCCTTCGCATACATATGGCTAACCTTGCCCGCTTTTGGTATAAATACCACGCGAGCGGTTCTCCATGACCTAGGCACATAGTTCAGCCTAATGCATCCCTCAAAAATAGGGCCAAGCCAGTCCACCACTTTGTCCCCTGCTAGTTGAAGCATCGCAGGGATTATACCATCGGTTCCGGGCGATTTAAACTTGGAAAAGGAGTTCACCGCCCATATAATTTTGGATTTCGTAATCAGTCCCGGAACGAACCGCTCCTCAATGGGTATATTGTTTGCTACGTAATTCGAGCTTGATTCCACTTCGCCCACCGGAAAATGGACATCGAAAAGGGCATTAAGGGATTCCTCACAGTTGTGTGTCCACCCTCCATCTTCCCTCATAATCAGCCCTTGGACTGTCGGGTTCCTAGATAGAACTTTCCTTAACCTTGCAGTCTCTGTGGAGCTTTCGATTTCTTCACAAAACTTCTTCCACCCAACTCTTTTGGCTCTACAGATTTCCCTCTTATAGATTCTCAACACATCCCTGTATTCCTTCCAGCATTCATCGCAATCGGCGACTTTTGCCAGCTTAAAAAGCTCTCTGGCCTGCCTTCTAAGGGCTCCGAGCTCTGTACTCCACCATGGTGGTTTCGTTTTACCTCTGAATCTCCTAAGTGGGCAGGCCTTTTTGTAGGCATAAATTAAGGTGTTTGTTAAGACATTATTGGATTTCTCCAAGTCCTCTATATTGATAATATCTTCGGGTTGCCGAAGCTTTTTTCCCACCAGTGACTTGAATCTATCCCAGTTTGTTGCCCTAGGGTTCCGGAAGCTTTGGATCTTCTCTGCCCTCTTCAGGGAAATGTTAAACCCTATGTAGGCGTGGTCGGAGAAGGAAGGTCTGTCAAGTACCCTCCACTCGGACACATCTACACCTGGTTCTGTGCATAGCGTAATACCAAGGACGTTGCTAGAGGTTGGCCCCCTGTAGGTTGCAATATCCCCCCTATTTAAAATATGAAGTTTGCTTTGTAAAATGTAAGTGAAAAGTGACTCACCCCGATCATTAATGTCTCTGCTGCCCCAGATAGTGTGATGGGCGTTCGCATCAGCCCCTATCACTAGCGACTGGTTTTTCGGTACCCTCCGTACGCATTCCTTTAATTCATTCGGTGGTGCCTCCGATTCATGAGCCATGTAGCAGGATGCTAGGATTAAGTCCTCCCCTTTCTCCCGCCTAATGGCTACGACCGTTAGGTCCTCAGAACTGAAATTAGACAATAAGCATGAGTATAGTTGCTTCTTTACCATAACAGCGGTTCTCACCCTTCCCTCCAGCTGGGCATAGTAAACGCTGTACTCCTGCGCGTTTAATCCAGAAACCCTTCCTCCAGACGAAAGCCATGGTTCCTGGATCAGCGCCACATCAAGCGAACCCTCCTTTAGAGTACGGAGGAGTTCGCTCGTCGCCACCCTACTGTGCTGGAGATTCGCCTGCAGGACCTTCAGCATTGGACTGCTTACTCCCCGCTTCAGCTCCTCCCTTTACCGCCTTCTCGGCATCGTCCACACCGTCCGCAAGCGTTAAGCTCTCGAGGTCTTTTTCAACCTCACCTGCTTCGAGTGTGTTGTCGTTCCCGTCCTTTGGATGCCTTTTTCTGAGACGCAGGTAGACATTGCCTACGCCCCAGGACATCTTCCCAAATACAGGATATAACAGGTCCTCAGCCTCCTTATTGATTAGGAGGATGTAGTTCTGACCCTCCTCCGTCGGCTTAGATACGCGAAGTACCTTCCAATCCTGAGTTGGTATATTCCGGTTTTGGCCCTGCAGGAGCTGCAGAGCATCTTCCGGCTTCACCACACACGGGATCCACACCTTAGCCTTCGGGATCGTGGGAATCAGCGCTCTATCCACCACCCTAAACTCCGCATGCTCGCCCTGTCGTTGGAGTTTCGGAACCACCCCCTTTAACCACAATAGCGTCGCCTCGTCGTTACATTTGATGAGTTTAACCCCGTCAAACCATCCTGCCGAATCGAAAGACGGCAGTGGCATCCCGGGCTCCTCCTTCATTTGCCGAATCATGGCACTGAGCAGTTCCCTCTCTAGAGCTTTCCACCTCTCGGTGGTTATCTGCCCATAGGGATCGCTGCTGTCCAGAAGCGCCACCGTTAGGTGCTGGCGCGCGATGTCGCTTGCTTTGCTGGCCGGAGTCTCCACGTTCGCTCCCTTTGGCACAGCTTTTGCCGCCTCTGTACTGGCTTGTGTAGCTAACTCCTTCTCTGCTCTGCTCGTTAGTGGTGTAGACATTAACGGCGCGTCAGAGCGAGCCCTCGCAGCTGCAGAAGTGGACGGACGCTGGTTGTCATACGCACCATCCTTCCACCGCTTCTGCGAAGGCTTCTCCCCCTCGGCCGATCGCTGCCTCTTCTTACCACCCTGTGCCTCTCTTTCCTCGATTATATTACAGAACCGAGGATTCGTAGCAGCAAAACCCTGCTTGTCAAAATGTTTTCGCCCCTGTGCGATTTCTCCACGGGCCCATTCCAGACGCTTTCTTTCTTCGCCGGTTGGATCTACCACCGCTCCTAAGCGTTGCACCACTTTCAATGCGGCCTTGTAGCGCGATAGGGCTTTCTTCCCCTCTTTGTTACGCGTCTTTCCGTGGTCCTTCTTTTGCGGGCTCTCCAACAGTTCTCGCTCTTTCCCCGAGCTCACTGACGCCGCCTCGTTCAGGGATTCCACGCTATCCAGGTCGGAGTCATCCGTGACAATGATCTCCTGATCCCTGGGTCGTGATTCTCCCACCTTACTCCCGTCTTCCTTCCCCTCCTCCTTCGTCGATTTTTTATTTTTAGTTGTGCTCATCTTGTTCGTACGACCACTAACTCGACAAGGCAAGTGTCGTGGTCAAAGTAATTATGTGGGGATTAAGGTCGGTCAGCCACGGCAGAGCCCCTTACCGCGGTAAGGCCATAGTTACTCCCCGAGGCGGCCCGGTATCAGGGAGGCGCCGTACAAATACAGCCGGATTAACCTCCTGGCTGCAAACCATCCAATAGGCACGGTGACGCATAACACCTTGGATTAGGAGGGTTTACCTGCAGACCACGATCAGAAACCATTTCCACCACGCCGAAGCTATAATAGAGCTGGGGCACAGGGCACTGATTCCTGATCTTAGCTGGAACCTCTCGCCATCGTGCGAGATCTGGAGTCCCATTACCAGTCGGCAACCTCTGGGCGGTTTCAGTCGCAGGATTTTCGCCAACCAATAGACCATCTAATTCTGCTTAAATTGAAATCCCCCAAAATACAGAAATGAGAATTTTCAAAGTTATCAAACAAGTTCATATTACTTACATGAGAGGCATATAAAGAATCGAAGCTGGCTGGGGGAATATAAGAAACACATATATATAATTTACTCTGATTACCACAGAAACACACGCATAGCTGATCAAGTAGTGTATCTTCATTTTCCAATTTAACTATAAAAGATTCATAAACTCGTTTGACCGCAACCAAGACGCCACCACCTCTCAGGCAATTCGTCTTAGCTGGGTCCCTATCTTTACGATATGTATGATAGATATTGGGATCAAAAAATTCCGCGTCAGCAAAATTGCTATTTAGCCACGTTTCAACGATAACGTAGACATCATAATCACCACGCGAGGAACTTAAAAACACGTCTCTGGCTTTAGTACGCATTCCCGAGATATTTTGGTAATAAATATTTAACAAATTTTTATTATTACTCGAACCTTGAGCAAGCAAATGATTTCCATTACAGGGTGACTCTATTTGCTACAACTGAGATGGTTTTTCTCGAGAAAGGCTTAACTATTACATTACTAGGCCAAATTTCTGAAGACAACAATTTATTATAAGCGGATTCAGGAACACCTAATTTGAAATTAACTTTTGATAAAGTAGATAAAAGTATATTTCTTTTGACCACTTTAAAACAAGATAACGAGGTAATGTCCAAATTAGCCTGTTTGGAAACATAATTTTTTATATCATCTTCAGAAACTGTTGGAGCAAAACAGGGATAAGTGTAGCCATTTGTAGCGAGCCACATCAATCGCATCAAGGTCCGAGCATTTATTTGTACCTCTAACAAGAATATTTTTATTATAATTGTTTTTATTACTATGATTAGGTCTATTATTTGTATTTCTTTTATTCGATACCTTGACCCACTGTTCAGTATCATTCAAATTAATAGGCGACGGCAGCATTGGTGAATTAGTAGCGCCGGCATGTGCTATGCTAGGCAACGGCGACTGCCACTGCGACGAAGAATATGTATCGCCAGCTTTAGATACGCTGGCATGTACTATGCTAGGCGACGGCGACTGCGACGGTGAATTTGTCGCGCCAGCTATAGATACACTGGCAGATGCTATGCTAGGCAACGGCGACTGCGACGAAGAACATGTAGCTTTACCCTCACGGAAAAAAAAAGTTAGTTGCAAAAATAAATATATTAAAAAGTGATTTATATTCAACTAATTTTAAAGTAGCTTTAAACAAATGCAGCGCGGGACAGTTTCTTGTATATGTACATATTTATATGTAAACACATGTTTTCAGATCTAAGTATGCCAAGATTGTTTTTTCCTTTTTTTGGTTACCGTTTTTCAGCTTCACTTCCCATTAAACACCGAAAACGAAATTCTCAAAGGGAGAAAATATTGTTTCATATTTATCATTTGAAAATTAAGATAAATTCAATTGTTTCTCAAATATTGTTTATCAACTTGAGAACAATTTGCGAAATTTGAGGAAAATTTGCTTCACATTTTTACCATTTCTTGAATTTCGACATCAAATGCAGGATTAAGTTATTTATATTAAACTACAAGTAAAGTAGTTGAAAAGAAACTCAAGATAAAGTTATTTATTTTAAACTACTAGTAAAGTAGTTGAAAACAAATGCAGGATAGGGCAATTGACTGCTTGCTATGACATCGCCGTGTTAAAAAAGTCAGTTCATTGCAAAGGAAAAAGTCACATTTTCAATTAGTTGTTATTGAAAATAAAGTAGTTTATAAAGTGATTTAAAATTAATTAAATTTCCTACAGGGTAGATCATAGATGCCCACACAAATACAGTCTCATTTTTATACTCAGCTGTACTAGTACACAGAGTATTATAGTTTTAATCACATAACGGTGGATTGTAACAGAATGAAATAATCGAGATAGATATAGACTTATATATATCAAAATGATCAGGGTGAAAAGAGAAATCGATTGAGCCATGTCCGTCCGTCCGTCCGTCCGTCCGTCCGTCCGTCCGTCTGTCCGTCCGTCCGTCCGTCCGTCCGTCTGTAAACACTCTAACTCGCGCAAAAATTGAGATATTTTGATGAAATTTGGAATGCAAGTTGGTATCGAGACTGGGACGGTTGGTATTGAAAATGGGCGAAATCGGACCATGACCACGCCCACTTTTCCTATATAGAAAAAATCGGAAATTTGGTATCTCAGTCCCTAATATAGCTGGAGCGATAAAATTTTACCCACATGTTGAGCTCAGGCCCCTATGAAGAAATATTATGAAATTTTGGAAAATGGGCGGTGCCACGCCCACTTATTAAGGGTCAAACATTGAAAGTTTTATGAGTCATAACTCAGAAACCGTTGAAGATATATCGATGAAATTTGGTGAGCGTGATTTGCTTACTTAGGCAAACATTTTGACGGAAAATTGTCAAAATCGGTTGACGGCCACGCCCACTTTTATATATGTGTATTATAAAGTGACCTATTAAAAACATTTTAAGCGATATCTCTGTCAAATATAAAGATCTATCACTGAAATTTTGTGGCATAAGTCCAACTATGAACATAAAACGAAAACCACAAAAATTTTGGAAAATGGGCGGAGCCACGCCCACTTATTAAGGGGCAAACATTGAAAGTTTTATGAGTCATAACTCAGAAACCGTTGAAGATATATCGATGAGATTTGGCGCGCGTGATTTACTTACTTAGGCAAATGTTTTGACGGAAAATTGTCAAAATCGGTTGACGGCCACGCCCACTTTTATATATGTGTATTATAAAGTGACCTATTAAAAACATTTTAAGCGATATCTCTGTCAAATATAAAGATCTATCACTGAAATTTTGTGGCATGAGTCCAACTATGAACATAAAACGAAAACCACAAAAATTTTGGAAAATGGGCGGAGCCACGCCCACTTATTAAGGGGCAAACATTGAAAGTTTTATGAGTCATAACTCAGAAACTGTTGAAGATATATCGATGAAATTTGGCGCGCGTGATTTACTTACTTAGGCAAATGTTTTGACGGAAAATTGTCAAAATCGGTTGACGGCCACGCCCACTTTTATATATGTGTATTATAAAGTGACCTATTAAAAACATTTTAAGCGATATCTCTGTCAAATATAAAGATCTATCACTGAAATTTTGTGGCATGAGTCCAACTATGAACATAAAACGAAAACCACAAAAATTTTGGAAAATGGGCGGAGCCACGCCCACTTATTAAGGGGCAAACATTGAAAGTTTTATGAGTCATAACTCAGAAACCGTTGAAGATATATCGATGAAATTTGGTACGCGTGATTTACTTACTTAGGCAAATGTTTTGACGAAAAATTGTCAAAATCGGTTGGCGGCCACGCCCACTTTTATATATGGGTATTATAAAGTGACCTATTAAAAACATTTTAAGCGATATCTCTGTCAAATATAAAGATCTATCACTGAAATTTTGTGGCATAAGTCCAACTATGAACATAAAACGAAAACCACAAAAATTTTGGAAAATGGGCGGAGCCACGCCCACTTATTAAGGGGCAAACATTGAAAGTTTTATGAGTCATAACTCAGAAACCGTTGAAGATATATCGATGAAATTTGGCGCGCGTGATTTACTTACTTAGGCAAATGTTTTGACGGAAAATTGTCAAAATCGGTTGACGGCCACGCCCACTTTTATATATGTGTATTATAAAGTGACCTATTAAAAACATTTTAAGCGATATCTCTGTCAAATATAAAGATCTATCACTGAAATTTTGTGGCATGAGTCCAACTATGAACATAAAACGAAAACCAAAAAAATTTTGGAAAATGGGCGGAGCCACGCCCACTTATTAAGGGGCAAACATTGAAAGTTTTATGAGTCATAACTCAGAAACCGTTGAAGATATATCGATGAAATTTGGTACGCGTGATTTACTTACTTAGGCAAATGTTTTGACGAAAAATTGTCAAAATCGGTTGGCGGCCACGCCCACTTTTATATATGGGTATTATAAAGTGGCCTAATAAAAACATTTTAAGCGATATCTTTGTCAAATATAAAGATAATTCATTTAAATTTTGTGGAATGAGTTCCACAATAGACCAGAAACAAAAAATAGAAAAATTTTGATAAATGGGCGTGGCACCGCCTCTTTTTAGACAAAGGAATATATGAGATTTCTTAGCCTATAACTGCACAAATAATTGAGACATTATGACGAAACTTGTGGTAATATGTGTTTAAAATTTTAGAGACATCGGTTGACGGCCACGCCCACTTTTATATATGGGAACTATAAAGCCAAATCGGCGTATGACCACACCTACTTTTAGAATGTTCTTCAGGAATTTGTAACGCGACATCTCTGTAACTAAAATTCATAAATGGATGAAATTTTGCACTAACAAGAATATTTGTATGCTTAGTCTGTTGATAGATACAAATTTTGAGAATGGGCGTGACTACGCCCACTTTATGTGGCACCCGCTCTATATAAAATATACCGTGTTTCCATCAAATGCAAATAACTAGAGCAAACATCTGAGTATCTTATGTTATGTTTTTTAGTTATATACTTATGTATATGTATGTATGTATAACGCCATTTAGAAGTTTACATTTTGATAACCTTGTAAGTAAAAGTCGGACAGGGATGAAACTATGCATTGACAAGAAGCTATAAAATCTTAGATCTATGGTTGATGAAGTTTTAGCAAATGGGCGTGGCTATGCACACTTTATATAAAATACTTTATGTTTTTCTCAGGCGCGTATAAAACTCATCACACAGATAACATACATACATATGTAGGTATGTATCTGTGGTAATAATATGAAATTAATTTTGGGATGCATGCTCGCTAATACAAATGTATATGTATTTAATATAATGTATATATGCATTCTTTTTGTTAAAACACATGTGGGAATTTCCCCGTCCGCGTATATAAATTTGTATGCATGTAGGAAATCGCATTGCTTGGGATGCAGCGACTGAAGTCTATCAGTGCCTAAGTACTATGGTATATCAATGACAATAGAACAATCGCGAATAATCGCGAACAATACAATAGATACAAAACAAAATAAGGGATGATCCTCAGCAGTACCATTTCTATATATGTACATACTTCATTTGTGCGTATGCGCGCTTTGTTTGTTTGTGGTTGTGGTGTATAGAGAGCTAAAAGAGCTATTGTCTGGCTATAGCCGCCTTTACGCCAAAATCAAAATTAACATGGTCAAATACACTTTTTCTCTCATTTTCCGATTTTTACTCTCTGTGAGAGATTCGTTGTGTGACGGACTTTTCACGTTCGGTGTCAGCACCGAATCAATGCGGATTCATCGTTCGAGTTCAGAACTTTTTTGCCATGTGGTTGTTGTTGTGTTTTCGGAGTGTGAGAGGAATTCCGAAAAGTTCTGAACTCTTTTTTATTAGTTAACCCAAATTCAACTTTAGTTAATATTCTGAACTTCAGAACTCGAACGATGAATCCAGCTTCAAGGTCAAAATTGAGAGTGGGAGTGTGCACTCCCGCTCTCTCTCTCTCTCTCTCTCTCTCTCTCTCTCATTTTTCGTCTTAATTTAAAAGCAATAGCAGAGTATTTTACTGATTTGATTTGATCTCGGAGTAAAGTCGGCCTATGTTAACTGAAAAACGTTCGGCGTCGCAATGTCGCGTTTGTGTTCCACATACATATGCATTCATATACAAATGTCCGCTTACGGCTGGCGATTTTTTGTTTTATTATGTCAAAAAATAAGGACCAAAGGGATTTTTCCCCGCTCGTTAAGTATTTAACCTTGAATTTTTCGCTGATGCAGATTGTTAATCGATTTGGGTAGAGAAAAAAAACGTTGTTTTAACTATGATTCCGAGGTTTCTTCTGTGAGCGATAAAAGGGATTTAATCAGTCTTTTTTGGACTTTTGGCGTGTATACAATCCGTTTTTTTTAAAACGAAAATTTTTGAACTACGCGCTTTTTAATAAAAAAATATATCGTTTCTTTTGCACGAAAATCTAAAACTAAATCGGATTTTTTTTAGTCCAAATTTTCGCGTGTCATATTATCTAAAACTAAATCGGATTTTTTAGTCCATATTTTCGCGTTTCATATTATTTAATACTAAATCGGATTTTTTAGTCCAAACTTTCGCGTTTCATATTATCTAAAACTAAATTGGCTTTTTTAGTCCATATTTTCGCGTGTCATATTATCTAAAACTAAATCGGCTTTTTTAGTCCAAATTTTCGGGTGTCATATTATCTAAAAATAAATCGGATTTTTTGTCCATATTTTCGCGTGTCATATCATTTAATACAAAATCGGATTTTTTAGTCCAAACTTTCGCGTTTCATATTATCTAAAACTAAACCGGATTTTTTTAGTCCAAACTTTCGCGTTTCATATTATCTAAAACTAAACCGGATTTTTTTAGTCCAAATTTTCGCGTGTCATATTATCTAAAAATAAATCGGATTTTTTGTCCATATTTTCGCGTGTCATATCATTTAATACAAAATCGGATTTTTTAGGCCAAACTTTCGCGTTTCATATTATCTAAAACTAAACCGGATTTTTTTAGTCCAAATTTTCGTCAGAGTTATAATAGCGCCATTGTATTATTATAAATCGGATTTTTTTAGTCCAAACTTTCGCGTTTCATATTATTTAAAACTAAATCGGATTTTTTAGTCCATATTTTCGCGTGTCATATTATCTAAAACTAAACCGGATTTTTTTAGTCCAAACTTTCGCGTTTCATATTATCTAAAACTAAACCGGATTTTTTTAGTCCAAATTTTCGCGTGTCATATTATCTAAAACTAAATTGGCTTTTTTAGTCCATATTTTCGCGTGTCATATTATCTAAAACTAAATCGGCTTTTTTAGTCCAAATTTTCGGGTGTCATATTATCTAAAAATAAATCGGATTTTTTGTCCATATTTTCGCGTGTCATATCATTTAATACAAAATCGGATTTTTTAGTCCAAACTTTCGCGTTTCATATTATCTAAAACTAAACCGGATTTTTTTAGTCCAAATTTTCGCGTGTCATATTATTTAAAACTAAATCGGATTTTTTAGTCCATATTTTCGCGTGTCATATTATCTAAAAATAAATCGGCTTTTTTAGTCCATATTTTCGCGTGTCATATTATTTAATACTAAATCGGATTTTTTTAGCCAAAACTTTCGCGTTTCATATTATCTAAAATTAAACCGGATTTTTTTATTCCAAACTTTCGCGTTTGATATTAACTAAAACTAAACCGGATTTTTTTAGTCAAAATTTTCGCGTGCCATATTATTTAAAACTAAATCGGATTTTTTTAGTCCAAATTTTCGCGGGTCATATTATCTAAAACTAAATCGGATTTTTTTAGTCCAAATTTTCGCCTGTCATATTATTTAAAACTAGATCGGATTTTTTTTAGTCCAAATTTTCGCGGGTCATATTATCTAAAACTAAATCGGATTTTTTTTAGTCCAAATTTTCGCGTGCCATATTATTTAAAACTAAATCGGATTTTTTTAGTCCAAATTTTCGCGGGTCATATTATCTAAAACTAAATCGGATTTTTTTAGTCCAAATTTTCGCGGGTCATATTGTCTAAAACTAAATCGGATTTTTTTTAGTCCAAATTTTCGCGTGCCATATTATTTAAAACTAAATCGGATTTTTTTAGTCCAAATTTTCGCCTGTCATATTATTTAAAACTAGATCGGATTTTTTTTAGTCCAAATTTTCGCGGGTCATATTATCTAAAACTAAATCGGATTTTTTGTAGTCCAAATTTTCGCGTGCCATATTATTTAAAACTAAATCGGATTTTTTTAGTCCAAATTTTCGCGGGTCATATTATCTAAAACTAAATCGGATTTTTTTTTAGTCCAAATTTTCGCCTGTCATATTATTTAAAACTAGATCGGATTTTTTTAGTCCAAACTTTCGCGTGTGATAGTACCGGATTTATAAGTTTAAAAACGAAAATTTAAAATTACGGGCTTTTAATAAAAATATAGCGGTTCTTTTACACGAAAATTTAAAACAAAATCGGAATTTTTTTAGTCTATCGGATTCGGAAATATTTAAATTCCAGATCCGTATTTCTTAGAGTGTTCAGTGATATGTGCAATGTGTAGTAAAATCTACTGAGTTAAAAGTAAATATTTAAAAAAAAAATATATTAAGGATTTTTAAATCCTTAAAAACAAAAAAGTCTATAAGGATAAAAGAAGTGAGCTTTCTCTTAAAGCTGTATCAAGCTATACAATTCAAGCTGATCGAACACAATTGATAAGTAAACGTAAGTTTGTAATACATAATATAACTATACAATATCAATATACATATCTATATATCAGAGATTGAAAATAATTGTCAACTTTATGATTCCTTTGGATTTTTCACAAACAAAAAACAAAAATATTTGAAAATAAAAATTTCTGTCTTTTTGGACAAAAGATTTCGATTTATCACACTTGCCGATTTTTATAAAATAATTTTATTTCATATAAACCGAACTAAATAACAGAAATTCATATTGAAATTTTTGTCTATCACAATTTTTTTTGTTAAAAATAAAACCCAAAAAATATAAAAAATTTAAATTACAGACTGACAACAAAAATATTATTTTTGTCTTTTAATATCAATTTTTCAGTGTGTTTGGATTTTTGCCTTTCAATAATTGTTATTTTAAAAACCTCTTGAAAATATTGACTGAAATATTCGATCTCTGCTATATACATACATACATATATTTATAAAATGCCTAGGTTAAGTAGGAGATCTAATTTATTTAGACGCGCTGATATTAGGAGACGCGTTCAGGCTCTTCGCGAAAACCCGGAATATTCTGAGTTAGAACGCTCCCAAAATAGAATTAGCAGGTCCCAAAGCCGATTAAATCTGACAATTCGTTCTTTAGAACAAAGCAGGAATACCCGCGTTCGTAGATTTCGCCGCGAAAATTCCCAAATTCGCGTTGCTGAGCAAGCGGCAAATACCCGTCAGCGTGGATTGCTCCGCCAAAACCCACAGATTCGCGCGGCTGAGCAAGCGGCAAATACCCGTCAGCGTGGATTGCTCCGCCAAAACCCACAGATTCGCGCGACAGAGCAAGCTGAAAATACCCGTCAGCGTGGATTGCTGCGCCAAAATCCACAGATTCGCGCGGCTGAGCAAGCTGCAAATACCCGTCAGCGTGGATTGCTCCGTCAAAATCCACAGTTTCGCGTGGCTGAGCAAGCGGCAAATACGCGTCAGCGTGGATTGCGCCGCCTAAATCCACAGACTCGCGCGGCTGAACAAGCAGCAGATACGCGCCAGCGTAGATTGCTCCGCCAAAATCCACAGATTCGCGCGGCTGAGCAAGCGCAAAATACGCGTCAGCGTGGATTGCTCCGCCAAAATCCACAGATTCGCGCGGCTGAACAAGCAGCAAATACGCGTCAGCGTGGATTGCGCCGCCGAAATGCACAGACTCGCGCGGCTGAACAAGCTGCAAATACGCGCCAGCGTGGATTGCGCCGCCGAAATGCACAGACTCGCGCGGCTGAACAAGCAGCAAATACGCGCCAGCGTGGATTGCGCCGCCGAAATCCACAGACTCGCGCGGCTGAACAAGCAGCAAATACGCGTCAGCGTGGATTGCTCCGCCAAAATCCACAGATTCGCGCGGCTGAACAAGCAGCAAATACGCGTCAGCGTGGATTGCGCCGCCGAAATCCACAGATTCGCACGGCTGAACAAGCAGCAAATACGCGTCAGCGTGGATTGCTCCGCCAAAATCCACAGATTCGCGCGGCTGAACAAGCAGCAAATACGCGTCAGCGTGGATTGCGCCGCCAAAATCCACAGATTCGCGCGGCTGAACAAGCAGCAAATACACGTCAGCGTGGATCGCGCCGCCAAAATTCCCAGATTCGTGCAGCAGAACAAATTAGAAATACTCGTGAACATCAATCTCGGCGAAGAGATCGTAATTTTTTATTGAGGGAACGGCAAAGAAATACTCTTTCTCGCAGAAGTCATCGTATAAGGGCCCGGGAAGTAATGCAAGATCTGAGACGTAGTACTCAACACAGGGTTCAAGATCATAGACTAGATTTAAGCAATAGGCAAATTGAGAACGAAAGGCAGGCTGAAAGGCAACGTCTAACACGGGAAACCAGAAGTCCTACAAACCAAAACGCCTCGAATGGTGGAGTAGATTTTCGCCAAAATTATTTAAATAGCATTAAGAGTGGACCAACACGGATTTGCGTATGTTGCGGTGGGCTATGGTTTCCTCACCAAGTCCGTTCCTTAAATTTCGATCTTATGTCACGGACCCATCCAAATATTCGAGGTGCCTTTTATTTGTCAGAAAAATTTCCTTCTGAAAATGGGGTTTATGAATTCTGCTCAACTTGTAGGAATGCTGTTTTAAAGAAAACCCTTCCCAAGTTATGCTTGGCCAATGGATTAGACTTTCCAGAAATTCCCAATTGTCTTAAAGATCTTACTCCTCTGGAAGAACGGCTTATTATGCCTAGATTACCATTTATGACCATTCGTCCTTTGGGGTATCAAGGACAGAGTTCCTTAAGAGGTGCTGTCGTTAATGTACCAATTTCGGTAAACGACGTAGTAACCTCACTTCCACGATCATTCGATCAGACTCATGTTATCCAAATTCATTTGAGAAGACGTCTGGAATATAATCACGATTATATGACGGATACCATACGTCCTGCAAAAATTATGGAAGCATTGAGGTTTTTGGTGAATACACCACTTTATCGGGAGCACGACATCCGTATAAATGAGAATTGGTTGTCTGGTTTTAACGATCAAGAAGAAGTTCCATTTGTTGCATCAGCTGAAGATACGCCCTTACTTCAAAATGCTCCCAATAGAATTTCTGATATTGCCCCTGATTTTCAGCCACTAGCTGAAGAAATTAACCAGGGTGGCCAAGAGACACTTCTCGATAATGTTCCTGTAGAAAACATGGACATTAATCGTTTAGTCATGGCGCCTGGTGAAGGCCAAAGACCTCTTGATATTATTCTAGACAATGATTCGGAAGAGCTTTCATTCGCAACCATATATGTTGGGCAGAAGCGTAGTTGCACAGAAACGTACAGTAAGATTGTACGGTCTGAAATGCGTCGCTTCGATAGGAGGGCTTGCACTCTTCCCAAGCTATTTTATAATTACAAGAAGTTAGAGTTGATTCAAATAAAAAATAGTACATCCATTTGTCTTAGAAAATTTTCTGGTAGTAATAGGGTAACTGCTCAAAATATTTTGAATGAGAACTTCGTCCAAAACCTCATTCAACACGATGATGGTTATAGGCTCTTAAAAGGCGTTAGATCTTCTCCAGCGCATTGGGAAGCAGAAAAGAAAAAGGCTGTAGCTATGATTAGGCAATTTGGTCTTCCCACCTTTTTTATAACTTTGTCTGCAGCAGAATCTCAATGGATTGAATTGTTAGTGATTTTGTCCAAAACTGTCGATTTTAGAAATATCTCTGAAGAGGAGGCTAGTAATTTATCCACACAAGAACGATATCGTCTAATACGTTCAGACGCAGTTACCTGCGCAAGGTATTTTGACTATCGTTTTCGTCTTATGCTAAAGCTGTTCAAAGAAAATGGGGGTATTTTCAACGAGCATTTTACAAAGCATTTTTATTGGCGAGTAGAGTTTCAACAGAGAGGTTCCCCCCATGTACATGGTATGTTTTGGCTAAATAATGCTCCAATGGTGGACCTTCAGAACCCTGAATCATTTACAAGTGCTATCGCTTTTATTGATAGGTTTGTTTCAACAGAGGGATCCACACCTCACTTGGAACGCTTTCTTGATTTCCAAAAGCACAACCACAGTCGGTCATGTACAAGAGAAATCAGAGGGCAAAAAGTTTGTCGTTTTGGTATTCCATATCCTCCTATGTCTGCCACACATATTTTACTACCCCTACCGGAAGAAACCGAAAATTTGGATATTCATAAGGCAAATTATTCAAAGATTTTTGACCTTTTGAATGCAAATTTAACACCGTCAGATCTTTCTCTTTTAGATAGTTTTGAAAGTTTTATTTCCGATCCAAGAATAAATTTAACCCAAGAGGACTATTTGCTTGCACTTAGGTCTAATTTGTTGAAACCCAAAATATTCTTAAAACGAAAGTTACAAGATCGCTTTATCAATGCGTACAATCCTGTAATTTTAGAACTCCATAGAGCAAATATGGACATACAATTCATTTTGGATGCATATGCTTGCTGCTCCTATATAATAAATTATATAAACAAGTCCAATAGGGGAGTTTCTAGGCTCTTGAATGAAGCCATGGCAGAAGTTACTGCTGGCAATTATACAATTAAGCAAAAGCTTCAGCACATAGGCCACAAATTCATTTCCGGTACGGAAATTTCTGCTCAAGAGGCAGTCTACTGTAGCATAGGACTTCATCTTTCTGAAGCAAGCAATGCTGAAATTTATATAAATACCTCCCGCCCTGAAGAACGAGTTCGAATGGTAAAATCCAGAGCTCAACTTCAAAGTCTTTCTGTTGATTCTACTGATATTTTTCTCGCAGGAACAATAGAACATTACATACAAAGACCCAATCAACTCGAAAACCTGTGTTTAGCTGATTTTGCGGCTTTGTATACTTTTGCTAAATCAGTAAGAGGTTCGGAAGAAAATGACGATAACGAAGAAGATGTCGAAGAAGATTCTTCTTTTGTTCGTGGAGTAGCAATACCTCTGAGAGATGGTAGTGGGTTTGTGAAAAAACGAACCAAGCCATGTGTGATTCGCTCGAGAAGATTTAGCCCGGATACTTCAAGAGTAGATTATTTTAGGGAAATGGTAATGCTCTATTACCCTTGGAGGAATGAGCAGCAGGAGCTTATCGATAATGATAATGAGGAAACATGTATAGCAAATAGAGATTTAATTGAGGAAAATCGGAAAAAATATGATGTTTTTGAGCAAAGAGAGCTAGAAAATGTCCTAAGTAGATTACGGGATGAAGAAACTGTCGAATCTACAGAAATAGATCAGCCAGTTGTTGTCGATAATGAATTTAGGGTTCTGGCTCTTCCGGAGATAAACCCTGAAATAAATTTGTTAGACTTGCAGGGTGATAACTCAGACAGCAATGAGGATAACCCTGAAGGCAGTTTAAGAATCATAAAACTTCCTCCTCTATTGCCCATTGAAGACCTACTTTCCTCAATTCAAAAACTTAACTTGAGGCAAAGAATGTACTTAACTCATATGCTACATAAGGTCAAACAAAGTCAGCCATTTTATGAATTTGTTAGCGGTGGTGCTGGTGTTGGAAAGAGCCGGTTAATAGCGTCCATATATCAGGCCTTAAATCATCGCTTAAATTCAGTACCAGGAACCAATCCAAGTTCTTTGAAAGTACTTCTTTGCGCACCTACAGGAAAAGCAGCATTTGGCATAGGAGGCCTGACTCTGCATTCTGTATTTTCGCTCCCGGTCAATCAATCCAACCGGGAATTGCGTCCGCTAAGCAATGACATTATTAACACCATTTATACAAAATTGTCTGATTTGAAGTTGTTAATCATTGATGAAATCTCAATGGTAGGTGCACGAATGTTTGGATATGTAGACGCCAGACTAAAACAAATTTTTAAGAACAACATACCCTTTGGTGGCATTTCTGTTATAGTTTTTGGTGATTTAAACCAACTTTCCCCAGTCGGTGATAGGTGGATTTTTGCTCCGAACCCAAATAATGAATATAGCACCTTAATTGGTTCCCCATTATGGGAACTCTTTAAATATTTCGAGTTGACCGAAATAATGAGACAACGAGGAGATCGGCCTTTCGCTGTTGCATTAAATAATATGGCTTCAGGTTCTATGTCGAGTGAAGACATTTCTTTAATTACAAGTAGAGTGGTTAATTCAAATCAGGTCCCTGATGAGGCAATTCATTTGTTTTGGTCAAATGAAGAAACCGAAAATTATAATACACTGAAGTTAAGCCGAATTCCTTCCGAGCCCTTTATTTCAAGCGCGAAAGATGTGGTGAAAGGAATGGCAATAGGCGGACAAAGTGTTAATATATTAGAGAGGGTTAAGCTATTCAAGACATCAGAGACACAAGGTCTGACTTATAGCTTAACGCTCAAAACCAGTGCCAAATACATGATTACTGTAAATATTAATACAGCTGATGGTTTGGTAAATGGTGCGACTGGCCAGCTTATGGCAATTGATTTAGATTCGTCAGTCCCCTCAACTTTATGGATAAAGTTTTTGGAATCCTCTGTTGGTTTATTAGCCCGATCGAGAAAACCTCACCCTCATGAAAATTCTTGGACGCCTATTGAAAAAGCAGTAAGATCTTTTCAATATAAACGTAATGAGCAGATTACCATTGATAGGAAGCAATTCCCTGTAGTTCCGGCGGAGGGAATAACAATACACAAAAGTCAGGGATCGACTTATAGTATGGTTGCTGTTCATGTCCGGTCTAGAATGCCGAGAGCATCTGTATATGTTGCTTGCAGCCGTGCTACAAGTGCAGAGGGCCTGTTCATAATAGGGAATTTTGTACCACCTAATCCATTTTCTGAAACGGATCCAGTATTTAGGGAACTTACTGCTCTTCGTTCTACTAAAGCCCTTACCCCGAAGTTCGATTTTATGGTTTCTCGTTCTTCGCATACGCAAATCCTTTTTCAAAACATTCAGAGCCTTCATGCTCATATAAATGACGTGAAAAGCGATTGCCTCATGCTATCTTCAGACATCTTATGTTTCGTTGAGACCTGGAGTTATCCTTTGGAAAGTTTTGAAATTCCCGGTTTTAATTCTTTAAATGAACTAAGAATAGATAGTACTGAAAATCAAAATAGAAATAAACGTGGCGTTTTGGTTTATGCAAAATCTAGCATTGCTTCTAGGATAGAATTAGTAAAGATAAAACAAATTCATTCCGGGCGAAAAGTTTTAGAATTTGTGTTATTCAAGTACAATAGCCTTTTTGTACTTGTACTTTACAGAAATTCATCTTTTCCATTAAGAGACTTTAGAGCAGAACTTCTAGAAATCTTAGATGATAACTTGTGTACTAAGAACGTACTAATTGTAGGAGATTTCAATATATGTTTAAAGTCCACAAGTAGTATAATAGAAGCCCTTCTGAGGGAAAGAGGCTTTAGTTCAATGCTAGGTTTGGACTATTATACTACCCCTGTAGGCACACAAATTGATTGGGCTTTTTCGAATGTGGATGCTGCCCATATGAGCGCAACCACGTACGAAACTGTCCACAGCTTTCACGATAGCATTTGTGCTTCCGTTTTCGATTAGGTTATGTATTTTGTAAATTTTTATTAAATAAAGGTTTTAGTTTAGTTTGTGTCATAATGCAGAATAATTATATGAAAGTAGTAAGTAAGTAAAACATTATATACGTATTCACATAGCTTGAGTTATATATTTATAACATATTTGAAAATGTGTCACGTAACTATTATAAATAAATAAATTATATACCATATCATATTACGTTGTTTTATTTTTTATTTTAAAACAAGACTTAGATACTTCAACGAAACAGACTCTGACTTGGAGCTTTGTGCTCAAATTGCCTCCCGACCAGAGTCCGTACTTGACAGAAGGAGGTTTAGTGGGTTAGAGTCCCACACTGACAGACCAAGGCTTTAGATGCTTCCTCCTCATTAAAAAAAAAAAAAAAAAAAAATTCTCCAACTGATTATATTATGACTAAAATTCTCAAATTGACTATTATATCAACGTAGTAAGTATGTAAGTAAAACACATAGCTTAAGTTATATTAATATGTATGTATAACATATTTTAAAATGTGTCACGTCAATATTATAAATAAATAAATCATATATCATATCATATTAAGCTGTCTTATTTTAAAACACGACTTAGAGTCCCAAGCTGATAAACCAACGCTTTAGATGCTTCATCCTCATAAAAAAAATCCAACTGACTATTAAGCATACAGCTGAGTATCTAATGTTCGATTCCACTCGAACTTAGGCTTCCTTACTTGTTTTGTCGTAGTGTTGATGCATGGCATTTGGTCGCTAGAAACGTGAGTTGTCACTTCTCTGTAATGGCACCGAACTGGGGTGTTTTTTGTTTGCTAATGATGATTTTAGGCTAGTGATAATTTTCCACCTTTGTTATTTAAAATACTTGTACGTAAATACATCTCACACTCAAATGATAAATATAAACCCTGTAGGAAATTTAATTAATTTTAAATCACTTTATAAACTACTTTATTTTCAATAACAACTAATTGAAAATGTGACTTTTTCCTTTGCAATGAACTGACTTTTTTAACACGGCGATGTCATAGCAAGCAGTCAATTGCCCTATCCTGCATTTGTTTTCAACTACTTTACTAGTAGTTTAAAATAAATAACTTTATCTTGAGTTTCTTTTCAACTACTTTACTTGTAGTTTAATATAAATAACTTAATCCTGCATTTGATGTCGAAATTCAAGAAATGGTAAAAATGTGAAGCAAATTTTCCTCAAATTTCGCAAATTGTTCTCAAGTTGATAAACAATATTTGAGAAACAATTGAATTTATCTTAATTTTCAAATGATAAATATGAAACAATATTTTCTCCCTTTGAGAATTTCGTTTTCGGTGTTTAATGGGAAGTGAAGCTGAAAAACGGTACCCAAAAAAAGGAAAAAACAATCTTGGCATACTTAGATCTGAAAACATGTGTTTACATATAAATATGTACATATACAAGAAACTGTCCCGCGCTGCATTTGTTTAAAGCTACTTTAAAATTAGTTGAATATAAATCACTTTTTAATATATTTATTTTTGCAACTAACTTTTTTTTTTCCGTGAGGGAATATACAGCCTTGCCCAAAAGTATTAGACACCAATGTTTCTGTAAAAATCATATTCATACGTATGTATATGGAAATATAATAAATATCCCAATATGCAAAATACATTTGTTATAACTTTACAATAAACTTACTTCAGTAAGCAAAACGTTTTGAAAATCTTTAATATAAAACTTGTAATTCATTTAATAGTAACTGCTGAATCAACGAAAAGGAACCCTAATTCTATAATTGCATTTCACGTTTGGAAAGAAATTCTTAATAAACATTTTTATACAATTTTTTGTAAACGTGAGGAGAAAAATTTCTCCCAAACAAAAAAAATACGCTACTCGGTACTCGAACCTACGCTCTTTGGTCCGTAGGCAGCATATCTCACCATTATGCTACAATCGTATTCGGAATTAGAGTTTTTGACAATAAAGAACTCTAATTCGTGCACGTCATCACACATTGTGGACATTTTCGCAAATAAAAATTATTTACTTGCATTCATAATTGCGCATAACGGTTACGCAGCTGGCAACCACGAGCTGAAATACAGAAGAAAAACAACCAACGGCAAAGTCGACTGAAGCAGTGCTTTGCTACGTCACGTCAGTATACATATATGGCTCTGCGACAGCGCTGTGCTCGCGAGCAGCTTCGTGGGCATCTATGCTTTAGATCATAGGTGGCCACAAATTAAGCATAAGGGAGCCACACGACAACAACATCAATAAAAATTGCAACAACCCTCTTCTCGGAGTTATAAAAATATTATTTTGCCAAATAACGGTTTATTGCAGCAACATACATAAAAAAAATCATACCATGAGCACTTTCTATTCTTAGGTGTCATTTTGAAAAGAAGAAATGTACAATGTACCTACGTACATACATATGTATAGATATGCTGCAGCTAGGCATTCAAATATTTTGCTAAACAACATGAACGAGGTAGCAGATATAAATGTACAACCATATGTACATATGTATGTATGTATGAAGGCGTAACTACACAATGAATGTCGGTCGAAGCTGGACCGTTAGGTTTGAGTGCTCACCGCGATGACGATTTCTGTGAAAAAAAGAAATGTGCGTTTTTCTGTCGAAATTGATTTGGTTGTTGTTGGGAGCCACTCGGAGCCACAGCGATGTTGTTGGGAGACAAACGGAGTCACTGGAGCCATTGGGTGGCCATGTATGCTTTAGATACGCCGGCATATGTTATACTAGAGAACGACGACTGCGAATTCGATCGATAGGCAATATTCGACGAGAGAGTGGAAAGGGGCAAATCCACAGAATTAGATATTGCAGATGAGGTGTTGTTTTTAGGTACACCAGCGCAATTTATGATGGGCAGCGGGAAAGACGAAGGTATTGCATCGTGAGCAGCAGTGCTAGGTATCGGAGCGGTAACAACGACGCTGTGCATTGGTGACGCTGACGTAGTGCTAGCAGCAGCAGTATAAACAGAATTCGATAACATATAGCTAGCTGGCACACCAACATTTGTGCACTGATAATTTGCGAATGACTGCGAGCCAACTAGCGACGAAGTAGTGTTACCAGTAGTTGAGGAGTTTGTTGACAAGGAATTATGCGAAAATGATAAAGAGGAATGCATATTATCCCTCTTACCAACAAATTTATTAAGTGCAAGACAAAGACTTTTAATTTCACACGTGAGATTAGCGATCATATTGTCTTTCTCATTTAAATTGCTCTGCATAGAAAGGAGCGCAGTATGCAAGTTTTCTGTTTTTGAGACTAGCTTGTTGTTTTCAGCTTTCAGAGCAGTGATAAGATTATGCACACGGTAATTCTCACTACGAAGAGAGTCAATAGCATTGTATTAAGATTTTAACGATATTGGTTGTTGTTTATTGTTATTGACGATTTGCTTTGTATGCTCATCCGAGTTTGATATCATAGATTTCGGTGAGTCAGACGAATTGTTATTATTGGTAGATTTAGATTTGCATAATTTATTGGTAGATTTGTCTCCCTCCAGCATGACTGGCAGATGCTTATTGTTATTGGAATTTTGTTTAGTATGCTCATCCGAATTTGGTTTCAAAGAGTTCGGAGAGTCAGATGAGTTTGTAGATGAGTTGGCGACAGCTTTGTTTTCCTCTTGAACGCCAGGTTGCTTAAGCGGAGACCGAAGGGAGGTGCGGCGCACCACCATACAGGCATTACAATAAAAACTCTGATCAGAGTTAAGCAGGTACCTAATCCAAATCAGCTGGTTTGATACCAACACATGTGTATGAAAAAAAGTTAGCCAATTCGCACACTCAACTTTGAGTCCGACTTGAACTCGATCAACCCTTTGGCCACACACACAAGGCATTGCTAATAAGCATAGAACAAGTGAAGAGAGAAATTTAGATTTGCTCTCAGTAATGTGTCAATTTCACATATAGAAAATAACTAGATACTTTAAATTTATTTATGTACTTTTTAGTTTTTAGTTTTTTTTTTTTTTTGTTTTAAGTCACTGTCTCGATTTAACGATTGCGCAATGAAAGATTAACAGATTGAAAAGAAAATTCACTGCGAATGCAAATTCCTTTTCACTTTATTTTGCAAAAATAGAGGAGCGACAGAAACACGTCCGAACATCTCGACAGTTATTACGCAAAAAAAAAAATTTTATGGACTTAGCACAATTGCATAACACTGCATTACACCATGAAAACAGACATTATGGTAACTTCTTTTTGGCAGATGATGTATTTTTAGTTGTACTATCTCACTGCATTAAAATCTCAGTTTTGATAAAAATTGGACTTAGCACATTTGCTCACGAAGCCAACGATATTAGTTATGTTGTTGTTGTATTTGCAAATATAATGAAAACAACTGCATGTACATACGTATGCAAAGCAAACACTGTTTTTGTGTTTTTGTTTGTACAAATTCTATTTATAGCATGGTTGCGGAACTTGGTAATTAATACCCAAAATAGGTTATTTTTTCGCTGTTGGTTTCTTGGTAACTTTCACATGTGTTTGGTTATTTTTTTTTTTCAAAAATTTTTTTTATTTAATTTTGGTATACAAGAAAATATGGAAATGATTATAGGACAATGAAAATATTTTGGAGCACTGACTCTTCATTGTGAATATGCACACAACGATTAAAAACCGAAATAGTTTTGCTTCGATACACATAGTACATATTAGTTGATATTTTCTCGTTTAGGCTTCATTTTTGAGCTCTCATGACCAATGTTTTTTTTATAAGGATTATAACCCGGAAAGTGCCAAAATGTTCACTAAGAAATAGGCTATTGACTCAAAATGTGAAAACAGGAGGATAATTAATATTTCGTAAAAAAATTACAAAAAATAAGATGAATTTCGAAAAAAACCTGAAAATTTTCATAAAAAAAATCTTTTGTTCGCCATAACTCGGTCACTTTACCGGCGATTTGAATTGTTTTTGCTTTGCTGGAAAGGGTATGTCATCCTGTTAAAAAAAAAATTAAATAACGTAAAAATCGAGACGGTAATGGCGGAGATATTGACTAATTAGTAATCATAATTTTTTTTCTTATCTCAAAAACTGAAATTTCAAAATATCTCGAAAACTGTTCTACTTTTGAACCATCTGATTACATATTTGGAATCAGCAGAAAATTCTACATAGGAATCATGTATCAAATGTCGAGGATATTTTTTTTGTCGGGTAGTGTTATTGGTAACATTTTCGTTGATTAACGTATTGTTTAACAAAAAAGAACTCATTGTTTTGCTCCAATTTAGTTAACAAGAGTTTTAGGAACCGCTACAAGAACGTCGAAATTTGCTAAATTGCAATTTTAAGAGAAATGAAATAATTCCCAATTTTTAGTGAATGCAGAGACAGTGAAATAAGTCCCAACAAATATGAAATAATTCCCAATAAAAAATATGAAATAAGTTCCAACACATTGAGAGTTATATCATAATGAAATAAGTCCCACTTTGCACATAGGTAGATTTTACGAATTTATGCGGCCAAAATTGAAAATTTTGAAATTGGTCCAAATACAAAATCCAAAATCGCTCTACGTTTATAATAGACCGGACGATAATAAACCGGTCTTCTCGCCTTTATAGACAACCGGGGTGCCCCTGCCGCTAGTCGAAACTTATTATTCTCCCACTTTTTCGATATTTTATTTTTTCCGTATTTTAAGTAACCCATTTTTAAACGTCAATATTTTTAGTTTTAAGACAGTTATCAAAGTAAACAACATGGATTCGAGTGCTTCAGTTAAATATCATTATTTATTGAAGAAATCGTCAACCTAGTATAATAAAAGACCCACCATTTTGAAGCTTTTAAGCATATTGCGTTTTCTTGAAAAAATATTGTTCATTTTTTAATTCAAAAGCATTTTAGTTATATTATCGCCTCCGATCGCCTCAAAATTTTTATGCATTTTAATAGTGGGTAGTCTTTTCTTATGGTTCTGATGAAAATCAGCTGCGGACAGGTGCGGCTGGGGTAAAAAAAGATACATTGAAAAAATGTCCAAACAAAAGGGGCTAAGAATCCTAAAGCACATTGACCCACTCGAGGGGGGGTTTTGAAGTTAAACCGCCCCCCCCCCCAAATTTGACAGCACACCATATAAAAAATAATTTTATAAAAGATGGTACATGCATAAATATTTGTGTAAATACATGTTGTAAAATCTATGAATATTCCTGGATGTACATTGCCAATGTTTGTCAACATCTACTGATTATGTTTATAAACTAGCAGTGTGGAGACATTTCCCTAAAAGTATGCTGTAGATATTAGCTGAGGTTTGTTTTAATTTAAAATAATTCACCAACGCACACTGGTCACATTTGTATGGAGACTGGGACAAAACTCAGTTTCTTGGAAACAGATGGACCTACCGAAACCAAATTTTGCAGATTGGTGTCCCATTAAACGACTCATCTTTTAGAAAAATTAAAAGCATATGTTGTAATCCACGCCCACCACTAACGCTAGTTTACCGCCAAAAAAAAAAACAAGAAAACCAGGAATGGGGGAGGATAGGAATTGACCTGCTGAGCTTGGAACAATTTTTTTTTTTTTTTTTAATTTTTTGTATGCTTAGGTTTTAGATAACGGTAATTTTGAATTTTTTTTTGTTGTTATCACTTCTTTCAAAAATTATTTTCGCTGGAGTTACAAATGCGATAAACAAAAACAGTATCTCCTTCGAAAGGCAATTAAAATACGCTTCAAATGACATACAACTTGTAGTGGTCTAATAAAAACTTGCGATAGCTGGTAAAAGTTTTGTGCATTTTTTTGCGATTTTCGAAAAAATATTGATTTTCAAAGTAAGTTTTTTACAAAATGTTGTAAAAATCAGGAAAGTTTTATTATTTGCCCATTTAATTGCAAAGAGAGAGATCCGATGAATACTTTATTTTTGGCGATTTTTTTCTTGTGAAACAAAAAGGATATTTTGGATGAACAACTGGGTTAGGTGACTTAACTATGTGAAAATGACTTCATAGGTCAAAAGGACATTAGAATGATATATAGAGCTTCCAAAGACTAGACTAATGACATTTGAATTTTAAAAATCCGATGTCGAATAACAAAGTTACCATTAAAAAAAAATATTTCCGCGTTATTTCGCGGGATAAAAAAATTTTATGGAGAGTGGGACAAAACTCATTTACTCAGATTTTATCCAAAATAAAGTTTTATCGCAAACAGTCGACGTACATATGTACAAAAATACGTAAAAGGAGCATCTTGGGCAACAATATTTTTTATAGACTAGCTACATCTAATATGATATTTTAAGAAAAAGGGAAAAATGTATAAACAGGCTTCTCAAGACAAGACTTGGAACAACTCAAATCTGCTTATAAGACCTGGTCCAGAGTGATCCTTAGTTGTTAAAAGTTTAAATGAAAATGCTAATGCTTGAAAATTACGCTCATAGAAAAACTAAGATTTCTTCATCTTGTATTTTGCTAAAAATAAATGGTTCTCACTGTTTTCTTTCGCTAAATCATGAAACATACCTTTTTCTTGCGTTTGCATAGTTATCCGCATTTTTTTAGAACTACACCTTGAAATCGCGCAAAAATCATAACACACTTATTTACACAAACTTTTTCCAGAATATTTTTTTTTCAAATGTGTTGACTTTAAATGAGCCAAAGTAACGTTTAATGGTGTCTATTGCGTATAGAAGGAGGTTTTCCATAAAATTCAATATATTTCCCACGGAAATGCATTACAGAAATTTCTTTTTAAAACACCAACATTTTTTACTTTTGTGTATGGGGGCTAACCAGTGTGCAACGATGTGGACTTAACGAATATTTATTTCACCATAATCCAATTCGTTCCACCAAAGCTACAATATAGCTGCTACATTACGAAAAATATGAATTCAGTTGCAATCATGACGCAATAATACAGCTGACCTTTCCTTTTTATACTCAGCTGTACTAGTACACAGAGTATTATAGTTTTAATCACATAACGGTGGATTGTAACAGAATGAAATAATCGAGATAGATATAGACTTATATATATCAAAATGATCAGGGTGAAAAGAGAAATCGATTGAGCCATGTCCGTCCGTCCGTCCGTCTGTAAACACTCTAACTCGCGCAAAAATTGAGATATTTTGATGAAATTTGGAATGCAAGTTGGTATCGAGACTGGGACGGTTGGTATTGGGCGAAATCGGACCATGACCACGCCCACTTTTCCTATATAGAAAAAATCGGAAATTTGGTATCTCAGTCCCTAATATAGCTGGAGCGATAAAATTTTACCCACATGTTGAGCTCAGGCCCCTATGAAGAAATTTTATGAAATTTTGGAAAATGGGCGGTGCCACGCCCACTTATTAAGGGTCAAACATTGAAAGTTTTATGAGTCATAACTCAGAAACCGTTGAAGATATATCGATGAAATTTGGTACGCGTGATTTACTTACTTAGGCAAATGTTTTGACGGAAAATTGTCAAAATCGGTTGACGGCCACGCCCACTTTTATATATGTGTATTATAAAGTGACCTAATAAAAACATTTTAAGCGATATCTCTGTCAAATATAAAGATCTATCACTGAAATTTTGTGGCATGAGTCCAACTATGAACATAAAACGAAAACCACAAAAATTTTTGAAAATGGGCGGAGCCACGCCCACTTATTAAGGGGCAAACATTGAAAGTTTTATGAGTCATAACTCAGAAACCGTTGAAGATATATCGATGAAATTTGGTACGCGTGATTTACTTACTTAGGCAAATGTTTTGACGGAAAATTGTCAAAATCGGTTGATGGCCACGCCCACTTTTATATATGTGTATTATAAAGTGGCCTAATAAAAACATTGTAAGCGATATCTTTGTCAAATATAAAGATAATTCATTGAAATTTTGTGACATGAGTTCCACAATAGACCGGAAACATAAAATAGACAAATTTTGGAAAATGGGCGTGGCACCGCCTCCTTTTGGACAAAGGGATATACGAGATTTCGGACCCCATAACTCGACAAATAATTGAGATATAATGACGAAACTTGGTTTATACACTTTTATAACTTGTGTTAATAGACACGCAAAAATTTATTGAAATCGGTTTATGACCACGCCTACTTTTTAACAGATATTTCTGGAATACCCTTTGGGAATTTGTAACGTGACATCTTTGTAACTAGAAGTCATAAAGGAATTAATTTTTGCACAAAGAATAATATTGATATGCTTAGTTGGATGACTGATAAAAATTTAGAAAATGGGCGTGGCTACGCCCACTTTATGCAGCACTCGCTTTATATAAAGTACACCGTGTTTCCATCAAACGCAAACAAACAATGAAAGCATACAGCTGAGTATCTAATGTTCGATTCCACTCGAACTTAGGCTTCCTTACTTGTTAGTTTTAGTTTAAATACAGAGAAAATGCAATGAATTGAGCTTTAAAAGGTGCCTTTGTTTAATGTGTGCATACGTAGGTCCACTCCCCAAACATACATAGATTTAAGTAAAAATTGTCTGGACGAATTTTGAGTATTTTTTTTTAATTTTCCGTTGGATATTGAAAACTCTGTGTGCGCCACTGAATAGGCAACATTCAACTTTTTGAAAATTTTCATTGGCTTTTCGGAAATTTTAATTGGAACGGTCTCACGTACATATAAGGCAAACACCCTACAGAAAACAACTTCTAAAATCGACGAAATTTTTCACAGCATTGAGAATTTCACTTTTTACACTACAATTGGTTGGCTACATATCAGTACACTTAGAAATCTCCTAAAACTTTTCTGTAAATTCTGGCCTCGCTTTGAAATTTTTAATCCACTTTTAGAAATTTCTACGATTTTTCGGATTTTTCCCATAAGCTCAGAAATCCTGCTTAAAACGATTTTTATTGAAAAATTGCCTATATTTTTAAACTAAAATAAGATAGCAAAATTTTCGACAGAACTCTTTTAAATAAATTTAAAAACTCTGGCGTATGATTTTTTTTGAGTCACTGTATATATTTTTCAATAAAATCGACTTGTAACACAAATTATTAAAATTTTGCATTAAACAAGCAATTTGGAATAGATGCAGACAAAATATTTTTGGCCGCATAAAACTTGAAAATCTACCTATGTGCTTTGTATGGAAAATATTTGGGAGTTATTTCACTGCGCCCAGAGTGGATGCTATCTTGTTGTCTATTAAATTTTTTGATTGTTTTATTGCACGCTTTATTGCCACTTGGTATTCTTCCGTTGGCTCTTTCCTCATCACTCGGCAGCCCATTTATTTGATGAGTTGACCTGTTTTTGTGGTGTATTCCACTTCGTCCATTAGCAATGTATCTCCTTTATCTGCTTTTGTTGCTACTACTTTATTCTAGATTAGTTTCTTCCTTAATTCTTTTACAGTTTTATTGTCGTTCGGTAGCATTTTCATTTAATCAGATTTTATATTCTTTTCGATTATGCGTCTGCATAGGTGCCTTACGTGCTCCTGTTCTCGTTTGGCATTAGTGATATGGCCATTTCCGTGTCTGCAATGGTGTTCTCTACGTATCTTTTCGTAGCTTTCGATGTTGTACTTCCAACCTTTCTGTAGTAGCTGTGTTTCCTCGGTATTGATTGAAAGATTTGTTAAGTTAACAAATCTTGGGTGGAATGATGTTTTATTCTGCTGTGAGACAAAAAACAAAGAAATAAACTGATGAGTCTTAAAGGGATATAAGGTGAAACAGCTGTAGTTATATTCATTAGGGTGGGGCGATTTACTAATCTATATCGCGCGATCGAAATTTGGATTCCTCTCATTTTCCTGACTACTATCTACTCAGAAAGATGAGAGGAATCCGAATTTCGATGGTGCGGTATCGATTAATTTCCCTCCATACAAATCGGCCAACCCTAATGTCCATGCTTAAATTTTTTGTTTCTAGTTTCTAAAAAATAAAAAAATTAAAAAAATTATTTTCATGTACATATTTTTGACTTTCACAATTTTCTTCAACATAACAATAACAACGAGTAGAAATATGAAAAGTATCACAGACTTGTTTGCGCTGGTGCGTATTTAATTTTTCTACCATTCTATATAAAAAGACACTTTTTCATAAAAGTGGATTTACACAGTTTGCACTCTAAGCTAGCGATATATATAATTATTCTTCTTTGTACTAAATTTACATGCATAAACAAATATTCTTAAACAGTGTTTGGACTTTTTCCAGAATGGGCTGATGACAAAAAGGAATCTGAAGGAAAATCAAATAAAAATTTGATTTGGAGTAACTTTGGTGGTTCGACTCACGCTTACACCACTGGTCGCCGACATATTGACTCAAATTTAAATAAAATTCGTCCAAAAGGTCCCAGTCAAACACTAAAGGTATATAAATATATGTATATATATTAATATCACTGTAGGGAGGTCAAAATATCACAGCGAAACGCCGAGACACCCCAACTTAATTTTTGGCTATACAATACGATGGCGTTTAACGAAAGTCAAATTTAGCTCTCGTTTCGAGAAACTTAGGAAAGAAGTTTCAGAGCTCTGAAGGTAATTTTTTTTCCGTCTATAAACTTTACTTAGGTTTTAAACCCTTTTCCCGTATAAAGATTTTGACGGTTGTTCTTACTTAATTGGGCTATTCTAAATTCAATGTCATTATTAGTTTTTCCAAACTGGCTCCGGTTTATGAGATAACGGTATTTAAAACAAGTAAGGAAGCTTAAGTTCGAGTGGAATCGAACATTAGATACTCAGCTATATGCTTTCATTGGTTGGTTATGTTTGATCGAAACATGGTGTACTTTATATAATGCGACTGCTGCATAAAATATGATCAGTCATCTATATGAATATTATTCTTTGTGTAAAATTTTATTCCTTTATGACTTCTAGTTACACAGATGTCACGTTACAAATTCCCAAAGAGTGTTCCAGAAATATCTTTGTTAAAAAGTAGGCGTGGTCATAAACTGATTTCAATAAATTTTTACGTGTCTATTAACACAGGTTATAAAAGTGTATACACCAAGTTTCATCATAATATATCGATTATTTGTCGAGTTATGGACTCCGAAGTCTCGTAGATTCCTTTGTCTAAAAAAGCGGTGCCACGCCCATTTTCCAAAATTTTTCTATTTTTTGTTTCCGGTCTATTGTAAGATATCGCTTAAACTGTTTTTACTAGGCCCCTTTATAGTTCCTATATATGTATAAAATTGGGTGTGGTCGTAAACCGATTTCGCTAAAATTTTAAACATGTATTGCCACAAGTTATGAAAGTGTACACGTAAGTTTCATCATAATATATCAATTATTTGTAGAGTTATAGCCTAAGAAATCTCGCATGTTCCTGCTTCTAAAAGGTGGGCGTGGCCGTCAACCGATTTGGATCCATCCAATCGTTTGCCTAAGTAAGTAAATCACGCATACCAAATTTTATCACTATATCTGCAACGGTTTCTGAGCTATAACTCATAAAACTTTCAATGTTTGCCGTTAATAATTGGGCATGGCACCGCCCATTTTCCAAAATTTCACCAAATTTCTTCACAAGGGCCTGAGCTTAATACGTGGGTGAAATTTTATCACTCCAGCTATATTAGTGACTGAGATACAGAATTTACGATTTTTTCTGTATAGGAAAAGTGGGCGTGGTCATAGTCCGATTCCGCCCATTTTCAATACCAACCGTCCCAGTCTGGGTACCAACTTGCATTCCAAATTTCATCAAAATATCTAAATTTTTGCGCGAGTTAGAGTGTTTACAGACGGACGGACGGACATGGCTCAATCGATTTCTCTTTTTACCCTGATCATTTTGATATATATACATAGGTCTATATCTATCTCGATTATTTCATTCCGTTACAATCCACCGTTATGTGATTAAATCTATAATACTCTTGTACTAGTACAGTTGAGTAAAAAAATTACCAGCAATTTGGACTTTTCTTTTGTTAATAACTCAGTCAGTTTATGATTTAAAAGGCCCAAACTTTGCACATGACCATATTTTAGCATTACCTTAACTTTTTCTGAAAATAATTGAAATCGGGTGACTATAACATATAGCTGCCATACAACCGATTGTTCAGATGTGGACATTTTGGGGTATAGCTTCGCTATTTAAACAGCTAGGGACATGAAACTTTGGAGAATTTCTACCTGTACTGAGCTTAATCTATTCCCTGAAAATTGTCAAGATCGGGTCACTATAACATATAGCTCCCATACAACTGATTGTTCAGATATATGGTTTTAAACTTTTATTTTTTTATAACTAAGAAAATAGTCATTCTACATGAAAAAGCAACATATACACTTTCATTCAAAATTAATAGGTGAACAATTTTCTCATATACGATTTCCACGTATCTGGATCAGTTATTGCACTTTTGTGCAACCAAATTTGAAATTTCATCATAGGCATTTTTTTCAAGCCCAATAACTCATATCGTCCCCTCAATATAACAATAGCGTATGTGCTCATACGCCAATATTTTTTTATTGCATATTTAGAATCTCCATCATTGATTCTGTCTGGTCAAAATTTCGTCAAATTCTACTTCCACAAAGTGGGTCAAAATGTCATTGGAAAAAATGGTGTATAATTTCTTGTTCAAAAATTTAATAGATATCTGATTTGACAAAAACTTTAAACTCGATTTTCTCAAAACCCAAAAAAAATTATACGCTATTGTTATATTGAGGGGACGATATATCACATTAAATGAATTAGATGCTCTTTATATCGTCTTACAGAGGATTAAAAGAACTAAGTATTACGCAAATTTTAAATTAAGAAAATATATGCATGTTTAAGGATTTTATATGCATTTATAATAAAATTTTCCTACAAAACTATTGTTTGAAAACAATTGAAGCATGCTTTTAGGCATTATTTGGAGAAAAATTTTATGAAAAATTAACAAAAAGACGATATAAAGATCATCTAATTCATTTAATACGATATATGAGTTATTGGGCTTGAAAAAATGCCTATGGTGAAATTTCAACTTTGGTTGCACAAAAGTGCAATAACTGATGCAGATACGTGGAAATCGTATATGAGAAAAATTTTCACCTATTCATTTTGAATAAAAGTGTTTATGTTGCTTTTTCACGCAGAATGACTATTTTCAGTTAAAAAAAATTAAAGTGCAAAACCATATATCTCAGCAATCAGTTGTATGGGAGCTATATGTTATAGTGACCCGATCTTGACAATTTTCAGGGAATAGGTTAAGGTCAATACAGATCGAAATTCTTCAAAGTTTCATGTCCTTAGCTGTTTAAATAGCGAAGCTATACCCCAAAATGCCCACATATGAAGAATCGGTTATATGGCAGCTAATGTTATAGTCACCCGATTTCAATTATTTTCAGAAAGAGTTAAGGTAATGCTAAAATATGGTCATGTGCAAGGTTTGGGCAATTTAACTCATAAACTGACTGAACTGAGTTATTAACAAAAAAGTCCAAATTGATGGTAATTTTTAAATACCGTTATCTCATAAACCGGAGCCAGCTTGGAAAAACTAATGATGGCTTTGAATTTAGAATACCCCAATTAAGTAAGAACAACCGTCAAAATCTTTACACGGGAAAAGGGTTCAAAACCTAAGTAAGGTTTATAGACGGAAAAAAATTACCTTCTCAGCTCTGAAACTTCTTTCCTAAATTTCTCGAAAACAAGAGCTAACTTTGACTTTATGAAAACACCATCGTATTCTATAGCCAAAATTAAGTTGGGGTGTCTCGGCGTTTCTCTGTGATATTTCAAAATTAAAAATTTACCTACAGTGTATTTAAATAACTCTGTTTAGAATCAAAATATGTTCGATGAAGTATCTCACTTATTGAATTTTGGTACCGTAGCAACCTGGCAAATTAAATATGAAAAACTTTCAATTAGTCAGTGAAGCAGTAGCAAAAATGAATTTTGGAGGAGATTCTCTACAACCTACCAATAATGCTGACCAATGCTCTAAACGGTTTACACGACTAAATAATATTCAAACAGAATGTGAGGAAGAAGATTCAGAAGATTTGGCTGAATACGAACAAATTTATGAAAACGAAGGTAAGTTCTTTAAACGCCTAATATACCTATATACATTAAGCCGCATCACGAAAAAAAGGTTTGCGTGTGTCAGTTTTATTTGAACACTTATGTCGAGAAAATATTTTTGGTGTAAAAATTTTTCCTATGGGACGCGTTAAAAACAGCTAAATCGCGTTTTTTGTAATTTCATTTCATTTAATTTTTATTTATTACTAGCTGTACCCGGCCAAGCTTTGCTTTGGCCCACTTCCTATTACAGGCATTAGAAGAGAAAAACGGCACACTTTAAAATCAGTTGGAAGTATCTAGACACCGTACATTCCTCGGGCTGCCGACTCAGCAAAAGTCAGATAAGTTTAAAATAAAGTGAAGGGAAAAATGTTATTATCTCTTTTTTCTGCGTATTAGTCTCCCACCCTCTTTCCCTCTACTATTCCCTTCCTCTTTCCCTTCCCTTTCCTTCCATTTGCTATTCCGTTTTCTTCTTCCTTTCCCGTCACATTTCCACTTCCCTTTCTCTACCGCTCTCCCTTACCACTCCTTTTCTGTCTTTCTCCATTTCATTCCCCCTCTTATCTGGAGTCACGGCTCTATGTAGCAGCCCGGTCAATACCTTTCATTTTATATCAGTATTGCTCAGCAGTATTCCGGAATCGTCCGCGCCCATGTATTTACACACATCTCGGAACCCGACATAGGAATAATGAGTTCATACCTATGCAAAATCCCAGCTCAACACCCTTCATTTGATACCAATATCGCTTTGGAATATTCCGTGGTCATCCGTCCATGTTTTGACCCATATCTGGGAACTTGAGCTAGGAATTACAATGGGTACGGCTCGATATAAAAGCCGTGCTCAACGCCTTTCATTTGATATCAATATCAGTGAGAAATATCTCGGTGAAAAATATTCCGGCCTCATTTGGGTCCACGTTTTGATCCACATCTGGGGACCTGACCTCTCTTAGACGTTCACTCCCTTTCCCTGTGCTTTCTTTTTTCCTTTCGCTTACCCCTCCTTTTCTCTACCCTCCTATTCGTTCCCCTTTTCGCTCTCTGAATCTCTGTCTCTCTCCCCTTCACTCTCGCATTCCATTTTCGTTTCTCTATATTGAAGCCATGATTCCCACTTTTCGCTTTCATCCGGGTCCACGTTTTGGGGACCCGGCCTATATATCACAATTAAAATGGTTCTATGTTCAAGTCCTCATCAATACCTTTGATTTGACACCAATATCGCTCAGAAACATTAGAGGGCCATCCGGGTCCACGTTTTTTTACCATATTTGGGGACCCGGCCTACACATCACAATTAAAAGGGTACTATGTCGATGTCCTCATCAAGACCTCTCATTTGATACCAATAACGCTCAGAAACATTCGAGGATCATCAGGGTCCACGTTTTTACCCATATTTGGGGACCCGGCCTAGGCGTCACAATTAAAAGGGTTCTATGTCGATGTCCTCATCAAGACCTTTCATTTTGTACCAATATTGCTGAGAAGTTTTCCGGGGCCATCCGGGTCCATGTTTTGACCCATATTTGGAGACCCGGTCTATGCATAACAAATAAAATAGTTCTATGTTGAATTCCTCATCAAGACCCTTCATCTGATACCAATAACGCTCAGAAACATTCGAGGATCATCGGGGTCCACATTTTGATCCATATCTGGAGACCCGGCCTAGGACTTACAATGAGTACTATTCTATGTAAATCCCCTGCTCAGTACCTTTCATTTGATACCAATATCGTCTAAAAATATTCAGGGGAAAGCCGGGTCCACGTTTTGACCTTTTGACCTATATCTCGGGAACCGACTTCCAGATTTGAAAAAAAAATATGCATATAAACCATCTAGGGCAAGGTACTCAGCTGGTGTGTAAATTTGGTCAAAATCCCTCCACGCGTTTTGGCGAAAGCCGGCGACAAAGATATGGGCTTGATTTTTATATATATATAGATATAGATTAATAGAAATTCTAAAATTTTTTATTTTCAAAACGAGCTCTAGGCCAACCGGGTATAAATAAATGAAACTATAATTAATTTTGATTTATATATAGCGGTATTTTTTATTTGGTCGACATTTCGACTTCAATTTGAAGTCATCTTCAGGAACTCCTAACTGAGCTCCTAGAGCTCGTTTTGAAAATAAAAAAGGTTTAGAATTAAAAATCAAAGGCCGAAAATAATAAAAATTAAAATTAATAGGAATTTAAAACTTAAACTTATTACATATTTTATTAAGAGATATAGCTACAAGGAAGTTTACACCTATAACATTATTTGATGTCGGATCTCTAAGATCTTTATATCGCCGCAAATGTCTCGCTCTGCACTATATTTGGCCCATATAAAGTTTCGACCATAAAGGTTCTGATTTTATCTTTAAAAGTTTTGGAGTTAGTGTCCCTAGATTTTTTGTTTTTAACCACTAATACATACAAAGCTTTCAAAAAAACCACGAGGACTCGGTGTAAAATCAGACCTCTAACTTTTGTGTTTTTTTAATTATTCCAAGTTCTTATTTATGTGAGGTAGTTACGCCATAAAAAATGTTTAAACCAAAAATAGTTTCTCGACATAAGCGTTCAAATAAAACTGACACATATTGAAATTTTGTTTGTCCATCAGAGATCTGCAAACGATATATTTTTTGTGATTTGGAGGATACTCATAAAAAATGTGGTGGGAGTATGACCGCAACCGCAAAATATGCTATCATAATAAACACCGCACTGAATTTTCTTGCTCAATTCCGATATGCGGTAGTAAGGATATCACAACACAGCATATCGCAAACACCGTATTCCCCAAATACGAATATTTACAATGTTGCCCATGCAATTTTTTGTTCGTAATTTCACCTTTTTATGAATTTCTGATGAAAATACTAGATATTCATTACAAGTTGATTTTATCCAAAGAATATCTGTACAGGAAAACTACCCAGGATTGGTTTTTTAAATTTTTTTATTGGAAGGGTCACTTAGAATTTCGAGATTTTTTACATTTAAAATAATTTGACTAATGAATTTTAAGATAAAAATACATGAAATAGAGTTTTTACTTAACTTCTTGAATCTTGACTTCGTAGTTATACACACAATTTTTTTACACATTTTTGTTTATCTGTGACATAATTTTTTATTTTCCAACAAGACAAAATTGGCTACTAGTTATTGATTGAAACCGAAGTTTTTGTCATTTTATTGGGGCAACAACAAAATGCACATGCTTATTTTTATAAATATATTTGTGGACCCGTCATAATTAATACTTTTCCTGCAATCCGCATTCTTTTAACTGCCAACATAGTTGAATAATGTATTGTGGAAAGAATTTTCGTCAAGTTTCTGTCAAGTTTGATTTGGTTATAAACCGGTTTCGGCTATGTGCCATCTTCAGTATGTTGTTTCGTTCTGAGTTAATCTCGTTGGTTTGCTAGTATTTATCTATATATTAATAGGCTAACATTTTTTCCATACAAACAATTGCCAGGCTGTTTAGCACATTTAACATACTCATATCCACATAAAATTGATATGGATGTGTTCGTATGAGTCAGGAGCAGTGCATAGGCATATATTTTTTTCTATAAAATCTTTAATTTTTTTATAATTAATAAATAAAATTTTTAGTTAAGAGAAATAGATATCGTAAACGTGTTTACAAATATCGTAAACGTGTTTACAAATATCGTAAACACAGTTGAAGAGTCGCTTTAATTTAAAAGCTCTCTCTCTATTTTATATGCATTGGCCCAGTTTACGCTCAGATCAAAAATCAACGCGGCCAAATATCTCCTATTGTTTTTCCATTAAAGCGAAAAATGAGAGAGAGGGCGGGAGAGCACTGAGTAATTTAATTTTGACCAAGGCATATCTAACAGGTAGGCTCGGCGGCGAATTGAAAAACTTCTTTTTTTGTTTACAAAGGTAGAGTGTAATGTCAAAATCAAAGCGAATTCACATCATGGTCAATAGGAATGGACGAGCCCCAAGCGAATTCAGATTTTAACCACGGCGAAATATCATTTTGACATTACACTCTACCAATTACAATAACAAAATACATGGGAAATTTCTGAATTCGCCACCGGGCCTACCTTCCTATATCTGCCTTGATTTTGACCATGATTTCGCGTTGGACCGTGATCAAAAGGGCAAATCAGTGTTGCGGTACAACTGGAATTTGGAAAGTGTTGCTTATCTCCGCGAAAAGGAATAACTTTTGTACCAATACAAAGTTGAACAAATAAATTGCATGGTCGAATTTCGAGCACCGGCGATACTAGTAGTCATTAATGTCCGTTATTTTGTCCACGTTAATTGGTCATGTGCTACGTATGTATGTACGGTCAGGTATGTCAGTTTTGTTACCTGCGGTTCTTTCATTACCGAATGTATGCATGCAAAGTGCTTTGCCTTAATTCTTATGTGGTTAAGGTAGGTAAAAGTCTGTTATTGTTTTCTTTTTTGAAGTTTTGTTTCTGTGATTAGTATATTTGCTGTCTTTTTATGGTATATTAGCCTGAGTGGTTCAATCAGTATGCCCGAAGCTGTGTTTATTTGTTCGTTTATAATTTCCTCCATGAACGTTTTCTGTTTGAATATTTCCATGTTCTCTAGTATGTTTAGTTGTTTTCCTTTGTATTCGACGTGGAGTACTTTGGCTGCTTTTCCTATCTTCGATGAAACACATTTGATATGTACCATGTGGTTGGCGAAATTTGATTCCACAATGGTTGATAATTTCTTTATTTTCTTATTGTAGTCTCTAATGTGTTCCTTGTTTTTATCTTTCGTCCTGTTTGTCCTATGTAACTGTTTTGGCATTCGCAAGTTGGTTTGTATACCCCTCGTTTATGAAATGAGTCTTCTTCGTTAACGTTGTTTCGTAGTTTTCCTATGTTGATTTTGGTTTTAAATGCAGCGTTGATGTATTTTTTAAGTACTTTGGCCAATTTGTATGACGTCACTCCAGTGTATGTTAAGGCTGTCCATTTTTTTCTTCTCTTTCTTTGTCATCCAATTTTGTTGAGGTAAAATTTTTCTGTATTCCTTTATCAGACCTCTTGTATGTCCTTTGTTCTCTGCTATTGTGTATATTGTGTTGAGTTCTTTGTTTCAAGTCCCTTTTTCTAACGGAGTGCGTTCGAGTCGTGTTATTAATTGTCTGAATGCGGCGTTTTTGTGTTGCTGAGGATGGTTCGAGGTATTGTGTATTATTGTATCTGTAATCTAAATTTTCTTATTGATACAGGAGCAGTATTATCAGTTATTCCCTTTTCAAAATTCAAAACTTATAAAAGAGATTCAGATCTTAAATTATCGGCTGCTAACGGTTCTTCTATTGAAACATTTGGTGCAAAACTTTTAAAAATTGATTTAGGTTTGAGAAGAGATCTTTAATTTCCTTTTATAATTGCAAATATTTCGACACCCATTTTAGGCACAAATTTTGGAGAAAAATTTGGCATTATAGTTAATTTATTTATACTTATTGCTATGTCCAAGAAATTTATTTTCCCTTCTTTTTATGTGTCCATAGTAAACTTTATATTTCTTTGTTGATTGTTGAGGTAGTTCAATATTTGTTCGTCTTTCTTTCGCGATATGAGGCAGATGATGTCGTCCACATATCTCGCGGAAAACTTTACTCCTAGATTTGTTGTCAGCTCCTCCATGAATTTTCCTTCTTAGTCTTTCATAAATGCCTCCATTAATATTGCTGAAGTGGGGTTCCCCATTCCGAGTCCATTAGTTTCTGTATATAATTTCTTGTTAAACTTGAAATAATTTTGATCCAATGTCGTTTTTAAAGCGTTAATTGTCTCTTTTGTACTGTCTATCTTTTTTTCCTGCTAATATTTTGCTATAATTTTTACAGTTTTTGTCGTTGGTATCAATGGATATAGATCCTTAACATCAAACGTTGCCAGTTTCAGGTTCTTGGGTATGTTTAAGTCCTTCATTTTTTCAACTAGTTGCGTCGTGTTTTTAATTATGTACTTATTGGAAGGAAATTCATGGAGGAACTGACAACAAATCTAGGAGTAAAGTTTTAAGTGAGATATGTGGACGACATCATCTGCCACATATCGAGAAACAAAGAGGAACAAATATTAAACTACTTTCTGATTTCTTGAGCAATAGTAGGTATCTTTAGGTCACGATGTAGAGGTCGTTTGTGACCCTTCTACGTCACGTGCATTTACAATCATTCTAAGAGTTTTCGATTGGAATCTTTGGAGAATTTCTTTAATATATGTATCTAGCTGCACTGGCTCCAGGTCAAAAATAAAACGAAAGTCATTTTGCAGATTGCCAGCCACTCTCCGAACTTCAACAAAGCGAAAGTTCTCCAACAAGAACAACAATACAGTAAGCGCTTTACATCGGAAATGTCATAATTAACACACCACCAAACATAAGACTAAACAACACGGATACAGATAATTGCGCTCATTTATACTCGTATAAACATTTACTAACAAACCGACAGTTTAAAACTCCACGTCACTAGGTACGGACGTGTTAATAAATGTATGTACATGTTTAATTTAATTTAATTTGTTAGTTTATTAATTGTGTTTTTGTAAACAAAATGTTTTTATAATTGTTTTTATTTTTATCAATAGTCTTGCCCTCAAGACGGTTGCAGTTCAGCAACCGAAATATATCGGCAATCTGCAAAATTACTTGCGTTTTATTTTTGACCTGGAGCCAGTGCAGCTAGGTACATATATTAATAACAATAAAGAAGGTCGCAAACGACAACAACAAGTTTAGAGAATTTCTATATTTAAGTTTGCTGCAGTTACCCACAGCTGTATGCCATAGGTCCAAATGGGTTTAACGAGGGCTGCTCGATATATTTTTAGCCTAACAATGAAAAAGTGTTGCCAGGTGAAATCTGACATTTCCATTGGAAAGTCTGACATTTTTTAGCATAATCGTACTCAGAACGTTTTGACGTACGACCATCATTTATGTTTTTTACTTTGACCTGAAAAATTTAATTTGGCAAAAAAATGTAATTAACTAGTGAACATTTTCGTGCGATCATTTTTCACAACTTTCGACGTGGATTATCACGACAAGAGTGCATTGATGAACTTAAATCTTTATATGACGATGAAACACCATCCTATGGCACTGGGAAAAATTGGTATAATGAATTCAGTGGTGGCCGACGCTCTCTCAAAGACCAATTCCGTGATGATCGTCCAAAAACGGCCGTTGTACCAGAGAACATTGATGCCGTGCGTGAACTCATAATGCAAGACCGTCATGTGACATACCGTGAGATAGAGACATCCTTGGACATTTCTCCGACCAGCATACATTCGATATTGCTTAAACACCTGGCTGTAAAAAAGGTTTGTTCTCGTTGGATCCCTCACAATTTGACTGTCTCTCAAAAAAAGGCTCGTGTCGATTGGTGCAAAGAAATGTTGCAAAAATACGATCGAGGTGCTTCAAAAGACGTTTATATGATCGTCACAGGTGACAAATCATGGATCTATGCGTACGAACCTGAATGAAAACAAAAACCGACCGTGTGGGTCTTCGAAGACGCGCCAAATCCAACGAAAGTTGTTCGTGGAAGAAGCACTTCGAAGCAAATGGTCGCCTGTTTCTTCGGCAAATCTGGTCATGTGGCAACTGTTCCGCTTGGGCAACGTAAGACGGTCAATTCTGACTGGTACACCACAATTTGTTTACCTGAAGTCTTCGGAGAAATTCGAAAAACGAACAAGGGAAGACGAATCATTGTTCACCATGACAATGCGAGCTCTCACACATCGGCTCAAACCAACGCTCTTTTGGCCGGCAAAAACGTCGAATTGATGGGTCATCCGCCGTACAGCCCTGACTTGGCACCCAATGACTTCTTATTATTCCCGCACATCAAGAAAGAAATGCGTGGTCAACGATTTTCGTCGCCAGAAGATGCCGTTCAAAAACCATATTTTGGAGGTGTCTCAATCGGAGTGGAAAAAGTGCTTCGACAATTGGCTTGAGCGCATGCAAAAGCGTATAAACCATGCTGGAGAATACTTTGAAAAACAATAAAACCATTTTTGATGATTGATATTCGCATTTTCATTATTAGGCTAAAAATATATCGAGCAGCCCTCGTATGATGGCTGAGTAATACCATGTCTCCACATAACGTGTTTCGCTCTTTTTTTCTGCATTTTCTCTCTCAATCTTGTTTCGACACGGAAACCAGAGCCGAAACTCGCCAATTTCCATACAAATTTCTGAGAGCGAGTGAAGATTGAAACACTGTTTCATTCTGAATCATCTTGCCAACCTCGATGATATCGATGCCTTCTCTAATTTTGTATCGAAAATCTATCGAAATCTCACACAGGCCAAAACAAAAACGCAAAAATAAACAAACATACAAACATCTAACAAGAACAACAAAGAGAAATGTTAAACTGAATCACGACCAGCCACGTGGAGACGGGTTAATTAACGAGATGTTTTGTTGGTGAAACAAGTTATGTGGAGACGGGCTTTAAAGCAGGAGTTTGTTGTCGATTGATAGCTGGGAGTTTCGATTCAAGAACCAATAGATATTCCGCAGTTTTATACCAAGAGCTTTTCGTTTGGTGAATATGTGGGTTCTCCATGTTAGTTTTCTGTCGAGGTGCATACCAAGGTACTTTGTTACGTCACTTTGCGGTATATCAATGCCGTTGAGTTTTACGGGTGGGCAAGTGTTACATCTAGTGGTAAACGTCACTTGGACAGATTTTGATTCATTTGACTTTATCCGCCAGTCTTTCAGCCAATGGGTAATTTTATTTAAACTTCTTTGAAGCTTGAGTGAGGCCACGTTTGGGTTGAGGTCTGCAGCCAGTACGGCAGTGTCATCGGCAAAAGTGCCGATAGTGACTCCTTCTGCTATTGGAAGGTCATATGTATGTGTAAAGTAGGTACATTACACTACCTTGCGGGACACCTGCTAAGCTCTCGTAAAGCTCAGACTGCTCTGCTCCTTCCTTGACGAAAAAGTAACGATTTTTTAGGTAAGATTGTATAAATAGGAAGTAATTTGTAGGGAGAGTATTTTTATACTCAGCTGTACTAGTACACAGAGTATTATAGTTTTAATCACATAACAGTGGTTTGTAACAGAATGAAATAATCGAGATAGATATAGACTTATATATATCAAAATGATCAGGATTAAAAGAAAAATCGATTGAGCCATGTCCGTCCGTCTGTAAACACTCTAACTCGCGAAAAAATTGAGATATTTTGATGAAATTTGGAACGCAAGTTGCTATCGAGACTGGGACGGTTGGTATTGAAAATAGGCGAAATCGGCCCACTTTTCCTATATAAAAAAAATCGGAAATTTGGTATCTCAGCCACTAATATAGCTGGAGCGATGAAATTTTACCCACGTGTTGAGCTCAGGCCCCTATGAAGAAATTTGATGAAATTTTGAAAAAGGGGCGGTGCCACGCCCACTTATTAAGGAGCAAACATTGAAAGTTTTATAAGCCATAACTCAGGTGCGCGTGATTTGCTTACTTAGGCAAACATTTTAACAGAAAATTGTTAAAATCGGTTGACGGCCACGCCCACTTTTATATATGTGTATTATAAAGTGACCTAATAAAAACATTTTAAGCGATATCTCGGCCAAATATAAAGATCTATCACTGAAATTTTGTGGCATGAGTCCGACTATGGACATAAAACAAAAAACACAAAAATTTTGGAAAATGGGCGGTGCCACGCTCACTTATTAAGGGGCAAACATTGGAAGTTTTATGAGTCATAACTTAGAAACCGTCGAAGATATATCGATGAAATTTGGTAAGCGTGATATACTCAGTTAGGCATATGATTGGACGAAAAATTGCCAAAATCAGTTAACGACCACGCCCACTTTTATATATGTGTATTATAAATTGACCTAATAAAAACATTTTAAGCGATATCTTTGCCAAATATTAAGATACTTCATTGAAATTTTGTGACGTGAGTTCCACAATAGACCGGAGACAAAAAATAGAAAAATTTTGGAAAATGGGCGAGCCTCTTTTTAGACAAAGGAATATACGAGAAATAACTCGAGAAATAATTTATATATTATGACGAAACTTGGTTTATACACTTTTATAACTTGTGTTAATAGACACGCAAAAATTTATTGAAATCGGTTTATGACCACGCCTACTTTTTAACAAAGATATTTCTGGAACACCCTTTAGGAATTTGTAACGTGACATCTTTGTAACTAGAAATCATAAAGGAATGAAATTTTGCACAAAGAATAATATTCATATGCTTAGTTTGATGACTGATAAAAATGTTGAAAATGGGCGTGGTTACCCCCACTTTATGCGACACCCGCTTTATATAAAAACACCGTGTTTCCATCAAACGCAAACAAACAGTGACAATATGTACAATATTTTTTTTTGCTCAAAGGCAGAGTAGATTTTCTCGGTAAGTTTATGTACTTGTTCAATTGTTCCGTGCCCTCTTCTGAAGCCAAACTCGTGATTAGGTATAATGTTACGGTCTTCTATTATGGGTAGGAGTCTTTTAAGGAAAATAACTTCCAAGACTTTTGAGACAACGGGCAGCAGGCTAATGGGTCTGTAAGACGCTGCCGTATCAGGGGGCTTTCCTAGTTTCAGAATCATTATCATCTGAGCGACTTTCCATTGAGGGGGTATAAATCCAGTTATTAGTTTTTACCTCCGATATTGCGAATCTTTTTATGAGGAGGTCCATTTGATAGGGAAGACTCAGAGTATTTTCCACTTCTGTTGTTGTGCTTAGTGAGGGTTCAATATCATGTGGGGTGAGTACTGATTTTAGGTGGCGTGCAAAAGTATTTTCTTTCTCTGCGTCACTTTTCGCCCATTCGTTATTTTCCATTCGTATAGGAGAATTAGAGAGAATCGGTCTTTTTAGCTTACTTGCAGCTTTCCAGACGGAGTAATCAGTTGCAGCTTTTGCATCAATATTACTGAGGTATTGTTGAACCTGTTTGTTGTGTTAAATTTTGAGGATATTTTTGAGTTCTTTGGTGAGTGCATTCAATCGTTTCTTGCCGTCGGGGTGACGGATTTGTTGTCACTTTTTCCTCGCGAGTCGCTTTTCTTTGAGCTTAGCTTTTATGTTGTGGGTTACGTTTGTCCTTTTTTTGTCTGGTGAGGGTGGGAGTTGATTTCCACGCAGTTTGTTGGATGCAGTTGTTAAAATGTTTGACTGCTGCCTCTATATATTCAGCAGATTTCCACGCTAATTTCAAGTCAAGATTAGACGTGATGATGTGTCGAAAGTATTCGCAGTCAGTCTTCCGATTGTAAAGGCTGCATTGTTCCGCTGCGGGTGTAAAATTTTTATCAATTGTTACCAGGATTGGAGAGTGGTCGGAAGAGAATTCAAAACAGGAGTTACAAGTTATATCTGACGAAGCCATGCCTTTCACCACGCAAAAATCGATCGGGAATTTTATTTGTATCTGTTGGCCAATAAGTGGGAGTTCCAGTAGAGAATGGGGTTAAATTGAGATTGCTAATAGCATTGTATAGTTGTCTTCCTTTAGGAGTAATTAGACGAGAGCCCCAGAATCTGTGTTTGGCATTGTAATCGCCGCAAGCTAGAAATCGATTTCCAAGAGTTTTGAAGAAATTTTCATATTCTGCAGTACTGATTGAGTGCCTCGGCGGGTTATAGATTGCAGAGAGTGTAAGCTGGCCACTCGGGTCTTCAATGACAACATTTGTGGCTTGTATAGCATTTGTACGGAACGAATTCGTGCCGTAATGTTTAATACTTTTCCGTATCAAGATACCTGAGCCTCCATGAGCTTTGTTACTTGGGTGTTTTGTGTGGTAAAACTTGTAGTTGGGTACTTAAAAGTAGCTTTTGTCCGTAAAATGGGTCTCCGATATGAGGAGTATATCTATATCATGGGTCTGAAGTAGAGCTTTAACTTCAAGTAAGTGTTTGAATAGGCCGTTGGCATTCCAGATAATAATATTTAACGGGTTGAAGATACACAGTTTTTAGTCGTGAAAGTGACGAGGAGGCTCATTATTGCTGTCATTTGTTGCATGACTTGCTTCAGTAAGTCTATCATTTTTATATAACAATATAATACAATTGCGCTATTATAACTCTGACGAGTTTTATGACCGAGCTTCTCTCCCAATTCGAGGTGTGCTCCTTTTTTTTTTGTTTTTCCTACTAATTGGGTGGACCTACAGTTTTATGCCGGCTCCGAACGGTGAATGTATTTTTTGTGAGAAGACTTTTCATGGCAGAAATACATTCGGAGGGTATGCCGCCCACTGCTGAGAGGTGACCGCTGCTCTTAAAAAACCCAATACATAATTGGATTTTTACTAATTAGAAAAATTGTTTTGGTGTTTGGCTCGGACCGTGGTTTGAACCCGATACCTCTGGCATAGCAGGCGAGCACTCTACCCACTGCACCACAGCGGCCACGCTTTTATACATACTGATTTTCGACGGCAGTAGGACTTTGTGTAGCCATATTGCTGACAGCGCATTGCGGTATTTCACACTTCGGGTACGGGGACTCGAAAGTAATTTTAGAGTGCAGTAGACTTTTAACTTGATATATCTCCTTGTTGGATTCGGGTTTGAGTTCAATAATAAATATAGGAAGAGGCTTTTTTGTGACTCTATGTTTTACGTTCCAAATGTTTGTGACTGAGTGACCAAGATCTTTTAGAGAATCCACAATTTCTTTTGGGTCTATTGTGGAGTACATGTTTCTGAGAACTACTTTGAAGGCACGTTCTTGCTTTGTTTTATAAGTGTAGAACAGTGTTGAACGAAAGAGCAATACGGAGCAAAACGGAGCTGCTCGGCTACACATACGAGTCGTGTGTGTGCTGCTAGCAAGCAATTGCGACGCCTACAACCAATTAGTCTGCGCTTGAATTTCATGCTGTGTGCATCGATCGCGCAAAGAATTTTTTTCTTTTTTCTGAGCAATAGGTATGCGACATCTGCTTATACGCGCACACTAATGCAAAAATATGTTGCGCTTGTGTAAGTAGCGCAGTCGGCGGTGTGCATCACTGGTGTAGAACTCTGTACCCTTCAGTTCTAGTTGGGACACAATGATTTTGTAGGCATCCAAGGATGATGCTTAAACTTTGACCTGCTCCTTACCTGTGAGCTTGAGATCATACGAGTTTGGGGCAACTTCGTGCAATGAGCTCCTTAGAGGGTTAATATTAAGAACCTTGTCTATGAATATTGGAGGTGGTTTGGGTACTTTTTCAGCAGGTTGGTTTGTTCCCTCATCTTCTAGAGGAGCAAATGTATTTACACTTTGGTTATGGGTCCAAGCCAATATTGGTCGAGCATAGCCTGCTTTTTAGAGTTAGTACCCTTACCTGGGCTATCGCGTTGGCGTCTGGAATTTTGAGCAGTTAATCATTCGTTAGTTGGGGTGGCAGTTTGGGGTTTCTGCGCTTGTTGTTGTTGGGCATACAGCATTTTGAGTTGCCTTTCGAGGCCCTCAATTTGTTGTTGAACGCTAGGTACGTTAGCGCTAAGCAGGTGGGATGGGGTGAATTTTTGGGTTTCTCCTAGGGATTTCGGAGTATGTTCTTGCATTTGGGTTTGGGCTTGTAATTGAGATTGGTTAAGTTGGGAGCCTCCTCCCATAGGAGGGGTGCGCTTAATGGGCATTTTATATTGTTTTGTTACTTACTTTTTCTTTTTGGGCATTAATAAGGTAAATTTTTGTTAGTTATTAATAAAAAAAAGGGTTTTAATTGATTACAATTTAAAAAAATTAAAAAAAAATCAAAAATAATCAAAAATAATCAAAATAATCCAAATAATTTTTTTTATTGTTTTTGATTTTTTTTTTTATTTTGTTTCATTTTGTTTGTTTTTTTCAATATTGTTGTAAAGAAATTTGGATACGCATGCACATAAGTATTCGGGTAGGCATGCATGTTTTGTCAGAGAGGCATAAAGTTTGTTTGTACAAATGTATGTGAACGCATATTAAAGTACATAACCCTGCTGTAAATATGGGGACAGGTGTATCCAAGTCATTATGTATTCTACAGCGACAACTGCACTAGTTAAAATGTCGACAAATTTTGAAGTACAATATTTGTATAGACCTTGGCTCGTTGAAAGTTCTTCGTACTAAGTAGATACGGATACAAACACTTCCTACACCTGGAGAAGATTCATTTCTAGGTCCAGGATAAGGATAGGGAAGAGCGAATAAATAATTCTGAGTATGACAGAGATTATCTTTACGCAAATCTATTTGCAGCATAGCAAATCGTCTACTGCTTTATTTGTAGTAGGCATGCGAAGCGGCATACAAATTCCCAAATAATCCTATTTGAGGAACAATGCGTATGTCGTGAACGCATCTTGGAGGGATTTCTTGAGGCAACGTCCTTCACTTTATACAGGAACAGGAAGATCGTGGGCTTGTATCATTGTTCCGCGATCAGCAGAATGCATGATGCTTAGAGAGTTCGTTTAGAGGAAATTAAATGATTATCCAGATATGATTAATCGGAGATAATTCACTCAGTTTTTACTAAAGATTAATGTTATATATTCCTTAATATTTATAAAAATTAAAAATGAATTAGCTAATACAAGAAATATACATTCTTTATTTCTTTATGTATCTAAATGTTTAAATGGCAATACATTTTTATTAGAAAATACCACGATGGAATAGAGAATCAATGGTTCCATTGTCTCCGTATGACCCTAAAAAGATACGTACTTTATTTAAAATGCACATAATTATATGCAGTGAAAATGTATGGCTTTGGCACATAAATCTAGGAAGTGCAAGAATATAATTTAAAATGCAGTGAAACATGAAGTTATAAGCATAATAATATGTATGAAAAGTATACCATGTATATGTGGTGCAAGCCACACTAAAAATATTGCTATAATCTCAAATCTCTCATCTGCGCTCACCCACCAAAATATATTCGATACGATGAGGGCTATGAGCTGAGTCGTTGAGCAATGTCCATATGTGCGTCTGCATAAACGTAAATTAGTCCCTCGTGTTTTTGAGATATCTACTTGAAATCTGGTACGTGGGTGACTTTTTAAGAGAAATCGGACCACTATAACATATATCTCCCATACAACCGATTGTTCAGATATGGACATTTTGGGGTATAACTATTCAATTTAAATAGCTAAGACACAATTTTTTCTAATAAATCTTTCCATAAATAACCCACAGAATTGAAATTAAACCAAATCAGGCTATGTACATAGGTAACTTTTCATTTCCCCATTCATGAAAGGTATGAAGTCTTCGGTACGGCCGAAGACAGCCGCGCTCTTACTTGTTTTTTTTTCACGAGGAGGAAACATCTAAAGCACTTACCCTGTCAGTGTGGGGCCCGCACTAAACCCGCTTTCGTCTATCAAGCTACCGTCGGGAGGTTGGTTGAGCACCAGACTTTAAGTCCGTAATAGTTGCGTTATTGCTCTCAGTATACCTTAAAAGGCTACATACATACCTGCATACGTACAAATGTGCGTCTTTCTTTGCCACGATATTGATAAAAATAAAAAAAAATCATAAAAATAAAAAAAAAAAATCATAAATAATCAAAAACAATAAAAATAATTTTTTTTGATTATTTTTTATGATTTTTTTTAATGGTAATTGCAAAATAATCAATAAAATTTGAAAACAATGGATAACCAATCATTAAATAGATATCTGAAAAAATAATCAATCAAACCGGTAATCATTACGATTAATAATCATTATTTAACAGGTCTGCTACTGAGTTCACCGTCGTGAAATTTCGCCAGCAACAGGCATTTATTTTGCCGTGAAATGTTTCAAGAAAAAATTTTTGGGCAAATGAGAATAAATGCCAAAACGAAAACTGAGCAAATGTAAAAAGAAAAACTTGGAGCATCGCCTCAGAACCAGATTTCAAATTTTGGCCAATAAAAAATTTTTGTACAAAATATAAACTTCCATTTCAACAAATGTCACTTTTCACTCGAAAATAAATGGCATTGTATATTTAAGTTTTTTTGATATGGGCTGTTTTGATCTATTTTGTGCACAGTGCAAAGTCAAATGCAATAACCTCTACTTTCTGCCCAACGTTTCGCTAAACTCCTTAGCATCTTCAGGGGCGAATCTTTATTTAAAAACAACATAAATCAGAAAAAACAAAATTTAAAGATTACATACTAAATATGAGTGTGACGTTATTTGAACAACAATTTTTTTTTAAACATAAAACACACGAAAAATATAAACTTACGTGAATTTTTTCCCACCTAGCACTTGATCACATTTAATTACATAGATACATAGAATCGTCTAGACGGTTAAGCGCCAATCAAGAAGAAGAAGATACATAGATATATAAAATATTAATTTGTCAAGTTATGTAAATGGTACCATTAACTCAGGTACACTTGTCCTTTACTAAATACATATTACTCTCATTTATAAACAAAGGAGGTAAGTAGCTGCAATGCATTCGGTGTCTTCTTTTTTGTTTACCGTCCTCTCTCTATTTTTTAAGATGTGCAAGCTCTCTAACGTAAATCTCGTTTTCTCTTTCTTTTCAACGTCTATTATTTTTGTATTCTCAAAGTCAGCTGTGTGTCCAAGTGAAAAAATATGTTGAGCGAGAGCTGTGTTTGTTTTCTTTTTTCGTATGTCTGTTTCATGCTCAGTTAGGCGTACACCCAGTGGTCTTTTTGTTGTCCCTATGTATACTTTGTTGCAGTCTTACGTATATTGTGGTCAAGATTCTCTGTTAAACCTGGTATATAAGTGACACTGTAATATTGCATTGCTTCGTCAGTAATTGGTGTGGTAACCGTTTTATTGTGCATTCGATTTGTTACTAGCATGTGATCTGATATGAGTGTTTTAATTAGGTGAGTTGGATAGTTGTTGCTTGTCAGTATTTTATAAATTTTGCTTATATTTCCTTGTCGAAATTTAGGGTGGCATAGTGTGAGAATTTTATGTATTAAATTTTTCGCCGCATTTATTTTGTATTTAATGGGTTGGGCAGATAGGAAATTAATAATACGTCCTGAAGAAATAGGTTTGGAATACCAGTCAAGTGTAATTTTATTATTTTCTCTGTGCAAAAGAACGTCAAGGAAAGGGAGTTATGAATTATTTTCTTGCTCTATTGTGAAGTTCAATTTGTTGTGGTAGTTATTGAAAGTTCTGAGAATAGTTTCTACGTCATTTCTTTTAACAATTGGAAAAAGTGTCATCAACGTATTTGTATTGTACATATATTTTATTTTATTTTATCTTATTTTATTTATAAATTGAAAGTTGATGTTATTTTGTAGAAAATTTAAAATCTGATAAAACAAATTTTACTTTTTTGATAATCATAAATTTCAAAGAATAAAAGATAAAATATTTAACAAATAATTGAAAGTAATTACTTAACAAAGTAACTCCTACATATACTCCCCCTCCAATAAAAAGTATATTAATTAATATTGAATGTTATTTTCTTTTTGTTATTAAAAAGTGTAAATGTATTAATATTTTGTGTAGAGTCGTGGATAATATTTGCAGGTTTAAATAAATCTATGGAAACTGTTTTAATATTATTTCCATATTGAATTTTAAATACTTTTTCATGTTTAGATATAACTTTGAATGGTCCTTCATAAGGTGGTTGTAAATTAGATTTGTGAATAACTTTAAGAAAAACATATTCACAAGATTTTAAATTTTTTGGAATAAAAGAATATTCTTTATTGTGATGTAAAACTTTCGATCTGATATGTGAAAAATATTCTCTTAATTTAGTAATCATCTCAATTGAATTATCATTTTCATTGTTATTATTATAATTTGAAATAACTAATTCACCTGGTAATCTAAGAGTTTGACCATATACTAATTCTGGACAGAATTTCAAATCTTCCTTAATAGAAGTACGAAGTCCTAGTAGAATCCAAGGAAGAATATCAGACCAGTGTACGGAATCTCCTGAAGCTGTAATAGCAGTTTTCAAAGTTCTGTGAAACCTTTCAATCATTCCATTTGATTGAGGATGATAAGGAGAAGTATGAATTTTATGTGATCCTATCAATTTAGTTAATTCAGTGAATAATTTTGATGTGAACTGAGATCCTTGATCTACAGTTATTTTAAGTGGAATGCCAAAACGATGAATATAATTTTGAACAAAAGTTGTTGCAATTGTAGAAGCAGAAATATCTTTAATTGGATAAGCTTCTGGCCAGCGTGTATTTCTATCAATTATAGTTAAAATGAAACGATTTTCTCTTGACATAGGTAATGGGCCAACAAGGTCCATATGTATATGTTCAAATCGCCCATTAGGTATACTAATTTTTTCTACAATAGATTTTGTATGTTTCGAAATTTTAGATTTTTGACAACTGATACAAGTTGAAGTCCAATTGTTAATTTCTTTACGCATATTAGGCCAATAATATTTTGATTGAATTAAACGTCTAGTTGTTCGAAAACTTGGATGTGGTAATGAATGAATTTTATCAAAAATAATTCTCCTCATTGAATTTGGAACAAATGGTCTAAAAGGTTGTTGAGTAATGTCACACCAAATGTTAAGATTAAGGACTGGTATATTTATTTGTTTTAAATTTTTAGAATTTTTGTTAGAAATAATTTCATGTAAAATTTTATCTTTTTGTTGTTCTTCATATAATGTTTGTAAATGTATATCTTGAGACAAAATTGTGTTTATATCTGGAATTCGTGAAAGAGTATCAGCAACTATATTATCTTTGCCAGAAATGTATTGAATGTCACTTGTGAATTGTGCGATGTATTCGAGATGTCTAATTTGTCGAGGTGATTTATCTGCTTTTGAATTAAGAATGTGTGGTAAGGGTTTATGATCCGTGAATACAGTAAATTTTCGGCCTTCAAGAAAATTCTTAAAATGTTTAATTGAATTGTATATTTCCAAAAGTTCTCTGTCAAAAGTAGAATATTTGCTTTCTGTAGTAGATAATTTGCGTGAAAAATATGCAAGTGGTTCTAAAGTGTTATTACTAATTTGTTGTAAAACTGCACCAATTGCAACATTTGATGCATCTACTGCAAGTGATAGTTGACCATGTTTATCAAAATGTGTAAGTAATGTTTTTTGGGCAAAAAGTTTTTTAACATTTTCAAAAGCATTAGTTGTTTTCTCTGACCAGTTAAGTTCTTTAAGTTTATGTTTAATAGTAAATGTTAACATTTCATGTAGCGGACATAGTTCTGTTGCTAACATTTTAACATATCTATGATAATAATTAACCATGCCTAGAAACTTTTGCAATTTTTTGATTGAGAGTGGTTTTTCAAAATTAATGATTGCTTCAACTCGTTCGGAAGAAGGTTTAATTCCATCACATGAAATTTCATAACTGAGGAAGTCTAATTTATTTGTACCAAAAATGCATTTATTTGGTTTAATATTCAAATTATATTTTTGAAGTCTTTCAAATACGGATTTTAAATGTTCTATATGTTGCTCTTCATTATCACTTGCAACAAGAATGTCATCAATATAGACAAAAACAAATTCTAGACCTTAAAATACTTCGTTTATAAATCTTTGAAATGTTTGTGCACTGTTACGTAAACCAAAAGGCATACGAATAAATTCAAACATTCCAAAAGGTGTGGTTATTGCAGTTTTATGAATGTCTTCTTCGGCCATTGGTATTTGGTGATAAGCACGGACTAAATCAATTTTGGAAAAAATGTGTTTATTCTTTAAGTCAATTGTTAAATCATGAATATGAGGTAATGGATAACAGTCTGGTATAGTTATAAAATTGAGTCTTCTATAGTCTCCACAAGGTCTCCAATCATTTGGATCTTTTTTTGGAACCAAATGTAGAGGAGAAGCAATGTGAGAATTAGAAGGTCTACATATTCCAGTTTTAACTAAATATTCAAATTCCGTTTTTGCTATTTTTAATTTAATTGGATCAAGACGTCTAGGTTTTGAGAAAGGTAAAATTCCTTTTGTTTCAATCCTGTGAACTGTTGGATGTTGCACTGATTTAGTGTAATCTGGTTCACAGGTAATAGAAGGGAATTCATCAAGAATTTTAGTAAACTTATTTTCAGTAAATGATATCTTAAGTGAGAATATATCACAATAACCTGAAGATCCAGAGACTTTTAATTTAGTAGTTGAATCTATTATTTCTCTATTTTTAATATCAACTAATATACCGAATTTTTCTAAAAAATTTGCACCAATGATGGGAGTTGAAATATCAGCTAATATAAAAGGAAATTCGAAATCACGTCTTAATCCTAAATTAAGTTTCAAAAGTTTCGTTCCAAAAGTTTTGATAGAAGAACCGTTAGCTGCCGTTAAATTAAGATCAGAATTTCTTGTATACGATTTGAATTTGGAAAAAGGAACAACTGAAAATATTGCACCAGTGTCAATTAAAAAATTTAAATTATTGAATTTATCATAAATAAAGAGGCGGCGAGAGGGTTTTACATTGTTTCCATTATCAGCCACCATCATAATGGAACGCTTTAGTTTAAATTACTTGAATTAGATTGAATGTTATTTTTGTTAAAATTGCAAGGTGGAATGCATTTGTTGGCATTATGTTTAAATTTCTTATGATACCAACAAATTTGATCATAATTATTATTATTGTTACTTCGAGATCTTGAAAATCTTGAAAATCTTCTAAATCTTGAATTATTTCTTTCTCTAGATCTTGATCGTAATATTAATTCATTAATATCAGATGTTATGTTATTTAAATTTTGGAAAATGGCAGTAGTTAAATCTGTTAAATTTTTAACACATTGAGAAAGTACATTATTTTCAACACTAGCTATAAAAGCTGATTTAGAAGATTGAGGTTTATTAAGAATATCAAAAAGTTTGTCAGCTAAAATAATACTTTCATCTATATTTTGATTATTACTAGAAGTTAAGTGAATTTGAATTTGTTGGGGAAGTTTTCTGATCCATAATTTAAATAATAACTCTTGGCTAACTATTGAATTTGAACCTGTAAGAGATTTCATATATCGAAAAAGTTCTGATGGAGAACGATCACCTATTTCAGTCTTAGAAAATATTTGTTCTAATCTCTTTTCTTCACTAAGGGAATATCTTTCACATAAAGTTTTTTTGATAGTTTCATATTTGTTAAGTAAAGGTGGAGGATTAATTACATCTAAAATTTTTGAAATTGTATCACGTTGGAGCGAAATAAGTATATTTGGAAATTTCAGATTATCATCAAAAATCTGATTAATTTCAAATTGTATATATGTATATAAAAGTATAAATAGAAATAATACAGCTCACCAAAAAGAATGTTGGAGCTAACGAAATAAAAGGAAGATTCTGATGGTGATGTTGATAATAATTTTTTGATCAAAATGTAGATAAAGTAGATGGTTGTGATATCGCTAAAGATTGTTGAAACGAAATTGATGTTGCTTTTCGTTGTAGTAGTAATAAGTTCGATTGCTCGTTGTTGTTAAATCGGTCGTTATTATTGCTGTTAGATGAATATTTGTTGATGTAGTTGTTGTAACAGCTTTATTGACAAACTAAATGCGATTACGAATTATTATAGAGCAACCTTCAGGTCGAATCGGCTGAGCTTTCCGTCGAATTAATCGATTTGGCTTCACCTGGTCCCTACATCGACAAACCTTGTTCCTCCAAAACTGCTTTAGCTGAACAAACGTCTCGGGAAAATTTCGTAACTCCCTCGATCGCTCTTGCATCAAAAGCCAAGGAGCCTGTTCCGAAAGCCAAGGAGCCTGTTACGAAAGCCAAGGAGCCTGTTCCGAAAGCCAAGGAGCCTGTTCCGAAGGCCAAAGAATTGATTATCGTTCCGCGTGATAAATCAGTTTTTGTATCTAGATTTCATAAAGATACAACTGTTGAAGACCTGAAGGCTTTCATATCATCTAAAATTGTTCCTGAAAAACTTTTCGTTAAAAAATTCAATTTTAATTATGAAAGAAATGTAGCTTCTTTCAAAATTGACGTCTCGCCTAAAGATTATGACACCGTTTTAAAGAAAACATTTTGGCCAGCCGGGACCTTTGTCCGCGAATTTGAAGAAAGGCCTAGATCCGTTAATAACAACTTACCAAAACTCGTCCTGCCTAGCAATAGCTCAAAAAACTAATAAATAAATCTGCCCTAAACATTTACTATCAAAATGTTCGGGGCTTAAATACTAAATTTACAGACTTTTATCTAAAAACTTTTAATTGTAACTTTCAAATAATTTCTTTTACCGAAACATGGCTTAAACCTCATATTTTTAATTCGGAAATCTTTAGTAAAGAATACCAAGTGTACAGAAATGATCGCTTGAACAGGGTCGGTGGAGGGGTACTAATTGCGGTTCATTCCTCAATTCCATCTGAAGAAATTAATGTAGCTGCAGGGGAATCCATTGAGTTCTTGTGCATTCGGATAAAAGCTGGCAAAGGGCATATTTACCTGGCAGTTATTTACATTCCTCCTTCTTCCGAACAGTCAGTTTACTTTCAAAGTGTTTCCTTGCTGAAACGTGTCGAGTCAAAAAAGACGCCCTTGGATTCTTTTATAGTCTTGGGCGACTTTAATCTTCCGCACGTTTCATGGAGCGAGGAAAACAATGAAATCATGCCGATTACATCTAAGGCTAATTGTACTGACTTTTTAGAAGAAATGTCGGATCTCTGTCTTCATCAGGTAAACGTCATTAAAAACAAATTCGGAAAGGTACTTGATTTGATATTTGTAGATGACGTTTCTAATTACTATGTGAATAGAACTGACCCTCTTATTTTCCCTGAAGATGCTTACCATCCTTCATTGGAGTTAATACACGAAATTATAAGCGATGATGATCATTGTTGCTCAAAAACGTCTGATTCGTGTTTTCGTTTTAACTTTGCTAAGGCTAATTATAAAAAACTTAATAGTGAACTATCTAAACTAGTCTGGCCAAACTATGATGGCAACGTTGAACAAAATGTTTTGCATTTTATTAACACGATCCACTGTCTGTTTGATAAATTTGTACCCAAACAGAAATACATATATGTTGAGCCCCTGCATCTGTGGGAAACTAAAGACTTGAGAGCCTTAAAAAATAAGAAATCTCGCATTTTTAAATTATATAAGAAGACAGGCTTGCGGAAAGTCTACCTTCAATACTCAACTTTACGACATAAATATTTTGCATTGAACAAAAAGTGCTACAATGATTATCTGAGAAAAATGAAAATGAACATTTTTCGTAACCCTAAATCGTTTTATGGTTTTGTGAATTCAAAACGCAGAGTGAGCGGATTTCCCTCATCTATGAGTTTTCGGGATTGTGTGTCTAGTGATAATCAAAGCATTGCCAATCTCTTTGCACAATTTTTCGAATCTAATTATTCCAAAGATAATTTAAATTTCAGCATATACCCGTACCATCTTTCTCAAAATAATACAATTAATGTTACCTATATAAATTCAGATGAAGTTTTAGATCACCTTAAATCACTGAAAGAGTCTTTTAGTTATGGTCCGGATATGATCCCCGCATGTTTCCTTAAAAAATGTGCGGATCATATTCATCTACCTTTGTCAAAGCTATTCAACCTGTCATTGAAATTTGGTATTTTTCCCACTGCTTGGAAAGAATCCTTCATTATTCCTTTACATAAAAGCGGTATTAGATCTTCGATTGAAAATTATCGAGGCATAGCAAAATTGTCTGTTATCCCAAAACTGTTTGAGTTGATTATAAGCAACCAGATAAAAAACTCGATTGAGTCATTGATTGTGAACTCTCAGCATGGTTTCTGTAGGGGTAAATCAACCATCACTAACCTTCTGGAATTTACAACAAGTGTTTCTAATGGGTTCAGGGAAAATGCTAAAACGGATGTTATTTATACTGACTTTAGTAAAGCCTTTGACAAGGTTAATCACAATTTACTTATCCACAAGCTTCAACTACTGGGTTTTCAACCTATCCTCCTAAACTGGATTTCTTCTTACATTTCTAACAGAACACAAAGAGTTGTTTATAAGAATGCATATTCATTTAGTATTTATGTGTCCTCTGGGGTTCCGCAGGGCAGCCATCTCGGACCGACTCTGTTCTTGTTGTTCATTAACGACATCTCATGTGCTATAAATTATTCTAAAGTTTTAATGTACGCAGATGATGTGAAACTTTTCAGGTCCTACACCACACCGGAGGAAAGATCGCTCCTTCAAAATGATTTAAACGGTATGGTTACGTGGTGCAATATAAATCTTATGCCACTAAATCTAAATAAATGTAAATTTATGTGCTTTTCGCGGAGTAATGTCGAACCCATAGCTTACGCCATTAATAATCATGATCTGGAGCGAGTTTATGAGTTTGTCGACTTAGGTGTAAGATTCGATTATAAACTTAATTTCAACCTTCACATCAACGTCATGATAAATAAAGCTAAAAGTGTTCTAGCGTTTGTAAAACGTTGGTCTAAGGAATTTAGTGACCCCTACGTAACTAAAGACCTTTTCACAACCTTAGTAAGACCGACACTAGAATACGCATCTATAATCTGGAATCCGAGTTACAAAATTCATTCTGATCGACTTGAATCGATTCAAAAACAATTTTTACTTTTTGCATTAAGAAATTTGAATTGGAACCCTCATTGCAATCTTCCTTCGTACACTAGTCGCTTAAAACTTATTAACCTTCCAACTTTAGCTAGTCGTAGGGAAACTCTGGGTGTAATATTCGTAACGAAACTGCTGAAGGGATCAATAAATAGTCCATTTCTTCTTTCTGAAATAAGTTTAAACATTCCTGCCCGTCCATCAAGACATTACCAGCCCATATTTTTAAAACAATGTAAAACTAATTTTGAATTATATGAGCCATTCCGATATCTATGCAAAAGTTTTAACACATACTCTACCTACTTTGACATCTCTGACTCTCTATCCATTATAAGGAAAACTCTTCTTTCAATTCTTAACAAATAACAATTTGTCTACTAGATATAGTTTCCTTCTACTAATTTAGGATAATATGTATTTTATTGTTAACTAAGTAATTGCTTCTAAGTGTATATATAAACTTAAGTATGTGTAATCAGCTGATGAATTTATATTCTGTAGCTGAGCAGCATAAGAACTCGACGTTTAACAAACTCCAGCCACTCAACACCTTGGCAAAATTAAAAATATATATCCGTGCGTCATGCGGATTGCGCCCCTCGCGGCGGTCGGGCGGGATATGGAGGGTAAACCGTTGGGAATTATTATTATTATTATTATTATTTGCTGTTGTAGCTGTTGTTGTTGGAGATATGCCAATTGCAGAAAAAGTTGTGGCTAAAATTTTCAATTTATACTTTGAATTTTCGGATAATTGCAATCATTGATTGTTGTTTAGGTATTTAGATTAATTGCCGTTGCGGTTTATGCATTGTTTAATATATGTAATTAAATTTGGATTTATCAAGATTCCGTTAAAATGTTCAAACTTTTAATTGTTGTGTCGTAGTTGACGATTTCAAATATTAATGGCACAACTAGTCGACGCAAGAAATTAATATACATATATTCGTTCAAATAATTAGTTCGCAGGATCGCCAAAATGTATTGTACATATATTTTATTTTATTATATTTATAAATTGAAAGTTGATGTTATTTTGTAGAAAATTGAAAATCTGATAAAAAAATTTTACTTTTTTGATAATCATAAATTTCAAAGAATAAAAGATAAAATATTTAACAAATAATTGAAAGTAATTACTTAACAAAGTAACTCCTACAGTATTTAACTATAAATCTGATGTCGATGTTGTGATATCGTTTCAAATCTGATAAGGAGTAATCTAATAAGTCGTCCATACCATCGGCATCCCGAAGTTTTGGGTGAAAATTTTTTGGTCATACATGAAGTAGTTGTTGTCTTTTAAGCAAAAATTAAGGATTTGAGGGAACGTATTCTTTGGTATTTTGGTTTGTGTTTGAATTTTTTTGAATTTGTTCATTATTATTTTTATGGCGAGGTAGGTCGGTATGTTGGTGAATCTCGTCGTTTTTGATGTGTAAACATCTTTGCTGTAGCAACGAGTAATTTCGAAAAACAGGTAAAGTTTACGCGTAAACATGTAAATGTGTAAATGCGTAAACCGTAAATGACCTTGGCATTGTCAGTGGTAGGTAGGTAGCTATGCAATATTGGTATCAAATGAAAGGTTTTGAGCAGGACTTCGATATGAAGCTCTTTTCATTGTGACCCCTAGACCGGGTCTCCAGATATGGGTCAAAACGAGGACCCGGATGATCCTTGAATGTTTCTGAGCAAAATTGGTATCAAATAAAAGGATTTGAGGAAGGCTTCTACAGAGAGCTCTACTCTTTATGATTCCTAGGTCGGGTCCCGAGATATGGGTCAAAACGAGGACTCGGATGATCTTGTAGATATGTTTCTGAGCAATATTGGTATCAAATGAAAGGTTTTGAGCAAGGCTTCTACAGGAGCTCTACTCTTTATGAGTCCTAGGTCGGGTCCCGAGATATGGGTCAAAACGGATAATCTTGCATTTTTCTAAGCAATATTGGTGTTAAATGACAGATTTGAGCAGGCCTCCTACACTAAGCTCTACCTCTTATGATTCCTAGGTCGGCTCCCGAGATATGGATCAAAACGAGGACCCGGATGATCCTTGAATGTTTTTAAGCAATATTGGTATCAAATGAAAGGTTTTGAGCAGGATTTCTACACGGAGCCCCGAGATATTGGTCGAACGTGGACCCAAATGATCTTGCATGTTTCTGAGCTAAACAAAACAAATCAAAATCAGAAATCAAAAATTAAAAATCAAAAATCAAAAACCAAATACCAAAACAAACAAAAACAGCAAAATGTAGCAGTGACAATGACAAAAAAAAATTATAAAAACGACAGTCGCGTTGTAATCCATAGAAAACCAGGGGAAAAAGAATAAGGCAAAGGGAATAAAAATCCGATTTCGAAACTGTTTACTCAACAATGTTAATGAGTACTCGTTACTCACGCTTTCTTTTTTTTTTAGCTCTATGTTGTCTAGTCTTTCTTTTCATTTGATTTGCTTTTAATTTGCTTTTAATGTTGTATTCGTCTGATGTAATATTGTTTAGAATTTTTCCTATAAATTTGGATAATTTGTAACACGGTACCCCGCCAGGTGATGCGATCGGGCGAAGAGGTAGGTTATCTTTGTGTATCTTGGGAAGACCGTAAAGACGCGGGGCAAAGGCTGAATTACATGTGAGTTGTTGCTTTTCCGTGAAGTTAATTATTTTGTTCTTGTATAAGTTTTCAATTATAGCGTTATTCTGTTTATATAACGTATTTGTTGGGTCATTTCTCGCTGGTCTATATGTATTCTTGTCTAACAGTAACTCATTCATTTTTTCTTTGTATTCATGACTGTACATTGCAACTGTCTTATTTCCTTTGTCTGAATCTGTGATAATGATTTCACAAAATGTATATTTAAATTGGCGTGAAAAAATGTTGCTGGCATGATGTTCCTAGCATGTTGCGCAACTTTTCACGGCAGGAACTCAGTGAGCCGTTTTCTCGAGTGGGCCACCTAAAATCGATTTTTCGATATTTTATGGTTTATGGATCAATTTTGAAAGCTAACCAACATTGTAATATGATCGCAAAAGCGTTTTTGCTAGTTTTGATTTTTCAGCGAGTTATTCGCGGTCAAAGTTTTCTTCATGGTTTTTAATTTTTTTGAATAACTCGGTAACCTGTGCTTCGATTCTATTGATCTTTTCGGCATTAGTTAGGAAACTTATTTAGCAACAAGATGTAGTGGTCAGTTTTTGAAATTTCAAAAATGGCATAACTCAAAAGTAAATTTTTTGAAAAAAAATCGCGCCTTTTCCCCGTTTTTTCCACGTTCTCATATATTTAAGAAAAACACCAATCAGCAGTCTATGCGCTTAATATCAGGCTTCAGTAATTTTGGTAACTCCCTACCAGAAAAAAGTTACAAAAGTAATATTTTTTCTACTTTACAGCTCAAATGCAAGTTAGGGTTAAATATAGAGCATCACAAGACTAAAATAATGACATATCAATTTTAAAAATCGGATGTAAGATAACGGAATTACAATAAAAAAAACTATTTCCGCGGTATTTTGTGTGATAAAAAAAAAATTGTCCCGAAAGCCCTTAGGGTCAATTAACCGAGTTTTTCGTTCACAAATGAATCGTCCATTTTCAAAACCGGCCATCTCCAAAATTTTAATTTTTTAAGCTAGGTATCAGATCCAATTCTAAAACATCACCTGTATTTAATATTAAAACAATTTCTTAGCCAAAACCTGCCATATTCAAGTCCAATTACTCTATAATAATAATAAACACAAATCGTTTTAGCCAATTGTTTCTTAAGAGCTGTTTTTTGAATTTTTCTCACAAACGACTTGAGTGGAGATGGCCGGTTTTGAAAATAGACGATTCAAATATCCTTTTGTTTCACCTGAAAAAAACTACCAAAAATAAAGTATTTAACAGATCCTAGTGATATTAGGCTTAAAATGTTTGCAATTTAACAAGCTAATTTTTGGAAAAATAAAACTTTCCTAATTCTTATAGAAAACCTACTTTTAAAACCAAAGTTTTTGCTTTCGATCGCAAAAAACCAATAATTAGACTGCTGATTGGTGTTTTTTCCTAAACATATGAGAACGTGGAAAAAACGGGGAAAAAGCGCGATTATTTTCAAAAAATGTACTTTCGAGTTATACCATTTTTGAAATTTCAAAAACTGACAACTACAACTTGTCGCTAAATAAGTTTCCTAACTAATGCCGGAAACATTAATAGAATCGAAGCATTGGTTACCGAGTTATTCAAAACAATTAAAAACTGTTAAGAAAACTTTGACCGCGAATAACTCGCTGAAAAATCAAAACTAGCAAAAACGCTTTTGCTATCATTTACAATGCTTGTTAGCTTTCAAAGTTGATCTATAAACCATATAATATCGAAAAGTCGATTTTAGGTGGCCCACTTGAGAAAACTTCACTCAGTACAACTTTGTCGTGCAATATCTGTGAAATTTCATACATGTTTCACAGCCAGTTTTTTTTATGGATTTTGACAGCAGTTTCACGTGAAACTTTAACTTAGTACTATGCTTTAGGCAAATCCATGAAAGGCAACACGAAAGCACCGCAGAAAGTTGGGCAAAATTAAATTTTATCATCCACCTTAATTTGGTTTGTATGATATTTAATAATTTATGATTTTTATTTGATCTTTCGGCAAATAAACTATATGTGAGCGTTAATTTTTAAATTGTTACTCGATTTTGTTTTGTATATGTCAAGCAAAGCGATAATGTTTGCCACTATCACCAACACCGTCGGCGTTACCGAAATGACGTTTTCGGCAAATCGTCATTATGACGTCCATTGCATTATGGGTCCATTGCATTTTCCACCGCGATGAATTGCTGTTATATGCAAAGAAAAACTTCAAAGAAAAAATTGTGAAATAATGATAAGAAGAGTGATTTACGTGTGTATGTAGGTTTTGGAAATGAAAATATATTTTCACCCAAGAATAAATGCATTTTCTGAAGTTGATAATTATTGTTTGACTACTATAAAAAAGCAGATAACGAATTATGAATGTGTATTACCAAAAATTTACCATTTCAGTAAAAACTTTCGTCTCAATAAAGACGCGTTCAAATAAATATTGCAGGTGGTAGAAAGTCGGCTTCAGTATAATGCGCCCGCCGTATTTATTTGCAAACCACTAAGAATGTTTCAATGAATCCTTCAGGAAAAGTTCTGTGAATGATAATTTTACTAGTTATAACACCCCCGACTACGCAAAATTACTGTAAATCTCTCCAGATCTAACTCCAGAAAGGGAGTTCTGTCGGCTAAGGGTTACTTTTCAAAGCGCGGCGGCCTTCGCAATGCATAAGGGTGCTCTACGCAAAAATACTGTGTTATTAATGAATTATAAGTTTCCACAAGATTTCCTTTGCATTTTAGTGATCTATCGCCAAAAAAAAAGAAACGAAAAATTCCGGTGCCGGGTACATTGTTATTGAAATTTTCCCCTGTTTTTGTATACAATTTGCTTTTATGTAGTTCAAAATAATTCTATGAAAAACAGAAAAAAAACAAAGTAAAGATTTCTTTCACGAAAAATTAAGACTATTTTTTTATTTTCAGCCTCTAATTAAATTTACGCTTGTTTACTTAAAGTAAAAGGATTGCTATGATCTCTCAAAAACTTTCCTTCGATCAGAGAAATCCTTTGCTCCTCTTCCTCTACTAATAAAGCTGCTATCGCTATAGAATCCATTATTTTATTATTTAAATAAATTGTTTTTAGTAAAATAAAGTAAAAATGTATTTGGTTTTATCAAAAAGATAAGAAACCTGAGAAAAACCCGCTCAATTTCGCATCAGCACTTAGTAACGCTGATTCGAACATAGTTCATATAGTTGGCAACACTTAACTTCGAACCGACGGGGTAGCTGATACGATTTTCGACGAGTTCGGCACCGTGGCTTTCGGTGTTTCGGTATTTCGTTCGGTGTTAGTGATATTGGCAGTTGTATCAGACATCGCTTTTACATTCATATGCATGTATATAAGGGAAATATAACACGAACCTTTATATTACACTTTAAGACTGCACGGAGTCTGACAGCTGTGCAAGTTCAATAGAACGTAAGCTGTTCCAACAAAACCGGTCATATTATAAACTTAATAAGAAATCTCCAACAAACAAGAAGCCTAAAAAAACAAAAATGGCGATTCCTGTACAAACACCAAGAGTTCCTTTGTTTGGATCATATGTGAGCCCTCCGGAGGTTCCCCATCATTACCAAAGAGATGTGCCAGACCCAAGTAAGGATATTTCCGAATCTATTAGTAATAGAAAAATATGAAATTTTTTATTTACAGAAAAGTTAAGCGAGCACTGCACAATTGATCCTGTGAAAATTGACACATCACCAGAAGTATGAAAATATCTTTAATATCACTACTCGACAAATTTTGATCAACTTTAACCACCAAAAATGAAGTAATACTTTTCTAAAGCGAAATTTTACGCTGATTCCGAATATCATCTCCATTTTTTTGTGGCAGACCCAGCCATATATACAAGACATTGCATCACATAAGTGCATCAAGAAGTTTTATTAGACATCGTGGCGATTTGACATCTAGGAAGTGCTGGTAGAGAGAGCTCCAACAAATATTTTTTGCCTTCACACTCCAAAATTGGTCGAGTCGTTTGGTTACAATGGCAAAAATAATGAAAAAAAATTTGAAAAAAATCGAGTTTTTTTTAAAGAAATTTCAGATTCGACTGACCTAAAATCAGAAAAATTGTACGGGGAAAAAAGATAGCCCCCCTATCCTATAGAGAATTTAATTGTGAACATTTTAAGACAAAACGTGTAATGATCGGCTGTACCGTTATTTATATTTATCTATTTTTATTGAAAGTCCTTAACCAAAAATTTTTCGGAAGAGTAAAATTTCAACAACAAAATTGGGTTTATTCATAAAACTTTATTAAAGAGTAATACTCAAGATTATTTAATTCCATTTATTACGTGTTTTGAAGTGCACAATTAACTCTCCAAACAGCGATTAATAGGAAAAAAATTAGTTGAATAAAAAAATATCTGCATTTCGCCATTTTAAAGAGAGGATAAATAATGAGCGATGTGAGTAAGTACTTTTGACTTCTCTTTTGTGATTTTCTGCATTTGTTACACGTACGATTGTCTAAAAAATAATCTCCCATCATATCCTCGTACCAAGACCCTTGATATCGCCATTCAAAAACTATTAAGTCCTGATGAAATCTCTCACCCTGTTCATCACTTTCAGCGCCTAAGTTTGTAGGGAATGGATGATATTCGGAATCAGCGTAAAATTTCGCTTTAGAAAAGTATTATTTTGCTCCTGGTGATTTTTGGTGTCGAGTAGTGTATTTTTTACTATACATTACATATGTACATATCCTAATCATTTCTTAACCTTTTTAAGTATACCATGGTTCCTGAAAATATCTGTTTATTTGAAGCTAATACTTTGCCGGAGCTTAATATTAATGCAAAAAGTCTAAAAGAATTGGAGAAAACAGCGAAACGTCGATTAAAAGAGGATAATACAAGACTACGAAAATTACAAGAGAAAGAAAAAGAACAGGAAAAAAAGCACAAACGCAAACTAAAACAAACTGCAAAAGGATTATCCGATAATGATTCTCATTTCGGCAAGTTATTAATATCAGATGATGAAATACCACAATTCCTTGTAAGATGCGTAGAATTTATTGAAAAGGAAGGACTTGATTCTGAAGGGATATACAGGGTTCCAGGAAGTCGAGCCCACGTTGATTTGTTATTTCAAAAGTTCGAAGAAGGTGAGTTGCAAAAAAATACTCTTAGGGCCGGTTTTTCAATCTTCGGATAAGAGTTGAATAAGAATTTATTCGACGAATAAGACTAACCCGTTTTTCAAGAGGCGTGTAAGTGTTATTCGAAGAATAATTACTCTAACAGGTGAATAAATTTATCTGGCCATTCATCGGCCAGATAACGACCGGTTAGCGACTGTTTCACATTGATATTGTTTAAAAACTATTTTTTAGCATGACATTTAGCAAACACTACCATTCTAAAATGGAATTAAACAATATTTTTGACGACATTTTAATTGAAGAGGAACTAGAAACGCTTGCAAATCTTAGAAAAGAGAAATTGGTAAAACTATGGCCTGACCATTTCGTTCATTAGGAGTGCACTGAGTTCTTTCGAAGATTAAGGATGAAATTGGCATTTTTTACAGTATTTTCTAATATTTTGTCGCTTTCTAGAACTTTCATCTTTGTTTTATTTGACAAAATTCATATGTGTATGTACATATGTATGCATGGAGGAACTAGTAGGGTGAACTCATCCCGCTTGTAGGAGTTACTTTGTTAAGTAATTACTTTCAATTATTTGTTAAATATTTTATCTTTTATTCTTTGAAATATATGATTATCAAAAAAGTAAAATTTGTATTATTAGATTTTGAATTTGGAAAAAGGAACAACTGAAACTATTGCACCAGTGTCAATTAAAAAATTTAAATTATTGAATTTATCATAAATAAATAGGCGGCGAGAGGGTTTCACATTGTTTCCATTATCAGCCACCATCATAATGGAACGCTTTAGTTTAAATTACTTGAATTAGATTGAATATTAACACCGCTAAACATCTGATCGAATGAGCTCTCCTTATAATGCCTCCATGTATGTATGTATGTATGTACATTAGAGTGGCCCTTACGCCTAAGGAAAAATTTTTTTTCTACTTCTTTGAGACGTTACCCCCTGAAATGGTTTCATGTGCGAAGAAAATATTTCCTGTTTAATATTTGCTCGATTGGTCAACGTTAACCCGTGCCACAATGTGTTGAAATAATGAACCAATGGTTATATGGTTCGGTGGACGTTTATATTTGAGGAATCCCCTTATATTTCTGAATTGTAGTAGATTACAAGGTTGTTATTTATTAGACTCCACAAATAAATTATTTATAAACAAAATATACTGATATTCTATATGTTGAAATACTCAATTAAATAACTCCAAAGAAGGAAATGAAATAAGTTCCAACATAATGCGAGTTATTTCATAGCGAAATAAGTCCTATTTTGTATGGAAATATTTGCAGTTTTTTCATTTTTTTTTTTGAAGTTACTTTATTTGGTAATTTTTTCACTGCGCCAGCGTTTGCTACTGACAACTTTTATTTTTTCCTATAACACTTTGCAACAGCACTTTTGAGCAAGCTAATTCTCACACAGAATGAAATACCAATATCCACATAGTAAAACCCCCAAACAATTGCAATAGCTGTAGCTTTGTAGACTACTTTACCCTCTAACACCCCGACGATGACGTCGCTTTTACTCCTTTTTAGAAAGTCCGCAAAAAATATTATTTCGAAGGTCGTTAGAAGGTTAAATAGTTATAGAAAATTGTTCGCCACAGAATTTTACTAGGTATCCACAGACAAAAGAACCTAGATACCACAGTCCAGGGACCTTATGGAGGTGATTTTTGTGACAACTTGGGACTTTTCTTACTATGTAGAAAATGTAGAAAATTGGAAACTTTCAATATTCTAAGTGCCTGGAAGATGAATAGGAAACCGACATTGAGGACTCTATCATGAATAGTGCTGGACCGTCTTGATATTATGTTTGTGAAGCATTTTCAAACGGCAGTTACGCTAACTACGCGTAAAATGACCATGATATGGACACAAACTTTCCCCATGCCGACAGAGACTCACTTTTGCTATGTTTGTAAAAAACTAATTTGTCTCATATATGCTACAAAGGTATGTGTGGCATGTGCTTCAGTTAACTGGCTTCCCCAGTGGCACGTTTTAAAATTATTGTATTGGAAGAAAAGAATATAGACTACGATTTTAAATTAATACATAACTCTAAAGTGAAATGTTTGAATTTTGTTGTTGTACTATGTTGCTTTATACGTAGAGCTCCTGCCAAACGATGCAATGAATGTGCTTTCCGAAAGTGTCAAATCATTGAAAGAACTTTCATGAGTATCCACAAGACGCAATGAAAGTGCTTTCAGAAAGCACTTTTTACCTCCACTTTCCGAAAACTTTCAGGAATTACTTTTCGTTTGTCCACACGGTGAAAGGGAAATGAGTTTTTGAAAGTAATTTCTGGCAGCTGTCAAATTAAATTCAAACAGCTGTGAGAGCAAGACAGATGTAGGAGAGCAAACAGCTTGTTGTGTGACTCACACAGTGTGATGCTAGCCACACACCTTGCAATTTTTCATACAACTTGAGCAATTTGCGCTGGAAATCGCAACATTTTTGGGGCTGTTGTATGAAGTTGTGTATCGGTTGTACGAAAAATCAAAAAGTTTTGATTTTTTGGCAAGTTGTACAACTTGGTTGCATCGTTTGGGGGCATGTTGTTCAACATTTCATTTTATGAGAATTCTTGAAGTGAACACATCAAATTAAAATAAGTAAAAATAAGCGAATTCAACACAAAAAACATAAATATTTGTAGAATAAATAACGCAAAATGGAAAGCTTGCAGGAAAAATTTTTTTGTAATATTTTTTCTTTTAATTATCGTACTTTTGCTGTACGTTCTTCTTCTTCATACAAGCGCAATATTATCCTATTCCATGTTCACTCAAAGTAATTTTTTACAAAATGAGATTGTATAACATGGTTGTACAATAAATTGCACCGCATGTAAGCAAACAGTCCAACTCGATTGCAACCGAGTTGGGTCAACGGTCGCACCGTGTATGGCTGCGGTAAGAGCAAACAGCTGTGCGTGGAATGGTGATGGTGGAGACTTTTGTGTTTTTTGTGTTCATATGAAAAATATAACGTGATAATTAATTATTTTAATAATTGTATTTTGTTTATACATATGTATTTTTATAAAGAAAACATTTACATGCCGGTTCGATCATTTGACAACACTCGTATCAGCTAGCAACTTTTAGAAAGTAAAACACTTTCAGATGTAACAATTGAAAGTGAAAAGTATTTCTCAAAAGTATTTTTCTCGCAGCTAGACGATGAAAGTTTTTCGTAAGAAAGTAATTGCTGAAATTTCGGAAAACACTTTCAGAAAGTACTTTTTTGGTGGCTACACGAGAAAATTTTACTTTTTCACTTTCTGAAAGCACTTTCATTGCATCGTCTGGCAGGAGCTTAATAAACAAAATTTAATGTCATCTACATACGTACATACATCTTATACGATTATAGCTACTCAAGCAATTGTAACGGTATAAAAAAAATAAAAGTATTTTGATTAATTTTATGCAAATTTAAACTTGTAAACATCTCAGAGTTCGGTTTTCGGGTATACCTACGCACATACATATATTTATCGCAGCATAGCCAAAAGCAGCGCTTACTAAAATTGATGTTGTTAATTTTTCAACTTCAACTCTCTGTGGCACGGGCTAGAGTTGTTCAATTGGGCCAAAATTTTCAGGGTATTATTTTTTTATTAAACAAGAACATATCAGGGGGTAACATCTGCAAATTTCCGACTTTCGAAAATAAGGGCCACTCTAATGTACATACATAAACATTGAATCATTTGCCGCCTTTTTCACACTCAAGATGTTTTCAATGCTTCTTATTCGCTCTACTATTTGTACGAAAAATCAGGTTGCCATATGTCATTGGAGCACACAAGGGGGGGTTTTGGGGTTAAACCCCCCCCCAATATTTGACAGCACCATAAAAAAATAATTTTATAAAAAATGGTACATGCACAAATATTTCTGTAAATACATGGTGTAAAATCTATGAATATTCGTTTATGTACATTGCGAATGTTTGTCTACAACTACTGATTATGTTTATAAACAAGCAGTGTGGAGACATTTCCCTAAAACATGCTGTGGATATTAGCTGAGGTTTGTTATACTCAGCTGTACTAGTACACAGAGTATTATAGTTTTAATCACATAAAGGTGGATTGTAACAGAATGAAATAATCGAGATAGATATAGACTTATATATATTAAAATGATCAGGGTGAAAAGAGAAATCGATTGAGCCATATCCGTCCATCCGTCCGTCTGTCCGACCGTCTGTAAACACTCTAACTCGCGCAAAAATTGAGGTATTTTGATGAAATTTGAAATGCAAGTTGGTATCGAGACTGGGACGGTTGGTATTGAAAATGGGCGAAATCGGACCATGACCACGCCCACATTTCCTATATAGAAAAAATCGGAAATTTGGTATCTCAGTCACTAATATAGCTGAAGCGATGAAATTTTACCCACGTGTTTTGCTCAGGCCCCTATGAAGAACTATGATAAAATTTTGGAAAATGGGCGATACCACGCCCACTTATTAAAGGTCAAACATTGAAAGTTTTATAGGTCATAACTCAGAAACCGTAGCAGATATATCGACGAAATTTGGTACGCGTAATTTACTTACTTAGGAAAATGTTTGGACGAAAAATTGCCTAAATCGATTGACGACCACGCCCAAATTTATATATGGGAACTATTAATGGGCCTAATAGATATATTTTAATTGATATCTTTGTCAAATATAAAGATATGTCATTGAAATTTTGTGCCATGAAAGCAACTATAGACATAAAACAAAAAATAGAAAAATGTTGGGAAATGGGCGTGGCACTGCCTCTTTTCAGACAAAGGAATCTACGAGATTTCGGAACCCATAACTCTACAAATAATTAAGATGTTATGACGAAAATCAGTTTTTACACTTTAATAACTTGTGGTAATACATGCTCAAAAATTAAACGAAATCGGTTTATGACCACGCCTACTTTTTAACAAAGATATTTCTGGAACACCCTTTGGGAATTTGTAACGAGACATCTTTGTAACTAGAAGTCATAAAGGAATGAAATTTTGCACTAACAATAATATTTATGTATATGCTTAGTTGGATGATTGATAAAAATTTTGAAAATGGGCGTGGCTGCGCCCACTTTATGCGGCACTCGATTCATATAAAATACACCCTAATTGAACAAACGCAAACAAACAATAAAAGAATACAGCTGAGTATCTAATGTTCGATTCCACTCGACCTTAGGCTTCCTTACTTGTTAGTTTTAGTTTAAATACAGAGAAAATGCAATGAATTGAGATTTAAAAGGTGCCTTTGTTTAATGTGTGCATACGTAGGTCCACTGCCCAAACATAAATTTAATTAAAAATTGTCTGGACGAGTTTTAATTTTTTTTTTAAATAATTTTCCGTTGGATATTGAAAAACCCCCCCCCCCCCCCAAAATATTTTTCTGTGTGCGCCACTGCCACATGTATGCAAATACAATGGAATAGTTATCCAGCACTTATCTAATGAAAAACTCAAAGTTTCTATTCAACAGAATAAGCGAGGGAATTAATTTATTCGTTGGATTGCTATCTGGAGTTTTGTCTGAGCTTTGAAAAACCGGCCTTTAATGTAATACATACTCATATTCTTATAACACATAAATACTCCTCTTATGGCAAACAACTTATCTCTAAACCAATCCATAGCTTTATAACCAGAGCTGGGCGCTAAGGATTATAATTATATTTTGATTACGATTACACTGTGGAACAAATTCAGGTCAACAAAAGTTAACTCGGTTCTGAAAGTTAGGGGTGAAAATAGAGGCTAAATTAGAAGACCCGTATCGCGGCGTTTGCTTAGGTTAGTTCGAATTTGTTTTTAAGCGACCTTTGAACTTTGCAGGCAAATGCCGATTTTCAGCATATTGTTTGTATGGTTTTTTGGCTATAACTCGTCGACTAAATTTCCTATACATGGGTTCTATAACATTTTTCTCTACCTCTTAAAGTTTCTGAAATATTGATTATTCAATTTGAATTTTTTCGATTTTTTAAAGAAAAAATTGTCCTTGTCAGGCAATATCTTTAAAACCAATATTTTCACCTTCGGTTTTACTCCTTTACGTGAAGCTACATTCTATTAGCAAAAAGATAAGCTATCAATGAAGAAAATCCATGGTAAAATGGAATAGTTATAGGCGATCAAGTAAATACAGCCAAGTCGCGCAATGCTACTACATGGATATATTTTATGCATGTTATATTCGTAAATGTGCTCGTATCTACTGCGCTAAAAATACGCTGCTACTGCAAATGTTGAAAAATTTTTTTAATTATTAATTTGCATGTGCGAGCATGTATTTCAACAGTTCGCTTGTACGAAATAAATAAAAGTTGCACAGGTCAGTGTACCGTATTTTCCACCAGCTGTGTCAACAAAGGATTCCGCATATCCTTTTGTATTAATTTAATTTTTTTACTTAAAACTTTTCATAACATTTCAAAATTATATTTTTTTCAAACAGAAAGAAAAAAGACTAAGTTTTGTGGAAAATATATTCAGAAAGCATGAAAAAATTTTTTTTCAACATTTGCAGTACCCAGCAAAAATCTGGTCATCGCTATTACCTGTCAGGCATGATAGAAGGCCTTGCCATGGAACATCTGGCGAGTTCATCACTTCTTTCACGCATTGCCAGTAATGCAGAGTGGAATGAGCTTCCATTACCTATTCCATGTAATGCAAAGTAGAATGGAGCGCGAAAAATGAACTGGAATAAATACCCCTGGAAATTTTAATCATGCCTTACATTTTTCGCCTTCTTTCTCTGCGTCCCTGTAAGGCATTCTTTATTTGATTCACTAGAATGCTTGCGGTATTGCGTTATTTATTCGTTCGGCGGTAATGCATAGGGGAAGTCCTTCCCTCCAATGACAAGCCCATGTTAATGTCAGGCATTCTGTCAACGAATGTGGAAGCGATTGCCAGGGGTTTTCTGGATTACCCTCTTAATTCCACGGTTATCGAGTTTTTTGGTGGGTAGCAGCGTATTGGCAGCGCAGTAGATACGAGCCCATTTACGGGTATAACATGCATAAAATATATCCATGTAGTAGCATTGCGCGACTTGGCTGTATTTACTTGATCGCCTATAACTTTTCCATTTTACCATGGATTTTCTTCGTTGATAGCTTATTTTTTTGCTAATAGAATGTAGCTTTACGCAAAGGAGTAAAACCGATGGTGAAAATATTGGTTTTAATATTGCCTGACAAAGACAATTTTTTCTTTAAAAAATCGAAAAAATTCAAATTTAATAATCAATATTTCAGAAACTTTAAGAGGTAGAGAAAAATGTTAGAACCCATGTATAGAAAATTTAAGTTTCTTTCGTTTGCTGTCACTCCAACAAAAAAATCTCAATTAGTCGACGAGTTATAGCCAAAAAACCATACAAACAATATGCTGAAAATCGGCATTTGCCTGTAAAGTTCAAAGGTCGATTAAAAACAAATTCGAACTAACCTAAGCAAACGCCGCGATACGGGTCTTCTAATTTAGCCTCTATTTGCACCCCTAACTTTCAGAACCGAGTTAACTTTTGTTGACTTGAATTTGTTCCACAGTGTTACAGTAATCGTAATCCTAAAAATTTAACGATTACGATTACTGTTACTGGGCGCAAAGGATTGAAATTATATTTTGATTACGATTACAGTAATCTTAATCTTAAAAATTTAACGATTACGATTACTGTAATTGTAATCGTACGATCTATGATTACGATTACAGTAATCGTAATCCTAAAAATTAACGATTACGATTACAGTAATTGTTATCGTACGTTCTATTACTGTAATCGTAATCCTAAAAATTTTAAGATTACAATTACAGTAATCGTAATCGCAAAAATTTCAATTACGATTACAGTAATCGTAATCCTAAAAATTTAACGATTACGATTACAGTAATTTTCATTGTACATTTTATGATTAGGATTAAAGTAATTGTAATCTTTAAATTTTTAGGATTACGATTACTGTAACAGTAATTGTAAAAATTTTGATTACGATTTAATTATATTTTGTACAGTCTAACTTGTTATACATTACCAGAACATTCTCTTAACTGCTTATACATATGTATGTATATACATACATATGTGGTTACCATACAGTTACAGTTTGTATGTACGTAGGTATGTACATATTTCCTTTAAAGATTTTAAAAATGAAACAAGCAAATTATATTCTTTTCATTTCATTTTCCAACAACATACTTATGTATGTATATATATACGTATATTAGGATAGAATAATAAAATACATACATATATACAACAATTTTCATTAAGCACATTTACATACCGGCGTACCATACGAAAACTAGCACATTTAAAATTTCTGACGAAAGCTGGCAATTAATAAATTCTGTACGAAAAATGGCACATTTGAGTTTTGGCTGGCGAAAAGCAGCAAACATATATATTGTTATCCTCAGCTGTACTAGTACACAGAGTATTATAGTTTTAATCACATAACGGTGGATTGTAACAGAATGAAATATTCGAGATAGATATAGACTTATATATATCAAAATAATCAGGGTGAAAAGAGAAATCGTTTGAGCCATGTCCGTCCGCCTGTCCGTCCGTCCGTCTGTAAACACTCTAACTCGCGCAAAAATTTAGATATTTTGATGAAATTTAAAATGCAAGTTGGTATCGACACTGGGACGGTTGGTATTGAAAATGGGCGAAATCGGACCATGACCACGCCCACTTTTCTTATATAGAAAAAATCGGAAATGTGGCCACTAATACAGCTAGAGTGATGAAATTTTACCGTGTTGAGCTCAGGCCCCTATGAAGAAATTTGATGAAATTTTGGAAACTGGGCGGTGCCACACCCACTTATTAAGGGTCAAACATTGAAAGTTTTATATGTCATAACTCAGAGACCGTTGAAGATATATCGATGAAATTTGGTATACGTGATTTACTTACTTAGGCAAACGTTTGGACGGAAAATTGTTAAAATCGGTTGACGGCCACGCCCACTTTTATATATGTGTATTATAAAGTGACCTAATAAAAACATTTTAAGCGATATCTCTGTCAAATATAAAGATATATCATTGAAATTTTATAGCAGGAGTCCAACTGTGGACATAAAACGAAAAACACAAAAATTTTGGAAAATGGGCGTGGCACCGCCTCTTTTTGGAAGCAGGAATATACGAGATTTCTTAGCCTATAATTCGACAAATAATTAAGATATTATGACGACACTTGGTGTATATACTTTTATTACTTGTGGTAATATATATTGAAAATTTTAGCGAAATCGGTTGACGACCACGCCCACTTTTATATATGGGTATTATAAAGTGGCCTGATAAAAATATTTTAAGCGATATCTTTGTTAAATATAAAGATAATTCATTGAAATTTTGTGGCATGAGTTCCACAATAGACCGGAAACAAGAAATAGAAAAATTTTGGAAAATGGGCGTGGCACCGCCTCTTGTTAGACAAAGGGATATACGAGATTTCTTAGCCTATAACTCGGAAAATAATTGAGATATTATGACGAAACTTTGTTTATACACTTTTATAACTTGTGTTAATAGACAAGCAAAAATTTATTGAAATCGGTTTATGACCACGCCTACTTTTTAACAAAGATATTTCTGGAACACTCTTTGGGAATTTGTATCGTGATATCTTTGTAACTAGAAGTCATAAAGGAATGAAATTTTGCACAAAGAATAATATTCATATGCTTAGTTGGGTGACTGATAAAAATTTTGAAAATGGGCGTGGCTACCATCAAACGCAAACAAACAATGAAGGCATACAGCTGAGTATCTACTCGAACTTATGCTTCCTTACTTGTTTTTACATTGCTGTTGTTTAAACGAAATTTCTACTTTTCGTCAGCCAAAAAAAATTTTGAGCTACATAGTTTTCGTAGGGTACGACGATATGTATGTACATATGTATTTTGATTAGTGATGGGCGAGTCCGAGATGTTTAGACAATCGAGAGAATCGCCATCGTTGCAAAATCACAATCGAGTCAAAAGTTGACTCGCTCCTCGACTACACAATCGAGATGTTTTTGCGATTGTTCCGAGTCAACGAGTCGGAGGTTGTTTCGATGACATCTCGACTACACAACCGAGATGTTTTTGCGATTGTTCCGAGTCAGCGAGTCGGAGGTTGTTTCGATTACATCTCGACTACACAACCGAGATGTTTTTGCGATTGTTCCGAGTCGGCGAGTCGGAGGTTGTTTCGATGACATCTCGACTACACAAGCGAGATGTTTTTGCGACTGTTCCGAGTCGGGGGACCGGCTGTTGTTTTGATGATTTGTTTTAGTTGATAAAATAAACTGAATGAGTGTTGTTGATGAAGAAAGTAGGATTGTTAATGGAAGTGAGGCAAATACATATGTAAATAAATTAACCAAATTGAAAAATATGCTATATATAGACGCTGCATTTTTGCAATCACAATTAAAGAGTATCGTGCGTAATAAATACAATTAATTATTTAAACATTAATACATTAATAAATTTTCTTAAGTGAGACGCTTACGAAACAAATTAATTTTACGAGCAGTAACAACGGCAATAGATTTGTACCACTGTATACTTTTTTAAGCAATTTTGATATTCAAGCGGCAACAACAAATGTTATGTATTTTTTGCAGCGAGTCCGAAATGTAGGGTTGCTTTGAAAACGAGAGGAATCATTGGCGAGTCCGAGATGTTTTAGCGATTGTTTCGACTGACGGCTATTTACGACTTGACTCGAATACGAATGAAAACCATCGAGAGCATTCGAGATGTTTCAACAATCGAGAGAATCGAATAAAACATCTCGGACTCGCCCATCACTAATTTTGATATGTATATATGACAAAGATTTATGATAAAAATTAAATTAGTACGATATAGTTAAATAACGTTTACATATTGTCGTTTAAATTGCAATACCTCGTAACGAGAAACCCGAAAAATGTGTTTTTTTGACAAAAATGCCACTTACGCATTGTTACCTCAAATGAATTTTCTTTCTCGTTGTAGTTAATAGGTTTTACCTTTATTAAAACCATATTTTAGATTTTTTTTTGGTTTGGGGTACAAGTACTCATTCATCGAATCATATGGTGAAAAATCACCTTCATAATCTGATTGAGAAACAGAATCCATTTGGAATCTATAACCACAGTTCATTAGAACTTTCTTCAATAAATTTATCTCTTTAATTTGCTTACCTGTATCTATTTATGTATGTATGTATTCACGTATAGCTCAATATATAATTATAATAATTGAACACCTATATTTTTTGAAGTATAAATGTCTTACGACAATAGGTAACTTTGACATTGTCTATAGGTAATTTTTATAATAAAACTAGCTGACCCGGCAGACGTTGTTCTGCTAAAATTTATTCCTACGAAGCCTAAAGAAAAGTCTTTGATTACCGTATTGCTCACTATTATCGTAGAGTTCATCTTAATGACTGCGAATAATAAAAAATTGTATATTCTCTGAATAAAAGTTATGTAGTTATATTCGCCGCGACAAACCTACTTCCCCCGAACCCAATCGTATTTCAATCCCTATCTCTATTTCAATCTCTATCGCTATCCCTATATCTACCTCTACCTCCACCTCTACCCTAACCGTATCCCAAACCTATCTACTTTTACCTTTACATTTACCTTTACTTTTACCTTTTGCTTTACCTTTACCTTTACCTTTACCTTTACCTTTACCTTTACCTTACCGGGACCGTCCATCAACATCCGGGCCCACTACTTAAGCCATCTCTGGGAAACAGCCTTAGAAATCACAATGAAAAGAGCTGTATGTTGAATCTCTGCTCAACGCCTTTCATTTGCTACCAATATCTCTCGAAAACATTCATGGGTTATCCGGGTCCACGCTTTGACCCAAATCTTGGAACCCGACCTAGGCATCTCTATTTAAAGAGCTCTTTGTAGCAGTCTTCCTCAACAGCTTTCATTTGATACCAATATCGCTCACAAACTTTCCAGGGTCACTCGGTCCCACGTTTTGACCTATATCTATGGACCTGGCCTAGGCATCGGAATGAAAAAAAACTTTATGTTGAAGGCATGTTCAACACCTTTCATTTGATACCAATATTGCTCGAAGACCTGCTGGATCGATCTCATTTAGGTCTGTATTCCGGGAAGCTCCCGCTTTTTCGAAATTCTATATACCCTACTATGTACACTAACACCACATGAATTTACTGCGAAAATCTCATAAAGAACGGTTGGTTACTTTGGGAGTATATAAAGGACACACATCCCCACATGCACACATACACACATGCACACATACATGCCGATTTTTCGAATTTTCGGACTTTTCCGGAGGGATTTTCCAAAATTTTCTTCCGTACGAACCTTCTCCTCGAGAATAGGAACAACTGACATAAAATTTTACAGAAATCGGCCCAGCCGTTCTCATTTGATAAGGTTAGTAACATTTTTTACATGTATGGGAGGTGCCACGCCCTCTCAATATTTTCAAATTTTTTAGCCTAAAACCGATTCGAGGGGACGTCTAGAGAATGATTATTGAAAGTTTCATTCATTTCTATGCAGTCGTTTTTGTGTGATGCGGGCGTTATGGTAAAAAACTACATTTTCGGTCACATTTATCCCACATTTTGGTCAATAACTGTCCTAAATTTTAAGTTAGACGTGAAAGAATGGTGAAAATTTCATGCAATTCTGTTCAGTAGTTTTTGCGTTATGCGCAGACAGACAGGCAAAAATTCTAAAAATTGTAGATTTGGGTTCCGCTGGTCCAATAACGACCTCTCGACCTGTTACAATTTTATTATATGTATAGATATTAATTAACCATCTAACCGTGTGTTCAATTTCATTTCAATCTTAAGCCTAGTACTGAGTTCGCCGACATCAAATTTTACCAGCAACATGAATTTATTATGAGAATAAATGCCAACACGAAAACTGAGCAAATGTAAAAAGAAAAAGTTTGGAGAATTGCCTCAGAACCAACTTTCGAATTTTGACCAATAAAAAAATTTTTATACAAAATATAAATTTCAATTTCAACAAATGTCACTTTTCTCTCGAAAATAAATGGCATTGTATATTTAAATTGGCGTGGAAAAATGTTGCTGGCATGATGTTGCGCAACATTTTCACGGCAGGAACACAGTACAACTTTGTCGTGAAATGTCTGTGAAATTTCACACACATTTAACAGCCAGTTCTTCTGTATGGATTTTGACAACAGTTTCACGTGGAACTCGAACTTAGTACTATGCTTTATAATATAAATGTGAAATGGAAATTGTGTTTAAACCAGTGATTTCTGTTCAGTCAGCATTGAGCTGTTGAGCTAGTAGCCATGGGTAATGGCGCTGATACAATAATGTAGCATTACATAAACACATCGCCCTTTTACTTTAATTGTCATGTGCACACAAATAATGTATAAACAAATATGAATGTACACAAACAACATTCTACCCAAATTAGTTACATTGAACTCAGCGGGAGTTTATACAAAGACTGCACTCGCCGCACATAGCGAGGATCTTGTTACACTTATGCGGACGGTCAAAGACACAGCCAAAGACAGTCGCAATGCCCAACTGATTCACAACGTCAGTTTGTCAATGCAACTAACATATTTATATATTTATTGCAACCATATGTTGACTCAGCATATATTTTACAATTATACATTTTAGTTTGTATGTATTAGTAATATGTATATACATAGATATACATTTTAGTTCGTAAATAACTTGTAAGTATTAGTGTAAGAATTTAATATAAAAGAAAGTAAATTCAATAAAGAAAGACAATTGATAATCGAACCTTGAAGTTGTAGTATTACATATTTATTTGTGGCTATATGGCGATCCCGCCAGGCTTTTAAATAAATAAAAATAATAATATTTCACTCGGCTTTACACAGCGATATCGCCAGCGATAGTTACATAAAATAACTTATATGGCTCATAGCGATACCGCCAGCCGAAAATATAAAATCCAAAGGCAAAATAATTTAGCCTATTAAAATACTGGTTGATACGGCAAAAGAGGTTAGACCGCGCTGATGGATGAGTGCTGTGTTGATGAGAAGAGGTGGTGGCCCAACTGTGCTGACATATATACACATGAATAAAGTCTAATATGCCCAAAAATTAACACAAAGCTCGTGTGTATGTAGAAGCGCGCTGGTGAAGAGGAAATGGCAAGCAAAAATACAAATAAATAAAAAATCAAAAAAAAAGAAGACATCAACGGCGCGCAAAAAGAAATGGAATATTGATAATCTCGAGACTGACAGCAAATATTGGTAATTTGGAGACATAACTAGCGGCAAGAATGGCAGCGTAAGGTAGAGTTAAGAAAAAACAATTTACTTAGAAAACTTTGGCACGCCTTATGGTCGCCATCCAAGTAGCAGTAATTTGCATAGGGGTAAAATTTAATGATAAAAATTAAAAAAAAAAATTAACAACAGGATTTTAATTTGCAAAATATAATGAATAAGATTTCGACTCAAGAGGAGTCTGATAAAACATTTCAAGAAGTCGATAAACTTTTTCAAAAGTACATAGACACATTCATTAAAGCTACGAATCAGATCCTCGAGAGTCGCAAATCCGAAAAAGTTGGACCTAGACCGATTACCATCGAAGAGTATCGGAAAAGGAATAAACAAAATAAAACGGAAGAAACCCCAAAAATACCTGTCTCAAAAATTGTACAAAAAAGAAAAAGAGCAGGAAGAAAAGTAAAAAGACGAGTAGAATTAGCAAAGTTACATCAACAACTTAACTTTGCTACTAACTCAGATAAGAGATTAAAAATACAAGAAAAAATTGAAATGTTAAGACATCAAAAAAAAATAAAAAATTATTGAGTAAATTCGAATGCCTCAAAAAAATTACTTTAAATAACCTTTTCTCATGGATAGTGCATTGCCCGATGACCTTGACTACGAAACAATAAATTATACTATTGATAATTTAGAGCGTGAAAACGCATATGAAATACGTAGGTCAAGGTCTCGCGAAAATGGGAGCAATAGAAGATATCTAAATTGGTTAAGACAGCATTGGCAGTCTATAGGAATGGGTAGAGAACCCACTATGAGAGACGCTTTATACCCTACCACGTTAGAAGAGGAAACAATAAAAATAATTAATTTAGTATTCCCAAATAGGCATTAAGCAAAAAGTGTAAAATCGAAATAAAATTTTTATAAATAAATGCAAAAATACATAAACTAATAAAATTGTTTTAAAAAGGCATGGTGGAAGACCGAATTGAACGGTATTTTAGTAGCTATAGCAGGATATGAGGTAGGGAAAGAAACCTCTGAAGATAAAAATAATGAGAACAAAATAGCCAAATTCGAAGCGCACCCAATTCTAGAAGATAAATCAGAAATGGTTAGTAATTTTTATATGCATAAGTACATTTTTAATTATTGCAATTACAATTTTAATAAAAAAATATATAAAGAACAAATTGAGACAATTGAATAATGCACAACAACGTGTTTAAGCAAAAATTTGAGATAGCAAGAAATGAGTCAATGGAAGGATATCTACGACACATTATATGAAGAGAAAACAAAAGCTAGCAAATCGTACAAATGCATAAATAAAAGTACCCCTATTACAACAGAAACAATAATAAAGCACTTGAACACCATTTTGGAAGCCCTAAATAACATAGGAAAAGTAATTAAATCAGTAAATAACAGACTTACCAAAGAACATCAAAAAGAAGCTTATTTAATTTTCGCTACCGTACGAGATAAATTAGTATCTTCTTTAGCTAGATATAATATAGAGACAGCAATACCAACCACAGTAGAGGAGGAAATTCAAATAGATTTTTCATTACTTCTATCTGAACGCGTTCCTAGCCGAACCCCTTCACCTTCATTGAGTCAGACTCCATCAGTAGAAGAAAATAAACCACTAACCATCCCCACCGTAAACGTCACAATGCCACAAACCGTAGTAGAATTTATTAAAACTGCTTCGTCAGTATTACCAGAGTTTGATGGTAAACCAGAAAATCTACATAGTTTCCTAGATGCACTCGATATACTTGAGCAAATCAAGGATACACACGAGGCATTGGCCATTACCATGATAAAAACAAAGCTGAAGGGTACAGCAAGGAATTTCATTAGTAATGAGACCACAATCGAACAAATTAAAAACAAATTAAAAACCGCAATAAAAGGTGAATCAGTAGAAGTTTTAACCGCAAAACTCCTGAACATCCAACAACGTAGCAAAACTGCTAACCAATACACAGCAGAAATAGAAAAAATCACAAGGTCATTAGAAGGAGCATATATCTCTGATGGATTAAACCCAGACTTAGCTACGAGATATTCAACACAGGCAGCAGTTAAAGCCATGTGTAAAAACTGCTCTAATGACAAGGTCAAAATGATCATGCAAGCAGGAACGTTCACAACGATGAACGACGCAATCTCGAAATTCACTAACAGTTGTACCGAAACCACGGGCAGCTCAAACATAATTTTGAACGTACGACAGCAAAGTCAGTACCGCAGTAATTTCCGTGGAGGCTACCGAAGTACCAACTATGGGAATTACCAAAGTAGGAAATTTAGACCGCAACCGAGATACAACAATAATTCGAGATCCAACAATAATAACAATAATAGCAATCAACGAGGATCACAATCCCGAAATACAAACAGACCATACACACAAACCCGTAACGTGCGCAGTTGCACCGAAACGGAAAACCAGGAAACTCCACTTCAAAATTAACAAAAAGAAAAATATGCGTACTTAATCTAAACTTAAACAGCTATATATCTACAAGGACATCATTAAACAGTTCATACTCAAATTTTTTAATTGATACTGGAGCTGATATCTCCATAATTAAAAAACAGCAAATAAATAATAAAGAAAAGATAAATACTGAACAAATCACTGATTTGAAAGGCATTGGTCATGGAATAACTAGCACTTTAGGCACAATCAAAGCAGACCTAAAAGGCGATGACCTTCTAATTTATCATAAATTTCACGTCGTAGACGACAGCTTCCCAATTCCATGTGATGGAATATTAGGCCTAGATTTCATAAAGAAATACAATTGTATTCTAGATTATGGAAAAACAGAGGATAAGCTAATCCTAAGACCCTACGATTTCCCTCAAACAATAACAATGAATCTTACAAACTATCTGTCCGTCAACACAATCACAATTCCAGATAGATCGGAAGTTATTAGACAAATTAAAATAAATACAAATAATAAAAACATTTTCATACCGCACCAACAACTATCTGAAGGGATTTATATTGCAAATACCATTACAAATAACGAGCAAACTTTCGTTAGAGTTATTCACACTACACAACTATTCAAAATTATAAAATTAATACTGAAAAGTTAGACGAGTATACAGTAATTAAAGCAACCACACACAGTAAAAGTTGTACAGATACAGAAAAATTAAAAAGATTAACCAAAAATTTTCCAAATTTTGTTAAAGATCAATTAACATCAATTTGCATAGAATTCATAGATATATAAGACATAGACATAAGACTAATAAAATGAAATGAAATGAAATGAAATATTTGCACTGGAAACAGAACCAATTACTTCTAACAATTTCTATAAACAAAAATTATATTTGAAGGATGACAACCCCGTTTACATTAGAAATTATAGATTACCTCAAACACAAAAAGGAGAAATTACAAATCAAGTAAATAAACTAATCAAAGATGATATAATAGAACCTTCAATTTCAGAATATAATAGCCCAATTTTACTAGTTCCTAAAAAATCACTCCCAGGGAATACAGAAAAAAGATGGAGATTAGTAATAGACTACAGACAAGTAAATAAAAAATTAGCAGCAGACAAATTCCCACTTCCAAGAATTGACGATATTTTAGATCAACTTGGAAGAGCAAAATATTTTTCATGCCTAGACCTTATGTCAGGTTTTCATCAAATAGAATTACACCCAGACTCTAGGGACACTACTTCATTCACTGCCGAAAATGGCACATATAGATTCAAAAGATTACCATATGGATTAAAAATAGCCCCAAATTCATTCCAACGAATGATGATATTAGCATTCGCTGGCCTTAAACCATCTCAAGCATTTCTCTACATGGACGATTTAGTTGTATTAGGTTTTTCAGAAAACCATATGCTAAAAAATTTAAGAGACGTGTTCTCTACTTGCAGAAAATACAACTTAAAATTACATCCAGATAAATGCTTATTTTTCAGCCAAGAGGTAACTTATTTAGGACATAAATGTACAAACAAGGGAATACTACCCGACCCAAACAAATTTGAAACAGTTAAAAATTACCCAACACCAAAAACAGCTGACGAAGTTAAAAGATTCGTAGCCTTCTGTAATTATTACAGAAGATTTGTACCGAATTTTGCAGAACATTCAAGAAAGTTAACTAGGCTTTGCAGAAAGAATGTTACGTTTGAATGGACAGACGAATGTCAAAAAGCCTTTGTCTATTTAAAGGAAGCATTAATTAGTCCAACACTTTTGCAATACCCAGACTTCGGTAAAGAATTTTGCATAACGACAGATGCTAGTGGGTATGCTTGCGGAGCAGTCCTTAGCCAAGAACATGATGGCAAACAGTTACCAATTGCTTACGCTTCTAGGTCATTCACAAAAGGTGAAACCAACAAAGCCACGATAGAAAAAGAATTGGCCGCAATCCATTGGGCCATAACCTTCTTCAGACCATACGTATATGGTAGAAAATTCTTAGTAAAAACCGACCATCGCCCACTAACATACCTATTTTCAATGAAAAGTCATCTAAGCTAACACGAGTAAGATTAGATTTAGAAGAGTACGATTTTGAAGTGGAGTATATAGCTGGTAAAGAAAATCATATCGCGGATGCATTATCCCGCATAACTATAACAAATTTAAAAGATATGTCAGTGGAAGCAAACAAAATATTAAAAATAACAACAAGATCAGCAGCGAAACATACCAGCAGTAATAAAACTGAAATTAAAGAAAGTCACAAAGAGAACCCCAAAATTTACGAAGCGCTAAATAAATTTGAAGTAAAAAGACATGTCGAACTCGTTTTCAATCCTCCGAAATTATATTTCAAAAAAGGAAAGAAAATTTGTAGCAATTTTGATACAAGCAACCTAATTGTTGAGGATAAGATTGACTTAGGACAATTCTTTACCAGGCTCGAAAGAGAAGCCGGCAATTTAGGACTTGTACAAGTACAGTTGTCCTTAGGGGACAAATTGTTTAAAAAGAATTATACTGCAGTAGGCAAATTTATGGAAATGGGAAATAAAGTTCTCAAAAAGTTAACAATCGCTCTAACCAGAGGTTATATATGTGACAAATCCCGGGAAAATTAAAGAAATTCTGTACAAATATCATGACGATCCTATTAGTGGTGGCCACCCAGGAATAAATTGCATGACAGATAAAATCAAGCAGAAATATAGCTGGCTGAATATGAAAAATGACATACGAAAATATATAAAGAACTGCATCCACTGCAAGAAAAATAAAATTAATAAACACATCAAAGAACCAATGACGATAACGGAGACACCCCCGAAGGCATTCGATATTGTACAAATCGATACAGTCGGCCCATTACCAAAGTCGATAAATGGAAACGAATATGCAGTTACCATTATATGTGACCTAACCAAATATTTGGTAGTGATTCCAGTTCAAAGTAAACATGCAACAACTGTCGCTAAAGCCATATTCGAGCATTTCATCTTGATTTATGGCCAAATTTTTTTTTTTTTTTTCGGATATAGTTCTTATTGTATCATTCTTGAAGAATATGACAATTTTTATAGAATCTTAAACTAGGATACAATGACGTTATTCGTTGCCACTGCTTCAAATAACATATGGATGAAAATTTTATTTGATATAAAATAAATACTTATGAATACATTTATTATGTGTATGTGAATGTTTTTGTTCATTATGTTATTCATTTTCATTTGTATATGTATTTATGCCGTCGGAATGGAATGGAATTCCAAGCAGCTGATTGTATAGTATTAAAAGTTCATTCGGCTTGACAGGCCAGGATTATCGATGACACAATCGTGTGTTGCATTAGTAAGTCTGTTTCAGCTTTCGGAATGGAAGTAATTCCAATAAGCTGCGTGTATGAACTTAGGAATTTTTACGGCCTAATGGTATAGTCTCGTCCGGAACAGAATCATACATATGTTATACATGTGTATTAGTAAATGCTGTTGTAGCTTTCTGAATGGAAGGAATTTCAGTAAGCTCCTTTTTGCAATTTAGAGGTTTTACGGCCTAATAGGATAGGCTATTCGAAGTTTTAATTTTAGTGGCTCTAGCCTTGGTCACAATTTAGCTGGATATCCTTTCTCTTTAACCGCCTGGGGTATCTCTGTTCTAACAGGCTTTTAGCTAGTATGTTTGGATGATTGCCTAGTCTTGTGGCGTAGTTAGTTTGTATATTTTTTACTTCTTCAACAACTGTGTTAATCTTTAGATCCCTGTGTATAGCGGAATTTTTCATGTACCAAGGCGCCCGGCATATTGATCTTAATATCTTAGATTGTTGCCTTTGTATTCTTTCTAGACTGGATTTGGATGCTGAACCCCAAAGCTGTATTCCATATATCCAGGATGGTTTTATCACCATATTAAATAAAAGTATTTTGTTATCTAGGCTTAATTTAGATTTTGGACCAATGATCCATTGTAGATTGCTTATTTTCAGCTTTGCTTGCATTAACTTATTATCAATATGATATTTCCAAGTAAGCCTTCTGTCTAAGGTAACACCAAGGTAGGTGACGTAATCTTTTTGGGTTACTATTTTGCCATTAATTGAGACAGAGGGGCAGGTATCTTTTTTTTGAGTAAAAGTGACTTGTACACACTTAGATTCATTGACTTTAATTCTCCAATCTGAAAGCCATTGTTCTACAATTCTTAGATGGCTTTGCAACCGTCTGGCAGCCGTTGAGGGATTTGAGTGCACACTAAGTATTGCTGTGTCATCCGCAAATGTTGAAGTTATGAGATTTTCATTAGTGGGCAAGTCACTTGTGAATATTAAATATAGAATGGGTCCCAAAACACTACCTTGTGGAACTCCGGCGAAGATTGGATAGCTTTCAGTGGTATAACTTTTTTGCCTTACCCGAAACTTTCTTCCCGTTAGAAAGTTCTCTAAAATAAGGCATATATTGTACGGAAGTGTACGTCTTATTTTAAATAATAGTCCTTCTAGCCATACCTTGTCGAAAGCTTGTGCTACGTCTAGGAAGAGTGCAGTGCAATACTTTTTGGTTTCAAAAGCCGACCGTATTTGAGTTACTATTCTATGCACTTGCTCTATCGTACCGTGTTTCTCCCTAAAGCCAAATTGGTGACTTGGTATTGTCCCGCGTGTGTCTAGGATGGGCTGCATTTTTTTCAGCAACAACTTTTGGAATAGTTTGGAAAATATTGAAATTAAGCTAATTGGCCGGTAAGAGTGTAACAGGGTTGGGTTTTTCCCTGGTTTTGGAATCATAATGATTTCGGAAAGTTTCCAAGATTCAGGAAAGTAGTTTAGTCGCAGGAGGCTATTGAAAACGTATAATAATAACTTGGTAGCAATTGGAGGGAGTTGTTTTACCATTTCACCGGTTATTCTGTCGTGTCCGGGTGCCTTATTTTTCTGGATGTCGTTACAGATAACATTATTCAGGTCATTTATCTTGAATTGGAGAGAGACTGTTGGTAAGCGAAGGGCATGTTCTGGGAGGAAATTGCTCTCTGGATTAGGAGTAAATACCCGCGAAAGGTGGGCTGCAAATGCGGTTCCTTTTTCCTGGTCGCTTCGAGCAAAGTCACCGTTTTCGATTCGTACTGGAGGATCCTGCAAAACTGGCCTTTTGAAAGTTTTCAGTGACCGCCACAATGAGTAGTCTGTAGAAGATGTGGCTGTCAAGGACTTAATTCTGTTTTGGAAATCTGCTTCTTTTTTGTCCTGCAATAGCATCTGTAGCTCTTTCGTGCATTTTTTCAGTTCGTATTTCAAAGCTGGCGAGCGTAACCTCTGCCAGTCTTTCCTAATTTGCCTTTTCTTGTGGATGAGATCGGTGATATCGTTTCCTTTGAAATAACTAGGGACACTCCTCTGGGTAGTGTTAGGCTGTGGGCGCGTTGATACCTTTGCTGCTACTTGAAGGACATTTGTGAAGTCAGTAATCGCGGATTCTACTTCGGCTGCTGATTTAAGGCTTGAATTTAAGTTGGTATGAGAGCTGATAAATTTTTTGTACTTAAGCCAGTTTGTAAATTTATTGGTTAAGCTCGAATTCAATTCGTTGAAATATGGGATTATATCAATAGTGGTAACACAAGGAGAGTGATCAGATGATAGATCGAAAGCCGATTTTATCTTAATTAATTCTCTTTCGATTCCACGAGTTACACCAAAGTCTATTAAGTCGGGGGTTTTGCTTCTATCAGTAGGCCAATATGTTGGCTGACCAGTGGAAATAATGTCTAGGTCATTGCTTAAAATTGCTTTGAATAGGTTTCTTCCCTTTGGTGTTAACAGTCTGGAACCCCAGAATGTATGTTTAGCGTTATAATCACCTGCTGCAAGAAACCGTGGGCCCAACTTGGTAAAGAATTCGGTAAATTGGGATTCTGTTATATTGAAACGGGGAGGACAGTATATTGCAGTTACAGTGAGCCCTCCAGAGCTATCTTCTACGTGCACTGATGTTGAGTGTATATAATTCCTGCAATAATCTCCCAGTAGATGATGTTTAATCTGTTTTCTAATAAGTATTCCGGTTCCACCTCTAGCTTTACCTTCGGGGTGCTTGGTGTCGTAGAACGTAAAGCCGTCAATACTAAAATTATTAAAGGCTGTCAAATGAGTTTCAGAGATTAGCATTATGTCTATCTGCTGTCTTTCTAGAAATATTTGGAGTTCATTCCGGTGTTGGCTTAAGCCGTTAGCATTCCAAAAACCTATATTGAGTGAATTCATGGTCTTGTTAAGATTGTTTGTAATAGGAGGTTTTGGTTCCTAATTAATTCTTGCATCATATTTTGCATTGATTTCATATGATCTTGCATCATTTGCACAAAACTGTTTAAGGTTTTTTCCAAGTTTGTAGACGGAGTGGGGGTCTCCTGAGTTTCGGGCTCCTCTATGCCTTTGAGGGCTTGTGAATATGTCTTGAAATGATTCTGACGAACATTGTTATTGACCGTATTTGGAACATGTTGGGGTTTTGGAACTGGTTGGGTCTTTGGAGTCAAGGCGGCGCTAGTGGTTTTCTTAGTACCCCTTTCCTTTAAGGAAGTATACACCGAGCAGCCTCTGTAATTTGCCGTGTGATTTTCTCCGCAATTGCTACATTTCTTTAATTGTGAGTTGTCTCTCGGTTTCACACAATCTTTGGAGGTATGTAAATCCCCACAGATGACGCAAACACTAGGCAAGGTACAGTACCGCTTAGTGTGCCCAAACTCCTGGCAGTTGTGGCATTGTACAGGGCCCACCCGTTTGTGTGGTTCTTCCACCGAGATACGACGGTGCAGAAGGTACCGTAGGTTGTATATGGGATGTACATCTCCCTTCTTTAAGAGTTGGAACTCTGGATCTATTTCTACTCGAAACATTGGCTGTGGTATGTTCGATTTGTTTTTTATATTATGTACATATCGTACCTTAAACCCTTCTTCTTTTAGAGCATTCTCAATTTCAGTTGGACTTACGGAACTTTCTATTCCTTTCAACACAACAGACAAGCCGCGGCTACTCTTCAGCTGGAATGTATAGAAAGACTTCTTGTTTTTTTCAAAGTCGTTGGTTACTTTACGGAAGTATTCCTCGCCGTACGTTTGGATTTTGACTTCCTGGATATTTCCCTTTTTAATTGGTACAATGTGGAAATTCTTTTCCCCTATCAACGCTATCAATTTGTTTACAAGTAAGCCAGAACTTGGTTCTCTCAGGTAGATTGGTGGAGGTTTGGATTTTTTTTGCGGTATTTCCGGAGTCTTATCATCCTTTTGCGCAAGGAGGCTAAATCTGTTATTGGCTAATGCTACTTGGGGTGCATCATTTGATGGTTCTTTCACCGTGGAATTTTTTAAAACTTTATTAGGTTTACCACTTTTTTCCGGGGACCGCTTTCTTTTAACTACTGATATATAGCGGTCCATTCCGGTTTGAACCTTTTCGCCCACTTTTTGCATTTCACTACTCGTTTTTGAGTTAGATGCAGATGTTGCGTTATTTGAATTCCCTAAGGATTGAGGTAGAGGAAATTGCGGAATATTTCCAGGAATAGCGGGTGAGCAGGATCGTGCTCTTTGATCGTCTGTTTTATCTTTACGCACGTTTAGGTTGGTTTCATTGGTACTGCACCTCAATGTGAAATACCCATTGTTCCTCAATATGTTATTGTTAGAGTGAGTGCCTGGAGCACTCATGCATTTTATTTTATTTTAATCTGTTTTATTTTTATTTTATTAATTTTATTTTATTTTTATTTTATTTTATTTTATTTTATTTTTATTTTATTTTTGTTTATTTTTATTTTATTTTTATTTTATTTTCATTTTTACTTCTATTTTTATTTTATTTTATTATATTTTATTTTATTTTATTTTATTTTATTTTATTTCGTTTTAATTAAAATCTATAGTTTACACGTATGTATATGTACTATAACTGCAGTTGGAATAGTGCAGATCTCTGCACTCTTGACAGCACAGCGGATACTGGTGCAGCGCCACCTACCGGCCAATAGTAGAAACTCAATATCGGCAATGCAGTTCACCGGAAATGTCACATCAGCTGATCCGACCTTCAAACGAATTTGACAGCGCCACCTGCCGGTACAGCACTTCAGATGCAACTCTGCACGGGACAAAAAGTTTCCGTATATATGTACGTACGTATTTATTTATGTATTTATATATGTATGTATATATCGGAAAGTATTTATTGAAACTAAATAGTTTTAAAATACTTATCTTTTTGTTTTTTTTTCACAACTTCGTCGGAGGGAAATCGCTTCCCACGTCTCGGCACCGATTTTATCAAAAACCCGATTAAAAAATCGAGTAGAAACGCAAATTTACAATAAAAAAACACGGAGCGATATGGCCAAATGAAAACAATTTTAACAGACATGGGCACAGAATACAAAAATAACCTATTCAAAGAACTGTGTAAATTATTAAAAATTGAACATAAAACTTCAACACCTTATCATCATCAAACTTTGGGTACTGTGGAACGCAGTCACCGGACATTCAATGAATATATACGTTCATACATATCCAGCGACAAAGATGATTGGGATGAATATCTCAAATATTTCGCGTATTGTTACAATACAACCCCATCAACGACACATAAATATTGCCCTTTTGAACTTATATTTGGGAAAAATCCACCAAATTACGAATTTTTGAAAGATAACCCATATCACGAAGCTTATGACAAAGAAGTAAAATATAGACTTCAAATAGCACAGCAAAGAGCTAGGAAATTAGTCCAAGAGGCTAAAGAAAAACAAAAAACAAATGTGCACTCGCGAAAACTCGAACTAATGAAAACCAGCCCTGTCCGAGTTATCGAAATGTTCGAGTTTTCGAACATTATGTATTTTTCATATATTTCTATGTATGTATGTATTCGTTTTAACAGTTTTCATACCCTGTCCATTTTTATGGCATAGTTAATCAAAGAGATTCTCTGGTTTCATGTTTTGTAGTTCATTGCCAGTTTATTTAATAAAAAATGTTAGCAAATATTAATGTTGCTTACAAATTATTAGAAAAAAAAGCAGTGATCTTGGTTTGATGTGTCTTATTTTCTACCGCATTCAATACAGCCTATTCGCGCAGCGATTTAAGCACATTAACTTTTCTCGAGCTAATTTTTCAGCCTTTTTTACTAAACTCAAAACATTTAGTTTGGCAATTCTGAAGCGCGACGCGTTTTACGTTTTCCAGGGCCCGATAGCGTGTTATTAACGCATTCCAATTTTGTTTTCATTTTTCACAATTCCACAAATTGTGGACTTGGCAGTGTTATATTTTTTGGATAGAGCTGTGATACTAACGTCATTCTTGGCCTCGTTAATTATTTCAGCCTTTTTTGCTAAACTCAAAACTTTTAGTTTTCGTCCCATTATAAAACGCAAATAAATTTGATCTTAACCGCGCAAAATCCCGTGTATCACTGAAAAATTTCAATCAATTTAAAAGAAAAGTTCCGTAATTAGCAAGAAACCTAGCCAGTGCGGCGCCTTAGAATGAAACAAAAGACGCACATAACGGCAAAAATTTGAATATCGGCCGTTACAGCACATGCAAAACGACAGTTTCTCACATGTTTTTCCATAAAAAAAAGAAAATAATTGTTCGAGTTTTAGAGAAGCTACATTTTGTTCGAGTTTTAAAGTAGTCAATGGAGAAAAAAAAATGTTCAAGTTTTCGAATGTTCGAGTTATCGCGTGTTCGAATTTTCGCGAGTGCACTGAGAAATAGCTATAGTAAGGAATTTAAATTGGAGATTTAGTATTAGTTAGAGAAGAGGCCTCTCATAAGTTTAGAAAATAGATATACAGGACATTATAAAGTTAATAATATTGATAAGAATAACAACTATACTTTAATTCCACATAGCATAGGAGATAGCAATAAAAACAAAAAGGAAATCGTAATTCATAAGAATAGGCTTAAACCAGTTTAAAACCTTTAAAAATAAGCATGGCACTTTATCCATTATAATTTAGTAATAACAAAAAATAGATAAGCATTCCAATTTACTCAATCTTATATACGGCACCAGCCAAAAGAAAACAAAATCAAATATCAGATAAATTATACAAACAAACACAAAAAAAAATATTAACAAAAAAAAAAAAAAGAAAAACATGTAACAAAACAATGGTAACAAGATCCTAAAACAATTAAAATTTTGTCAACCCAAACAAATATCAAGCGGTTCATTGAATCAGTCAAATAGATATATAGTTGACTACAAATATATATCTATTTTTTTTAAGAGGGAAGGTGTAGCATTACATAAACACATCGCCCTTTTACTTTAATTGTCATGTGCACACAAATAATGTATAAACAAATATGAATGTACACAAACAACATTCTACCCAAATTAGTTACATTGAACTCAGCGGGAGTTTATACAAAGACTGCACTCGCCGCACATAGCGAGGATCTTGTTACACTTATGCGGACGGTCAAAGACACCGCCAAAGACAGTCGCAATGCCCAACTGATTCACAACGTCAGTTTGTCAATGCAACTACATATTTATATATTTATTGCAACCATATGTTGACTCAGCATATATTTTAGAATTATACATTTTAGTTTGTATGTATTAGTAATATGTATATACATAGATATACATTTTAGTTCGTAAATAACTTGTAAGTATTAGTGTATATTTATTTGTGGCTATAATAACACCAGCGACAACCGTGGCGCTAGCGTACGGTTCTAGCTCAATAACACCTTCAGCGCAATTGGCATGGACTATTCGGTAAATAACACATGTTCGCTTCTTACTGTCTACTATCCCGTTTTATTTCTTTTGGCGCAATTCTGCTTACATACACGCGGGCACAATAATTCTGCCACAATTAAATCTTACTTTAAAAATCATTTGCGTATATTTCTGAAAATATGCTGGAATCTTCGTTTTGCTGCATCTTCATTATGGAATACGAGGATCGGCTTCACCCTATTAAAAAGAAAGATGGTTCGGTGTTGGCGTTAGCATATATAATTGTGACGATGTCATTTACGCTGTGCTGTTATTGGCGTTGTGGTGGCCCAATTTTACACTAGCGCAATATTGGAGCCGGTGCCGGTTTTAGTGCACGAAATTAAGTCGGTTTTATATTGTAATATTGAGTTGGCGCTATATTTAGTTGGTGCATTTTCCAAACCGGAGTTAGCGCAATAACGCCAGGGTTGGCGCAGCGCAGTGTCACCCTTGCCTATGAGCTAGCAGGTTGTGTTGCTCGAGCAGTCTCTGAATGCTTGTAAATGATTGTGTGTTGGGCGTGGTTTTTTTATTTGGATTTGTTTACGTAATATTTTTATTAGGAATCATGATTTTGCATTTCGTCTCATATTTTTTTATTTTATTTTTTTGTTTGGTTTTTTGTGAAGTTAATAATAAAAATACTATCCATTTTCAATTTAAAAATTTCAGTTTTCGACAATGATTGAGTTTCTTTTGGGTGTAGCCAAGAGCTTTTGTGCTTTTAACACATGCACAATGTTTGAAAGTATTAGTGTTATAATCCCTGGTTTAAACTCAATTGGCGGGAAAACCGCTGAACGGATCCACACAAAACTTTGCAAACCTAAGTATTTTCATCCGGTGACTATAGGCATATTTTTAATCTTATTGAAAAGCAGGGATGCGCACCTCCCATACAAAATTTTCCTTTATTTCGTAATATCTCTTGAAGTTTTTGTACTAGAGTAATGAAAATTTGTGTGAAGGATTATTACATAATTATATACTCAACGAATAAACAATCTAGGTCTTGGTAAAGCAGACTGAAACTTTCACATCGAAAATCTCTTGAAATATTTATAGTAGGGTACTGAAAATTTGTGTGGGGGATCGAAGAGACCAAAAAGGGGGATTTCGGGGTACAACTTAGAAAAAATGGGGTATTTTTGGGGGTGCCAAATAAAACAAAATGTATTAAACAAAAAATTGGTTTATTCACTTATTTGACATAAAAACAAAGAGATCAAAAGTAAAAATTCAATACAAAAAAAAAAATATTCTTCTGTATGTTTAATCGTCGTACCATACGAAAACTACCACACCGCTTTTTTGTGTCTGACGAAAACCAGCACTTTAAATGTGTATTTGAAAAAGTAGCACTCGTCTTTTGGCTGACGAAAACTAGCACTTTAAATTTTTGGAAAAGTAGGATTTTCGACTTTTGGCTGACGAATTGCATATAAAATTATTGCAACTTTTCGTCAGGCAAAAATTTAAAGTGCTACTTTTCGTGCAGAATTTTTAAATTACCGAGTTTTCGTAAGAGATTTTTAAAATCCTAGTTTTGTATGGTATGACGATATGTACACGCATATTTATGAAGGTACATATATCCTTAATATTATAAATTAGGTTGAACATAAATATATCTTTGTATATGTATATGTAAGCACATCGAGTCAACTACGTCTACTTATATTTGTGGAATTTTCACCAAGTCTTACTTTCTTTAATATGTAATAGGTAAATAAATCGGATCCTAAACCATAAAGTGACACAAGAGAAAATTTTTTGAAGTCAGGGTTTCTCCATAATAGATTTTATAATCTAGCGACTTCCCCAAATTCTTTCCCATAGGCTGTGCTTGGAAAACTAACGTTATACTCGTATGTGGATTCTCTCCATAGACTTTCTTGTAGAGAAAAAGCACTTCAGTACCATTTAAATGTTTGGATTTCGAGCTGTATCACTTTATGGTTTAGGGTGAGATACATACATATGTATGATACAAACAATAGCCCTGTTTTTATTTAAGCGCATATGCATCTGCGCTTAAATTTTGTATGGATTTCTAAGCGCACATCTCTATCCGCGCTGAGTTGTCCATACAAAATTTAAGCGCAGATGTATATGCGCTTAAATAAAAACACGGCTAATATCAATTAAAACTTTGTGCAAATATTGGGAAAACATTAAACAAATTGTCATTAAAATTTTAAAGTTTTACTAAAATTTTTTGAATTTTCTGAGTATTCCGCTTCGTAGCTCAGTGACTTAAAATTCACTAACAAAAATTCCGAATTTTTGGCAATTTTGAAATTTCATCCATACAGACTGTTGAATATGAGCTCACTCATATTTCGTCTACATTCTTTACATTACACTAAGTCACCGGTGCACTGATTCGCGTTGAACAAATTATGCTTAAGCTGCAATTATGTGCATATGAAGAAGTGACTGCAGCTACAAGGCGTGAGAATTTACAATATCGGCATCAGCCATATCATCTTCTTACCCTACATTCCTTGGTCTAATTACACAAAATGTGGGAACATCGTTTTGCCTAATAAGCATTCTGTTTTTAGTTGTAAATATGTAGGTATATGCATATATGTATTGTCCAAATGATATTTATGTACATATGTATGTATGTGTTTGTGCATTATGAGAATTGTACGTTTGCTTGTATAAGTGCACGTTTAATTTGTATAAAAGGCAAATGTCTTTGCAATAAATAAAGTATTCAGTTGAAAACATCAAACCAATCGCTTCATCTAAACATCTGGTGACCCCAAGTAAAAAGACACGACTAAAATGAAGTTTGAGGATTTAATTCAACAACAATTGGGAACTGGAGAAAACATCCAGACCATTGTAAGAAACTATAAAAAAGATCCTCAAGCAAGGAAGACAGCCGCCTACTATGAAGAGCGCTTAAGGAGGTTGGAGAGCGAGTGGTCAACATTCGAAACCACAGATAACAAAATTCGTCTACTCGAAGACGCTCCAGCCGACCACGATTACTTCAAAAAGGACTACTATGGGTCTATAATTAACGTCGTCAACGAATACCGAGAGTTGTTCGAGTCGGTATTGCTTCAAGCGGCTCAGAACCAACAAAGGGAACCAATTACTGCAACAGCTAGCGGGCTAGGGAACACAGCTTCGAACAATCAGCAGCCCAAGCCGGATTCAGAAACAGACAGTTTCACAAAGCTAGTTCGTAGACAGAACATAGTGATGGCTTCGTTGCGGCGAGCATTAATGGACCACCGTTCACCAAGATGTGAGCCCGTAATAAATAAATTATGGAGTACCATCGAGGACATTCATTTCAAATTGTATGAAATGTTCGACGACCCCACTGAGCGAGGTTACGATCTCATTCAATTTATTACACTGGAGGAAATGGTTCGAAACGCCCTGCAGGAATCATGCAATAACAACGTAACGGCAAACCCAATAGCGTTCAAACCACAATCAATCACATTGCCAAAAATAACAATACAAAAATTCGATGGCAATTATCTAAAATGGCAGGAATTTTGTGACTTGTTCACACAGTTGGTAATAAGTCAACCTTTATCAAAGGTCCAAAAAATGTATTATCTCAAGACTCACGTGGTGGGGGAGGCTGGAAACTTGATAAAACATTTCACCTCAACTGAGGAAAATTTCGAAGCTGCGTGGCTTGTGCTTCTAGAAAGATACAACAATAAACGTTTGCTTGTTAGCAAATTAATCAACGAGCTTCTAGCAACAACTGGTGGTACAACGGTGGATAACATCAAAAAGCTGCATGATAACACAAAGGAGTGTTTATTGGCATTACAAAATTTGCAGATAGACACTTCCACCTGGGACCCTTTGCTGCTTCATCTACTCCTGAAGAAACTAGATCAACCAACAAGGCTACGATATGAGCAATCCTTAGAAAAGCCGCGAGAGGTACAAACTATTAAAGAATTCCTCCAATTCTTGGAAAAACATTTCCAATCTATGGAGGTAATGGGCGCCAAAACTCCACACCCTGCCGCAAAGGTCTGCACTTCAGTCACATCAAAACCACAAAGCAGTGACACTTGCAGCATGTGCAAAAAGGGAAAGCACCAATTGTTTTCCTGCAGGGACTTTCTGCAACAATCTCCATCGGCCCGATTTCAATTTATCCAAAAACAAAAATATTGCCACAATTGCCTTAGACCTGGACATGCATCCAAAACCTGCGCATCAAGATGCTGTCTTAAGTGCAACAAAAAACACAATACGTTGCTACATTTTGGGGAGACAATCAAAGACGACCCACCAACATCTGCAAGTAAATCAACAGAAGGCCATGGACCAAAAACCACACAAACGCATACAAAACAAGAAGCAGCTTCACTGGCAACCGCCAAACAATCAACATCAAAGGCCTATGTACTGCTCAGCACAGCCATGGTAAAAATCAAGGGAAATGGAAGGGAAATACATTGCCGGGCAATTCTGGATTCAGGCTCACAAGTAAATTTTGTTACGGAACGGCTGGTAAAGCGACTGGGAATCTCGACGAAACCTTCATTCATCTCTATCAACGGCATTGGTTCGAGCAATACCAAGGTACAGCATCGCGTCAATGTAGCATTACATTCAAGAATCAACAGCTTCACAACACGGGTCGAAGCAGCAGTATTATCTCATATCATAGCCCCCCAGCCTTCTCAAGAAATCAATATCGATGATTGGAAAATTCCAGCTAACATCACGCTAGCCGATCCAACATTCAATCATCCTGATAAAATCGACATGTTATTAGGGGCGGAGTTTTACAATCAGCTTATGGCAACAGGACATATCAAGCTATCAGATGACCTACCCAGTTTACAAAATACGGTTTTGGGGTGGATCATCGCAGGAAAAATTAGTGGAAACCACCCACAGAACGCTGCATGCGGAATCTGCACAAACGATGACATCAATCTGGAAGCGGCCCTTGCTCGTCTGTGGGAGCTCGAGGATGTGGCAAAATCGAAAAAACAGCTTTCTATAACAGAAAAAGAGTGCGAAGCTCATTTTGCGCAAAGTACAACTGTTGCCAAAAATGGCAGATTCATTGTAAGGCTACCATTTCATGACAATCCGGGGACCTTGGGTGAATCGTATGAAATCGCGTATAATCGATTTCTATCACTGGAACGTCGATTGGCAAAATCAACCTTTTGTTTGGGTACCGGTAACTATAAAGCTAAATACATGTATGGATGTATGTACATACATATGTATTTTTTACATTATCTTAAGCAATACTAATTTCGTTTCGATACTTTAAAATGGTTGTTTGTTTACGGTGTGCAAAATGCTTAAAACATTTGTAAACTAACATAAAAGTAAAATGTTTCCACTTTCGTTGCCAGCTAAAAATGTGCGATTCAAAGGTAGAACGGCCAAGGATGTCAATACACCACGGAATGTTTCCGAATGCAGTTTTGTAACAGTGTGCGTAGCATGAGAACTGCTGATGTCCGAATAAATACCGATGCGATTGCCGGTGGTGGCGTAAACTAATTCGGAACCGATGGTTTGCAGGAAGTGGGCCGGTTCAGCGGGTGGTTTCAGTTGATAATGCAATATCCCATTTGTGGCGTGCCAAACAGCCAAACTATGATCCAGCGCCGAACTAATCAGCTGTTGATCATTTGGTGCTGCCAATTGCAGCAGATCACATTCCATCGGACGCCAAGCATTTAAAATGTAGCCGGTGCGTGTATCCAATTGAACAATACTTCCCGAAGACAAACCAACAGCGAGCCAATTGCCCGATGGCGCGACAGTTAAGCAACGTACTGTGGCATGGCCCTGTGTTGCCACTTGACTCACACGCCACTCGTTCACATATTGCATGCAACGTGTGTCGATAATTTTTACGCTGGATTCCGCTGTGCCCGCCATGACAAGTGGACTTGGCGAGGGCAATGCACGCACAACGGTAATGGGATTATGTTTGGGCGCATCTAACAAACCCAATGGACGTCCAATGAATGGATCCCAAACATGAACACCCGAATCGCACGAGACCACATAACGCATGGCCTCGAGGAAGGCAAGTGAATGTATGGACTTTTTGTGGGCTGTGTAGGTAAATTGACATGAGGTTGTTTTACGGCCATCGCCTTCGCTGCGTAATGACCAAAGTTTAACAGTTTTGTCCTTAGAAGCCGATATAAAACTGTTCTCGTTGTCCAGCAACAAAATCGAGCGCACCGAATTTGTGTGTCCCACAAATTGTTGCAATTTCATATGCTTCAAATTCAGCATTGCATCTTTGTCGGAACGCGTAATTTCATGACGCCAATACGCCAGCCAATTGCCTTTCAAATGTCGCGTTGTAGGAATCTGATCAAATTTGTATGCGACCATGTCCAGCACTTCCATTGGACCAACCTCTTGACGCATTTGGCTGCTGCCTCCAACTCCGCTCACACTCAAGCCTGAGCTGCTGCTACTCAACACCTCAATTCGATTGCCAACAACATTCGTACCAAAGTTATTGGCTACAGATGTTTCAGGCGCTGTTGAATTCCCTTGAATTTTCATTGGCATATCCACCACGTCGGTGCCCATTGTTTTACCAGCAGCAACAGCAGCAGCCGTCTGTAGCGTTTTATATTCGGGTTGATCAAATTCGTGACATAAAACCAGAATTAATTCCAAATTGCAAATGGTGCGCTGTATTATGGCTTCGCCCAAGAAACGTAAGAATGATAAATAAGAAATATGCGCCAGCGCCGGACTAAAAACGTCGCGCATCTCTTCGCAAACATGTCGCGGCGAGCTTGTGACATCGCCTTCAACACTGCTCCCACTGCTTAGTGAAAGCGGTGATACAGATAGTTCGTTACAATTGTTAACTTTTTCAAAGTTTTCCCTCACTCCGAATGCCTTGTCGAAGATGAGGAAGAATTGTCGCAGCGCTGGTATGCATATGTGCTCCTTGGACATATCGGGACCGATACGTACGCACAGCGTATAAACGGCATCGAGCCATTTGCGCGCCAACACCGAACGACCCAAATAGCCGCTGGGCATGAGTAGGCGTGTCGAGCCGAGTAGTCGTACAATTGGTAGCAAAATTGGATTGGAAAATTGGAAAAAGAGTGCGAAGCTCATTTTGCGCAAAGTACAACTGTTGCCAAAAATGGCAGATTCATTGTAAGGCTACCATTTCATGACAATCCGGGGACCTTGGGTGAATCGTATGAAATCGCGTATAATCGATTTCTATCACTGGAACGTCGATTGGCAAAATCAACCGAAATAAAGGATCAGTATGTGAAATTTATGGAAGAATATAAAAGACTGGGCCACATGACGCCAGTGAATATTGACAGCATCAATGCACCCAGGTATTTCATTCCTCACCATTGTATCGTCAGACCCGAAAGCCGCACTACAAAATTACGTGTGGTATTCGACGCATCTGCCAAAACATCGTCAGGACTTTCCTTAAACGACCTTATGTACACTGGACCCACAGTTCAGAGCGATCTGTTTGCTATTTTACTTCGTTTCCGTCTACCTAGGTACGTTTTTACCACAGATGTAGAAAAAATGTATCGACAGATTTTCGTGCATCCGGAGGATAGAAGGTTCCAACTCATCATTTGGCGACAAGATCCGAGTATGCCAATAACACATTATCAGCTGAACACAGTTACTTATGGAACAAGATCTGCTCCATACTTGGCAACAAAATGTTTGCAGTCAATCGCGAATGAAAATCTGACACAATATCCTCTTGGTGCTCAATTTCTTCAGGACAATTTTTATGTGGATGACGGAATCGGTGGGTCAGACAGCCTAACCACAGCAATAGAAATCCAACAGCAATTGATTAATATTTTGAACCAACGGGGCTTTAATCTACAAAAATGGTGTGCCAATCATCAAAACTTACTACAGAATATCGGCATGGATGAAAATGAAGTCGACGTAGACTTTGACAATAACGTAAATCAAACCATTAAAACCTTGGGATTAACATGGATGCCCAAGGTTGATCAATTTTGCGTAAAGGTATGTTTAGAAACTGGCACTCTGACAACCAAACGTTCAGTAAGCGCCGACCTAGCTAGGCTCTTCGATCCTTTGGGCATACTGGCACCGGTGGTGGTAATGGCCAAAATGTTCGTTCAAGACCTTTGGAAGCTAAAACTCACATGGGACGAAGCGCTGCCCGACCAATTACATGAAAAGTGGACGGCATTCAGAACAGATTTGGAAAAGCTGAACAATATGAAGATATCACGTCACATATTTGAAGGGCACATCCCAGCAAGTGCACAAATTCATGTGTTCGTAGATGCATCTGAAAAGGCATATGGTACTGCGATTTACCTCAGATCGGAACTGGACGATGGACACGTAATAGTACGCCTACTGTGTGCAAAATCGCGTGTTGCACCTTTGAAACGACAAACTCTTCCCCGTCTGGAACTATGTGCAGCAGTATTTGGATCCCAACTAAGTGCAAGAATCAAGACAGACCTCAAACTGGATGTCCTTACTCACTATTGGACAGATTCGCAGATAGTGTTGGCGTGGATCAACTCATCTTCAGCATCTTACCAAACTTTTGTAGCAAATCGAATAGCGGTTATTCACGGACATACCATCCCTGAACAATGGCGGCACATTGGTTCAAAGGAAAACCCAGCTGATATTATTTCGCGAGGATTGCCGCCAGGCAAACTCGAAGCCTGTAACTTGTGGTTCTACGGGCCTAAAATCTTGCTAAAGCAAGAAGCATACTGGCCTCCAAAACATTCGAACGCGTTGCCACCAATGAACCAGAGTATTAATCTGGAACTGAAGAAGGTAACGTCGGTACCCATTACAACAAATGACATTGAGGAAAACATTCTTCATGGCATCCGACATAATGGCTCGTTTAAAACCCTACAAAGAACTGTAGGTTACATGCTGAGATTTATTAACAAATCGCGGAAAAAATCGTCGCAATCTGAGATTACATTGAATGTCCAAGAACTTAACAATGCGCTTGTGACAATCGTTCGAACAATACAGCGACTGACATTTGCACAAGAGCTTAAGGATCTTCAAAAATCCAACGAAGTTCACAAAAACAGTTCTTTCCGCAGCCTATCACCATTTCTAGACAATGATGGCATCATTCGCGTTGGAGGACGACTACATGAATCAACACTCACGTATGACGCCAAACATCCAATGCTACTTCCATACAACAATCCTATTACAGAGCTATTGATACAAATGATTCATAAAGAAAATCGTCACTGTGGACCTCAAGCCTTGTTGGCTCACACCAGACAAAAATTCTGGCCAATAAAGGGAAAGATATTAACACGATCAGTTGTGCTTAACTGTGTAAGATGCACCAAGGCCAAACCCAGATTGCTGACTCAAATCATGGGCAACCTTCCTTCTGCAAGAGTAACTCAAGCAAGACCGTTCATTAACTCAGGTGTTGACTTCTGTGGACCATTTTGGGTGCACTTCAAGATAAGAGGGAAAAGGCCACAAAAGGCATATATAGCCGTATTTTGCTGTTTTGCAACAAAGGCAATACATTTAGAGCTGGTTAGCGACCTTACGACTGAAGCTTTCATTGGTGCATTAAAGCGATTTATACCGATTTATGAGCCGAAGAGGACATTGCCAAAATTTATATTGCGACAACGCAACAAATTTTGTAGGCGCTAGAAACCAATTATCTGAACTCAACGAATCTATCTATGCAAATTCTTCAAGGGAACCAATTTTGAAGCAATGCGCCGCAAAGGGAATAGAATTTCATTTCATTCCCCCAAGGACTCCACATTTTGGTGGCTTATGGGAAGCTGCAGTAAAATCAGCCAAACACTTACTAATAAGAAGTGTTTCTACAGCATCTCTCACATATGAAGAAATGGAAACAGTGATCATTGAGGTAGAAGGAATCCTTAATTCCAGGCCAATCAGCCCAATGTCAGATAATCCAAATGATTTAGCAGCGCTAACTCCTGGCCATTTTCTCATAGGAGAACCAATAAATGCACAAATTGATGTAAATTGCAAGCCACAAAAGGTCAGTCTACTAACAAGGTGGAAGCTGGTTTCTCAACTTAAACAAGAGTTCTGGAAGCGATGGTCTCGCGAATATTTATCGGAACTCCAACTTAGAAATAAATGGAAGGTCAAGCAGAACAACGTCAACATTGGTGATATGGTGATAATTAAGGAAGACAATACTCCGGTACTTCATTGGCCGTTAGGAAGAATCATCAACGTTTTTAAGGGAAATGATGGTATTGTGCGAGTGGCGGAGGTAAAGACGGCAACTGGCACGTGCAAGAGGCCAATTCATCGGCTGGCACTACTACCAGTAAATGAAGAGAGTGCGGCGGAGCCAAAGAATCAATCAACAACAACACCATCCGAAGAAGACAAAATTCCAGCAAAACGAGGGGGTCCTGTGTTGCATCAAGGACTTACAACCCTATTAATTACACTACTAATTCTGCCAATAGTTTTGGGGGCTCAAATTCAAAACAAGCGATTTGGATCAAGGCTCGGTATTCACTTTGAAGGATTGGGGTCGGCCGCTCTTTCGACAACAGAATGGAACCTCCTTATATATTACGACCTGGAGGGCTTCTCAACGGAGTTAGCTTTGCTGGCGAATGGTACCAAGGTTCTGCGCCAGCTGTGCCAAGAAAGCAAACAGATTAGTGCATGTCAATCTCTGGTAACACACTTCAAACAAATTCAAGGAGAGCTGCAGTTGGACAATCTAATCTTGAAGTCCAATCGCTGGAAAAGAGGCGCGATAGACGTGGTCGGGAATGTAGCTCATTCATTGTTTGGCATTCTGGATTCAGAATACGCAGAGCAAATGTCCAGCACAGTCACACAAGTCAAACATAATGAAGATTACCTACTAAATCTCATCAAAAATCAAACATCCGTTGTAGACTCCACCATCAACATCCTAAAGCGAGACCAACACACTGTCAAGGAAAAATTCGACGTCATTGATCAGGAAATCAGTCAGATATTCAACACAGTACGCAACGAAACGGACGAAATATACGAAGGAAAAATATATCGCATGTTTTTGACTTTATCTGTTCAACTAACCCTTATTGCTGCCAACTTACAAAGAGTGCAATCTTCAATATTCGATGTTCTAACCGACTCTCATCACGGGAGAATAAGTCCTTTGCTCCTGACGCCAAGCCAATTACAACTCGAAGTGAGCAAAATTAAGTTCCACATCTCAACATCATTGGAATTACCTGTCCACCAGGATGATTTGCTTCAGTTATACCAGCTAATGAGGGTAAAAGGAGGACTCACCCAAAAGCATGCCGTGTTCAGCATCACCTTGCCTCTGGTGGAACGTGATCAATACGACCTGTTCAGTATGGTTCCAATACCCAATTGGATAAATAAGACCATGATCGAAATTCAACCATGTGCTTCAATTTTGGCCATAAACACAGCGCTCGACCAATATTTTCCGATGAGCAAATCTGAGTTTCAATCATGCGAAAACATCAAATCCAAATGAATATCTCCTTTGTTTAGACGATATTTGCTGCGAGTCAAGTCGCGCCAATTCAAACCATTACGTGCAGTGAAATCGGTTACCCACGGCATTATGTGATGATAAGCAGGATTTTTCAAACTTCTGCCGGCAGCATTATTCAAAATTGTGAGATAATCATAATTGATAATTGATTGTTCATGTGAAGCCAATCTATTTTTAAATAGTACTCAGTCAAGTTGTCAATTGCGGAAAACACCAAATAATTCCGCATGGATACCATTACAGCACGAGAACCAATGGATATATGCTACATCAATGACAACCCGCGCAACAGCTGTATGTGGAAAGGAAGTTACACAACTTACCCTAAAGGGATCGGGATTGTTGTCACTACAACCAGAGTGCATACTTAGGCAAAATTTTGTGTCACTTCAAGCACATCAGAAGATAACCAGGAGGGTGTGGTCATCTTACACTAGCCTAGGTGATATCTCCAAGCTGGCCGCGGCAGACCACTTGAGTAGTCTCAACATAACGAAAACCACAGAATACGTGCCATCGGAGCAAAATTTAACACTATTGCAATCCGCGTTGGCTAATCATCGCTTGTGGGAGCTACCAAACAAATTGGAATCACAAAACACCCACCACATTGCCGTTGGTTATACAGCATTGATAATAGCGGTGTGTCTTTTAATATTCATGATGGTCAAAGAAAAAATAAAATACGCAAAACAAAGAGTGACAACTCCTACGGCGACGAACACATCAAGCCCAAATCAGAGGCCCACACCTATGCCGCGAAATCTTAGACAAGTTTCGGACTTTACAGTGCACATTTAGTGTTGGCCAAACCAAACCATCGAGCTGCGCTCACCGGGGGGAGGATGTTGAATATGAGCTCACTCATATTTCGTCTACATTCTTTACATTACACTAAGTCACCGGTGCACTGATTCGCGTTGAACAAATTATGCTTAAGCTGCAATTATGTGCATATGAAGAAGTGACTGCAGCTACAAGGCGTGAGAATTTACAATATCGGCATCAGCCATATCATCTTCTTACCCTACATTCCTTGGTCTAATTACACAAAATGTGGGAACATCGTTTTGCCTAATAAGCATTCTGTTTTTAGTTGTAAATATGTAGGTATATGCATATATGTATTGTCCAAATGATATTTATGTACATATGTATGTATGTGTTTGTGCATTATGAGAATTGTACGTTTGCTTGTATAAGTGCACGTTTAATTTGTATAAAAGGCAAATGTCTTTGCAATAAATAAAGTATTCAGTTGAAAACATCAAACCAATCGCTTCATCTAAACACAGACTTTTGAACGTATGTTTTACAAAAAGACTTCTAGTAAAAACATTAGAATTTTGATGAAAATTCGTTTAATTTACCTTATTTTCAAATTGAAGAAAAAATTAATATACACATTCATTTAGTTACATAAATATATATGTATGTATGTATATAATATTTATGTTTCACTTATTTAGTCATATTTGACACTGGCTTTCAAGATTTTCAAAATATTTTTGCCAATCTCATCATGTTCACTTAGCAAAAAATAAAATTTATTAGGATATTAGGAGTATAGTGAAAAAGGGGTATCTACGGAGCCTTCCGTAGATAGGGGAACACCAAGTCAAAAAGGGGTAGAATCCCCCAAAGGGGTACATCTGGCAACCCTATAACTTATGTGTAACTTTTTAAAACAAACTGAATATGGTAATATTTTTAAAAGCACGTGGTGTGAAACCCGCGGGTAACCTCTAGTATACCAATAAAAAGCTGTGAGAAAAGAATAAAAAGAAAATACTCTCTAAAAATATAGATAAAATGGAGCCCCTGAAAAATTTGGGTAAGTTTCAAAATTTCATTATCAAGATAATTCGTCTTTTCAATTTACAATTTTGAATAATTTTTCAGGTCTAAAAATTCCTTCAAGAAAGTGTGGTTAAGGCTTACTTGAGTCGTAACGAAGATATAATGGAAGATATACTGCAAGTTTTGTACAGGCAACGAGAGGCGTTTAAAGACACATATGAAATTTTGCATCTATAGCGACCATAGGATGTAGTACTGCAGTGTGTGAATCAATCTTTTCAACACTAACTGCAACCAATAGGCCTCGTAGGCCGTCAATGGGTCACGAGAGAATGGCTGGTATGTTATTTCTCGAATTTGAGAAAAAGAGAACAAAATCGGTTGATCTGAACGAAGTTCTTCGCATTTTTAATAACATGGCGAACCGCAGAATTTAGCTGTTTTGAATGCGTTTACTATTTTTATTATTAGAATAAGTTTGCAGAAACAATAAACTTAAATGGTACTTTTGGTCGTATCTATTTACTCGTATCGCCCACCCAGTACTCACTCGCACTTAGACGTGGATCTCCACATCTAAATCTGGAAGCTGAACCATCTTGTTGGCTTATTCTCAATGAGTATTGCTTATGTACTGTCACAATAATTATGTGTCAACAAATAGGTATTAAATGTACGTCATTGACCTAGAGAAAAGTGATATACATGCTGATTGATTTTGGAAGCCATGCCTCGATGTCAGATTAATTGTGATACATTATTTACTTCCGCCCTACCTTAAACCAACGCTGCCCTACCTTCAATTTAAGTCTAGCTACGGCCCTGAGGGCAGTAGCGCAGTTTTGTGCGCAGCAAACAACAAAAAGCAAAATAAAGACGAGTCGTGTTGAGACGAAGGAAAACCAAACGAAGAGGGTCGGAAGCTATTGAATGCGAAAACCAGCATATGGTGGAACTTTGTTAAAAGAAATACGAGTAGAAGAAGCAAATATAATATATAATACAATGGCGCTATTATAACTCTGACGAGTTTTATGGCCGAGCTTCTCTCCCAATTCGAGGTGTGCTCCTTTTTGTTTTTCCTACTAATTGGGTGGACCTACAGTTTTATGCCGGCTCCGAACGGCGAATGCATTTTTTGTGAGAAGCTTTTTCATGGCAGAAATACTCTCGGAGGGTATGCCGCCCACTGCCGGGAGGTGACCGCTGCTCTTAAAAAACCCAATAATTGGATTTTTACTAATTAGAAAAATTTGTTTGGCTCGGACCGTGGTTTGAACCCGAGACCTCTGGCATAGCAGGCGAGCACTCTACCCACTGCACCACAGCGGCCAGCGGAAGAAGCAAATAGGAACTGATTAAAATAGATTACAATTATTTACTTATTTTGGTTGTACAATAATATAATTGCATAGGCAATTAATTTCTTTCGGTTTGAAGGTAAAAGTACGGAAGTAAACTGTCAAAAAGGAAAAATTGAATTACATTATTTCGGATTCATTATAGAATTGTTCGTTTATAGTATATGTGGATACATATGTATGTAAGAAACATTAAATGCTGTAAAACCTCTTTCTATAAAATATTAGCTACTTTAAATATTATAAGATTTCATATTATTCAAAACACTGCATATTTATTAATTTAAGCGACATGGACAGAAACGAAATTTTTCGTTAAAGGTTAATGAGTTAAAAGGAAAACTAGTAGAGTTAGGACTGAAGGCCAGTGGGCGAAAAGCTACTTTGCAGGACATACTGTGTGAACACTTCGGCCTCGTTCAGAGTTGTGTGTCACGGGTGGTAGAGGTAGGGCGTCCGTTTTTTACATTGCGTGATATTGAGAAATCTCTGTCGTCATTTACCGGTACTGGGCAGCCCAAAATAGAAGAATGGCTCGATGAATTCGAAGCAAATGCAACGGCCGTCAACTGGGGCGATTTACAATCTTGAGGTGCATCGTGAGCTTAGAAACCGTAGGAATCGTCCCAATGAAGACTATCGAGAGTAAATCTATATTCTTATGGACATAGGCAGGCCAAGAGATTTAGACGACAAAAGTCTAATTGAGTATTTCGTAGACGGCATCGCCTATTCCAGGGCAAACAAGACAATTTTGTATCAATCTAATACAATACAAGAAATAAAGAAACAAATTCTCGTTTACGAAAAGGTACGTACGGGGCACGAACCGGAAGTGAAACGAGGGGATATAAGTAAGAGTGTCGCGAAAGTGCAGGGAACAGAAGCGAAGCATTGCTATTGCTGTAATGGGGTCGGCCATTTGGCCAATAAATGTCCGCGATCACGACAATCGACATGCTTTGGGTGCAATCAAGCTTGGCATAGAATTTCTGAGTGTCCTAAAAAGAAGGCACAAGTGAAGCAAGAGGAAGTTAGAGTAAATACGATGGAGGCGATACGTAAAACATCTATTAGCTCCGTTATATTTAAAGATTTACTGTTACTGTTTCGGCATTGTTAGACACGGGATGTGATTTATGTCTTTTTGATATATTGATGAGGATAGGAGAAATTGAGCTGTCCAAGGATACGTATCTGCTAAAGGGCATTGGTCACAGTGTGTTAAATACAATGGGTAGTTTCATAATTAAAGTGGAAGCAGATGGAATTGAATTGGACATTACTTTTTATTACTTATGAGGCAATCATCGGTAATATAGTATTGAAGCAGGTAGATTTACTCGTGACGGAAGATAAAGTAGAGTTTAAGAGCAAAGGGCGGGTGATTCCCGTTTAAGTGGCGTAGGGCAGGGTGAGGAAACTAAAATAGAACTCATTGAAGTATTTAAAAGTTTATGCTTGTCTATGGAGCCGGTTTCAAGGGATAAGTTTGAAGTAGATGTATCACATTTGATGCAGTGGCAAGGAAGGGAAGTAAAGGGAATAATTGAAAATTATTTGCCTAAGAAGCAACTCGACCCTCCAGTTACTATGAAAATCTGCGTGACTGATGATACCAAGCTCCAAGGCGTACGTCGTATTCAGATAGGTGCATAGTTGATAGGCAGATCGAGGAGTGGTTAGAGGAAAGCACTATTCAATCCAGTTGTTCGGAATATGCATCGCCAATTGTTATTGTAGCGAAAAAGGATGGTAGCAAAAGGCTCTGCTGCGACTACAGATGCATTAATGAAAATATAATGAGAGACAACTTTCTGATGCCGCTCATGGATGACGTTCTCGAAAGGTTGCAAAGTGCACAGATAATTAGTACTTTAGATTTGAAAAACGGTTTCTTTCATGTGCCTTTTGAGGCTTGTTCGAGGAAATACACATCTTTTGTAACCCACTAAGACCAATATGAATTTAAATACGTTCCTTTCGGTATAAGTAATTCTCCGGCGGTATTTACTCGTTTCATCTTCGCAGTGTTTAGGGATTTAGTGGCAAATGGTACCGTTATATGGATGACCTCATCATCCCTTCCATGGGTGTGAATGAGCGTATAGGGAAGTTGAAAGTTGTGTTAGGTAGAGCAGTCGACTATAATCTTCGTATCACCAGTAAACAATTTCCCAAAACCTTCGGACAAAAAAGCGGTACAGAGGTTTTTGGGTCTTACATCGTATTTTCGTCGTTTAATTGAGGGATACGCAGTTATTGCCAAACCACTATCTGATCTCTTGCGCAAAGATAGATCCGTGCAGTTAGTAAAGTTTTAGAGAAGGGAACATATGAAAACTTTTATTTGAAAAATGGGCTGTTGTAAAAGGACCCTGTAAAAGAACTATTGGTGGTGCCCTCAGTAATGGAAGACGAAATTTTACGCACGGCGCAAACAGGGACACAAACAAGGACACTACATCGACACGTAGTGAAAATATGCTCCGTTTAGGATTTTGACAGGGGTAGACATGAGATTAACGGGTTTACAAGAGTTCCAGGAGTTATTAGAAAATATTACTGTAGATGAGCTAGACACAGAGCGAGAAATGATACGCCTACAAGCCAAGGAAAATATCGCTTTATTTCAGAAGGAGAATAAGCGTAATTTTGACACTAAGAGGAAAGAGTCCACTAAATATGGGCTTAACGAGCTAGTAGTAATAAGACGCACTCAATACGGTAGTGGATTAAGGTTGAGACCAAAATATTTTGGCCCATACAAGATCTCGAAAATATTAGCCCATATAGGTACAAAGTAGAGAAAGTAGCGAAAGCGAGGGGCCTCGGCGAACAACCTCCGTCGCAGAATACATGAAAAAATGGAACCCATCGTTCGAGCCGAACGATTTGTCAGGAAGGCCGAATGTGGGACACAATCTGCCAACCCCACTGACTAGACGAAGACGGACTGACTGGACGAAGACGGCTGACGAAACGAATGAAACGGACAAGAACTAAAAAAGAAACAATAAAACGAGTTCAGTTCAAATTAAAACGCGCAACCGAACAGTCAACTATTGCAAACATGGACCGCAATCGTTTTATAATAAAAATCGCCATTTAATCATTATATGTTGAGTTTTTTTATATTTCATCAAATATAACACTGTGCTACACCAAAAAAATGCAGGGGCTCTCACATGGTTTTTTGGTTTCATCATGGCCCATAAAACACTACCTCATTTGCGGGTTTTCCCCATCACTTCGTTTTTAATTTTTTTGCGTACAAATATAATACAACCCTGAAATTCTTGAAATTACAACTTCGAGATGCTATAACTTTCTTGTTTCTTGATCGAATTCAATTTTTTTTTATTTGAAAGATGTTTATTTTACCTTTCAAACAAGCAAAATAGTTCGGCGCGTTTTTATTGGATTTTGAAGTTACAAACAATGGGTTTTAAACCTTTATAACAAAATACATCAAATAATCTTTCCAAAAAGGAAAAGTAAATTAAAATTGATTCAAAATTACGGTAGTAGTGTTTCATAAAGTGAGTAAGCCTTTTTTTTTTTGTTTTAAAAATGTTTTTTTTTTTTATAGATTAATATTTGCATACAAAGTAGGTAAGAACTTTCACGATCTGAGTGTGCTCTTTGTTACTTGTCAGAATTGGTCAGTTTACCTACTTTAAATTTTTTCCCAAGAGGCGTCTATTCATCGACGGTTCAACAAAAAGTACACTTGAAATGTTTATTATGTAATTGCATATTCTAGTTTCATTTAATTTTTAAGGTTTGAAGGCTGTGCTTTTACACAACACTGTCATATATCCATCAGTCCCACTGGCCTACGCTACCGATATTAAAGAATCATATGACAGTATGGCTGAAATATTGAATGTCATTGATTACAAAACTCACAAATGGCTAATTGTAGCTGACTTCAAGGCACTCACTATTTTAAATGGTATTCAGGGTGGAAATACAAAGTATCCATGCTATTTCTACTAGCCTACACTACAAACAAAAGGATTGGGCTCCGCGTACATCGTTTGTAGTTGGTGAAAACCATACTAGGGGTATTCATAATTAGGTGCAAATAGCTTAGCAAAATTATGCAATTGCGTGAAAATGCAGCGGATTGTGAGCGACCTTTATAGTCATTTATTGCAATTATTATGTATGTATATCGAGTAGCACCGATAACATCAATATCTGGATTTGTCGCTTTTACTCTTTTGTTATTTTGACAGTTCGCTATGTGTACGAATACAGGTTACGTAGATCATTTCAATCAAAATTTGCAATTAATTCGTTTCTTGCATTTTAATTAATATGACCATCAACAAAAATAAGTATTCCAATCACAAATCATCAAACATAAAAAATTTACTCTTGAATTGAGAATGTGTTTACTCTTCCATTTGCTTTCACAAGCAAAATAGGACAATTTTTCTTGACACCTCATTTATTACAAAAATTTTATTAGATGAGATTCCATTTTGTCTTTTACGTGTTTTGTTAATGCATTGAAAAAGTGTCGATTCTTTAATCAAAACGTTGATAAGTTCGGCGTAATTAGCATATCTATTTTAATTTGGCCACTAATTTGATCAGCTGTTGAAAAATGCAATGCAAATATCGCTATGCAACGGATTTTTGGTGTTGCAGATTGCAAATTGCTTGGCATTTGCACATGCATGTAATTTGTTGTTGTCTTGCAATTGGTTTGCAATGAAAATTTTCTATGCAACGATGCAAGGCCATTTGCACTCAATCATGAATACCCCTACTATAAATATTCCCTTAGTTAATCCAAACAAGTAAAAGCGCGGCTGTCTTCGGCCGTACCGAAGACTTCATACCTTTCATGAGTGGGGAAATGAAAAGATACCTATGTATGTATGTACATAGCCTGATTTAGTATAATTTATAATTTCAATTGTGTGGGTTATTTATGGAAGGATTTATTAGAAAAAATGGTGTCTGGGCTATTTAGATGGAGGAGTTATACGAAAAAATTTGTACATCTGAACAATTGGTTGTATTGGAGCTATATGTTATAGTGGTCCGATCTTGACAATTTTCGGTAGCCTTGTTTAGGCCAATATGGGTACAAATACTTCAAAGTTTCATGTCCTTAGCTGTTTAAATGGGGAAGTTATGCAGAAATTACACCCCAAAATTTTCATATGTATATGTATTCTATATGTTATAGTGGTCCGATTCGGTCGATTCCGACAAATTATCAGCTGCATATAACAACATACCTGTATTCCATATTTCATTCAGATATCTCAAAAACTGAGGGACTAGTTTGCGTTCACACAGACGGACGGACGGACATGGCTTAATCGACTCAGCTCGTGATTCTGATCATATCGGTATATATTTTGGTGGGTCCCCCACGCTTCCTTCTGGTACTTTCGACAAAAAAATTTTGGCACAAAGTTATAATACCATTTCATTCTCATGAAAGGTTTAAAAACAAAAAACGGCCTACTCACTTTATGAAGCACTACTACCGTAATTTTGAATCAATTTTAATTTACTTTTGCTTTTTCGAAAGCTGATTTTATGTGTTTTGTTATAAAGGTTTAAAACCCATTGTTTGTAACTTCAATATCCAATAAAAACGTGCCGAAAACCAATATTTTTAGAAAAATTTTATTTTTTTTTTGGAATAAAAGTCCAAAACTTGGTCATTTTTAGGTCGATTTGCAACTGTTTTGCTTGTTTGAAAGGTAAAATAAACATCTTTCAAATAAAAAAAAAATTGAATTCGATCATGAAACAAGAAAGTTATAGCATCTCGAAGTTGTAATTTCAATAATTTCAGAGTTGTATTATATTTGTACTCAAAAAATTTAAAAACGAAGTGATGGGGAAAAACGGCAAATGAGGTAGTGTTTAATGGGCCATGACGAAACCAAAGAACCATGTGAGAGCCCCTGCATATTTTTTTTCTGATTTTGTAGCACTGTGTAATTATTATTTTTTGAGTTTTGTTTTTTTGATCAGAAATAATACTTATTCCTTGAGTAATATATTTATCGTTCAAAAATAATCGTTATTGTCTGAGTTTTTTTTTCGATCAAAAATATCACTCATTCACGAACTTATATCGATGAAAATTTTTTAGTGATTATGTTCCACAGCACTTCAGAGACGATTTGAGTTTTTCGACCTAAGCAAAAAATTAAAACTCAAAGAATAATTTTTATTTCTGAGCGATAAATATATCACTCAAGGAATAAGTGTTATTTTCGATCAAAAAAATTAAACTAAAAAAATAATGATTATTTCTGAGCGATAAATATATCACTCAAGGAATAAGTTTTATTTTTGATCAAAAAAATAAAAGTAAAAAAATAATGATTATTTTTTATTTTTATGGATATCGCTTAAAATTTTTCGATCATAGTGGATTCGGATAGTGCTCATTCAGACATGTACACACACAAACTCAATACTCTTTTTCTTTTTATTTCTGAGCGATAAATATATCACTCAAGGAATAAGTGTTATTTTCGATCAAAAAAATTAAACTAAAAAAATAATGATTATTTCTGAGCGATAAATATATCACTCAAGGAGTAAGTTTTATTTTTGGTCAAAAAAATAAAAGTCAAAAAATAATGATTATTTTTGATTTTTATGGATATCGCTTAAAATTTTTCGATCATAGTGGATTCGGATAGTGCTCATTCAGACATGTACACACACAAACTCAATACTCTTCTACGATGTTTGCAAGTATTTGATTTTTTTCACTGAAAATATAACGAATAATGATTATTATTGGTCCCTGATTGTAAACCATATATGAGTCATTCTTTTACAAATCGGACGGATTTCGGGAAAAAATAAATGTTACATCTCCGATTTTCTTTGACTTTTTAAAACGAACTCTGAAAGGGTTACAGCTACAGCTAGCCTACAACGCACTAATAATCCGATTCAAACTCTCAAAGATTTATTTCCCTGGGTAAACGAGTCTGCCGTTTTTTGCTGTTGTTTGCCGTTATGCTACAAACGAGGAATACGAAATGGAAGAAAAATTACTGGAAGATCGTTAGCTGTTAAGAGTACACTAAAACTCCACTGTATAGTTCCACTGTCAAGAAATAAAATAGCCGCAAAGCCTTTTTATACTCAGCTGTACTAGTACACAGAGTATTATAGTTTTAATCACATAACGGTGGATTGTAACAGAATGAAATAATCGAGATAGATATAGACTTATATATATCAAAATGATCAGGGTGAAAAGAGAAATCGATTGAGCCATGTCCGTCCGTCTGTCCGTCTGTCCGTCTGTAAATACTCTAACTCGCGCAAAAATTGAGATATTTTGATGAAATTTGAAATGCAAGTTGGTATCGAGACTGGAACGGTTGGTATTGAAAATGGGCGAAATCGGACCATGACCACGCCCACTTTTCCTATATAGAAAAAACCGGAAATTTGGTATCTCAATCACTAATATAGCTGGAGCGATGAAATTTTACCCACGTGTTGAGCTCAGGCCCCTAGGAAGAAATTTGATGAAATTTTGGAAAATGGGCGGTGCCACGCCCACTTATTAAGGGCCAAACCTTGAAAGTTTTATATGTCATAACTCAGAAACCATTGAAGATATATCGATGAAATTTGGTACACGTGATTTGCTTACTTAGGCAAACGTTTGGACGAAAAATAGTTAAAATCGGTTGACGGCCACGCCCACTTTTATATATGTGTATTATAAAGTGGCCTAATAAAAACATTTTAAGCAATATCTCTGTCAAATATAAAGATCTATCATTGAAATTTTGTCGCATGAGTCCAACTATGGACATAAAACAAAAAACACAAAAATTTTGGAAAATGGGCGGTGCCACGCCCACTTATTAAGGAGCAAACATTGAAAGTTTTATGAGTCATAACTCAGAAACCGTTGAAGATATATCGATGAAATTCGGTACGCGTGATATACTTACTTAGGCAAATGTTTGAACGAAAAATTTCCAAAATCGGTTGACGGCCACGCCCACTTTTATATATGTGTATTATAAAGTGGCCTAATAAAAACATTTTAAGCGATATCTCTGTCAAATATAAAGATATATCATTGAAATTTTATAGCAGGAGTCCAACTGCGGACATAAAACGAAAAACACAAAAATTTTGGAAAATGGGCGTGGCACCGCCTCCTTTTAGAAACAGGAATATACGAGATTTCTGAGCCCATAACTCGACAAATAATTTATATATAATCATGAAACTTGGTGTGTACACTTTTATTACTTGTGGTAATACATGTTCAAAATTTTAGCGAAATCGGTTTGACGACCACGCCCACTTTTATACATGGGAACTATAAAGTGGCCTAATAACAAGTAAGGAAGCCTAAGTTCGAGTGGAATCGAACATTAGATACTCAGCTGTATGCTTTCATTGTTTGTTTGCGTTTGATGGAAACACGGTGTATTTTATATAAAGGGAGTGCTAGATAAAGTGGGCGTAGCCACGCCCATTTTCAAAATTTCTATCAGCCATCCAACTAAGCATATGAATATTATTCTTTGTACAAAATTTCATTCCTTTATGACTTCTAGTTACAAAGATGCCACGTTACAAATTCCCAAAGGGTGTTCCAGAAATATCTTTGTTAAAAAGTAGGCGTGGTCATAAACCGATTTCAATAAAATTTTGCGTGTCTATTAACACAAATTATAAAAGTGTATAAACCAAGTTTCGTCATAATATCTCAATTATTTGTCGAGTTATAGGCTAAGAAATCTCGTATATTCCTTTGTCTAAAAAGAGGCGGTGCCACGCCCATTTTCCAAAATTTTTATATTTTTTGTTTCCGGTCTATTTTGGAACTCTTGAAACAAAATTTCAATGAATTATCTTTATATTTGACAAAGATATCGCTTAAAATGTTTTTATTAGGCCACTTTATAATACCCATATATAAAAGTGGGCGTGGTCGTCAACCGATTTGGCTAAAATTTTCAACATGTATTACCACAAGTAATAAAAGTGTACACACCAAGTTTCATCATTATATATCAATTATTTGTCGAGTTATGGGCTCAGAAATCTCGTATATTCCAGCTTCTAAAAAGAGGCGGTGCCACGCACATTTTCCAAAATTTTTGTGATTTTTGTTTTATGTCCGTAGTTAGACTCCTGCCATAAAATTTTAATGATATATCTTTATATTTGACAGAAATATCGCTTAAAATGTTTTTATTAGGCCCCTTTATAGTTCCCATATATAAAAGTGGGCGTGGCCGTCAACCGATTTTCACAATTTTCCGTCAAAACATTTGTCTAAATAAGTACATCAGGCATACCAAATTTCATCGCTATATCTTCAACGGTTTCTGAGTTATGACATAAAACTTTCAATGTTTGACCCTTAATAAGTGGGCGTGGCACCGCCCATTTTCCAAAATTTCATCAAATTTCTTCCTAGGGGCCTGAGTTCAACACGTGGGTAAAATTTCATCGCTCCAGCTATATTAGTGACTGAGATACCAAATTTCCGATTTTTTCTATATAGGAAAAGTGGGCGTGGTCATGGTCCGATTTCGCCCATTTTCAATACCAACCGTCCCAGTCTCGATACCAACTTGCATTTCAAATTTCATCAAAATATCTCAATTTTTGCGCGAGTTAGAGTATTTACAGACGGACAGACGGACAGACGGACGGACAGACGGACGGACGGACATGGCTCAATCGATTTCTCTTTTCACCCTGATCATTTTGATATATATAAGTCTATATCTATCTCGATTATTTCATTCTGTTACAATCCACCGTTATGTGATTAAAACTATAATACTCTGTGTACTAGTACAGCTGAGTATAAAAACATTTTAAGCGATATCTTTGGCAAATATAAAGATAATTCATTGAAATTTTGTGGCATGAGTTCCACAATAGACCGGACACAAAAAATATATAAATTTTGGAAAATGGGCGTGGCACCGCCTTTTTTTAGACAAAGGAATATACGAGATTTCTTAGCCTATAACTCGACAAATAATTGAGATATAACGAAACTTGGTTTATACACTTTTACAACTTGTGTTGATAGACACGCAAAAATTTATTGGAATTGGTTTATGACCACGCTTACTTTTTAACAAAGATATTTCTGGAACACCCTTTGGGAATTTGTAACGTGACATCTTTGTAACTAGAAGTCAAAAAGGATTGAAAGTTGGCACAAAGAGTAATATTCATATGCTTAGTTGGATCACTGACAAAAATTTTGAAAATGGGCGTGGTTACGCCCACTTTATGCAGCACTCGCTCTATATAAAATACACCGTGATTCCATCAAACGCAAACAAACAATGAAAGCATACAGCTGAGTATCTAATGTTCGATTCCACTCGAACTTAGGCTTCCTTACTTGTTCTTTATACGAAAATACCACAGAAATAAATGTGATCAAATAAAATATACATTAGATGCGTTTTTTTTATCCAACATACCCCTCCGGCCCCAGAATATGAAAAAGGGATGTTGTTGGATAACTAAGCTGATTTTTATTTGTTTTGAAAAAAAAAAAACTGAGTGGGCTACTCCAAAAACAGCGATTTTTTTTTAAATCACATGACAGGTTTAGATTCATATATGAAAAAAACCACAGAATTAAAAATAAAAAAACAAAAGATACATATTCTCATGTAAAATTAACGGCTTAATCGAATGGTGTACTCAGGTACCAAGATCGCCTAAAGTGGAATTTTATTTTTTTTAGTCACGGATTTTCAGGTTTGGGCCCGGGAATTTTCAAGATATCTTAAATTTCTTTTTAATCAAAATATACAGGAATCTGCGCAAATTAATGCAGTTTTCAGAAAAGTTTATTTGATCGAAATCGAGCTTTTTTTATCCAAGCTACTTTGGTTTAAATGAAACATTCCAAAATCACTTTCATATTGAACATTTTTTATTGTTGCAAGTACAAAATTCGAAAATTTATTAAGGTATCTTGAAAATTGCCGGGTTCAAACATGAAAATCCGTGACTAAAAAAATATAATTCCACTTTAGGCGATCTTGGTACCTTCCCTGTGGCTCTAAAAAACTGAGTACACCATTCGATTAAGCCGTTAATTTTACATGAGAATATATATCTTTTGTTTTTTTATTTTTAATTCTGTGGTTTTTTCATATATGAATCTATACCTATCATGGAATTTAAAAAAAAAAATCGCTGTTTTTGGAGTAGCCCACTCAGTATTTTTTCTTAAAAATCAGCTTAGTTATCCTACAACAATTTTCATATTCTGTGGCCGGAGGGAAGATCTGAGAAACTTTGCCGAAAAAAACGCATCTAATAAACATATGTATGTATACTTACATAAATATATAAAAAATATAAAATTTCTTGTTTTACCTTGAACGCGCAATGCAGGTAAGACATATTTCTGATTTTGTTAGTTCGTATAAATGCGTTTGATCCGTGTATTTTATTAGGCCTTGAAATTGTTAATAATTTTTGTCGCAAAATGGATCGGCGCATGAAAGGCCATAAGATACAACGTTTAAAATTCATTCCGTTCAACATACACTTTCAACCATACCCAGCTACTCCATCTTATTTAAAAAAAGAATGAAAATATTTTTTTTTTCGTCACAAAAAAAAAATATTTGAAAAATAGTTCTTGTAAATCGCCCATTCTGTTGAAACATTGGTTTTATAGATAATTTAACAAGGATTATAATGATATAATTTTAAATCCTTAATTTACTGGTATTCACGAAATAAATCGGGCCCATAAAATATACCTGCTTGCAATTAATAAAACTTTAAGGCGATGAAAATAATCTTATATAAAACAAACAATAGCCTGTTTCTTCAGCTTTCAAACGGTGCCAAGATGAAGTCTATACGATGACTACAACCCGAGATATTGGGGTTTAAATATGTACGTGTTTTACTTAATTCATGAAAAAATCAAAAGTTTGACAGATCATATCTCCGAAAAAAAATTTCAAAATTAAATCCCCGGATACGTGTAAGCTTATTTTAGGTGGAGAACCCATAAACCGAGTTTCAAGCAAATCGGAGGTATAAGGATACAATAGGTGTCCGATTTGTAAAAGAAAGGCTCATATATCTATTTAATAAAATAATTAAAATAAAGCATGAAAATAAGCATTTGTCTTTAATTAACCTACATGTATGTAATTTATGGTGGGGGACTCCATATACTCAGGATTTTTGCAGTGTATACCCAGAAAAAAAATAGTGTGAAATCAACCAAAAATCAAAAAATTTTGTGGTTATTTTTTTTCAACACGGTGCACATAGGTAGATTTTCAAGTTTTATGCGGCCAAAAATATTTTATTGTCTATATCTATTCAAAATTGCTTGTTTAATGTAAAATTTTAATAATTTATGTTAAAAGTCGAAAAATATTTACCGTGACTCAAAAAGAAATCATACGGCATAGTTTTTAATTTTATTTCAAACAATTCTGTCGAAAATTTGACTTTCTGATTTTCGTTTAAAAATGTAGACAATTTTGAAATAAAAATCGTTTTAAGCAGGATTTGTAAGCTTGTAGAAAAAATTCGAAAAATCGTAGAAATTTCTAAAAGTGGATTAAAAATTTCTAAGCGAGGCCAGAATTTATAGAAGATTTTGAGGAGATTTCTAAGTGTGCTGTTATGTAGCCAACCAACCTTAGTGTAAAAAGTGCAATTCCCAATGCTGTGAAAAATTCCGTCAATTTAAAAAGCTTTTTTCTGTAGGGTGCTTGCCATATATGTACGTGAGACCGTTCCAATTAAAATTTCCGAAGGCCAATGAAAATTTTCAAAAAGTTGAATGTTGCATATTATGATATTAAAATTGAATGAGCTGCAAAACTGCATACTCAAAAATCTTCTAAAAAAATGTAGCTTTAGAATGCTTAGCCCCTTTTTATGATAAGTATTTTCTTGACTTTGAAAAATTGGAAATACTAAAAATACTGCCTAAGAAGTTAACAATAATCGCGGATAAATATCTGGGTTACTTTCGAGCATCACCTACATTAACCAATATATGCGTTAGAAATATAAACTTTAAGATCAAATATAAAACACAAAAAAGAAAATTATTGTAGGTACATATGGAAAACCCTGTATTTAGTAGTGAAGTGCGGCTTTGTGCGACGTAATTTTTTGTCGGCAAAACACTAATTGTACTAGATATCATGTCCGAGGGTTAATTTGACTGAGTCTGACAGAGCAACATAACAAAATCAATTTTCAACACGAAAAATAGTGATAATTTTTTTTCAAAATATCCCAACTTTAAAAGCTTAAAACTATAAATATTACTTGAATTAAATAATTACTTGAAGCTTTAGGATCCATCACGATTACTTAAATAAAATGCTTTAAATAATAAATATTTACGCTGTAACTAGCACTTAAAAATATTTAAAAAAAAAAACTAAAAAATTAACTTTAGATATGCTAAGTTTCGACCATCTGGGAGCAGGTGCATAGTATGGGGTCGGGAAAAAAGCGATGAATTATTGTTCCCCAGTCTATTTCCAATATGTGGGTATGTTTGTTTCTGTAATTGTAACAATTTCACAAAATTCAATTTTGGCCGCATAAAAGTTGAAAATCTACCTATGTGCGGTGCTTAATGTATGTCATCCTGTAAACGTGTAAATTTAACACTACTGTCAAGTGTTAGTTTAACAGGATGACAACTGTAGAATTAACACTAAAAAGTATTGAGTCTTACTGTTGATTTTACAATTTTAAGTAGTTAATGTTACAATTTAAGCAGGTTAAATTAACACGAAATGTTCCTGTTGAATTAACAATAAGATCTTTTTGATTTTACCTTAAATTTATTGATAAATTAACTAGAAAGTCTTGTTGATTTTACAATTTATTTTTTTTTTAATAAAAAAAAAAACATAAAACATAAAATATATAATCATCAGATCAATAAAGCATATTCGAGTACATCACCCGCACAACCGACCAAATTGAAAGCGTCCTTCTCATACGAATAGTTTATACATGGGCGATAGTATCACTGGCACCGAGTAATGTTTGGCCGCTAATGTAACGGTATATACACCGCATGCTGCCTGAAAGACTCCATTCGCTAAACATCTCTTCGTGGTAAAAATTGCAAACTATGAAGAGGAAAAAGAAAATATTGAACATTAAAAACTTTTAGAAACAAAAATGCAATTCACTTTTAACTTACCTGCGAACTAAAAATATAAATGGAAAAACCATTATCACGCACTGCCAATGATGCTAAACTCCCATCATTGCCGCGGCACAAAATTTTCTTTTTGTTAAAAAAAAATAATATTAGTTTGTGTTTTGCACGAACAGCAGAACTTCCAACGCTGAAAAAATTGTGTATGTTTCAAAATAGTTTTGACGTTCTTTTTAACACTTTTTTTAGATTATATTGACACTATCATCGTGTTGAATAAACCAAAATTCCAAATGACGTTTATGTTTGAACATTGTTTCGTGTTATAACAACCAACTTCTATTGTTAATTGTGGTTCTTGTTGTTTTAACATTTGTTTTCATGTTGTATTAACACTAAAATTGGGACGTCATTTTTCTAACATTTTTTTTAGTTTATATTTACACTATCATCATATTAAATAAACAAAATTCCAAATGACATTTAGGACTAAAATTTTATATTTGAATCATCTTGTATATTTTAAAATTTCTTCATGTTGTATCAACAATAAAATTTGGTTGAATTTACCAAATTTTCAGATGACAGTTACAAAGCCAAAATCATGTTTCAAACATCGTGTAATTTGAAAAATTGTTGCTGTTTTATGTGTAAAGATCAGAGATGTAGAATAATTATTATTTCATTTTCAAATTATAAAAAAGTCTCACAAATTTCCTTCCGAATCATAAAAGTCTTTTGTCAATATTTTTTTTTCTGATGAAAATGATAAAAATCTTCTATAATTATTATTCAGAAACTTATATTTTAAAAATCTTTCCATAATAGTTATTTCAAATATTTTTTTTACGTCTTCAAAGACTTTTATATCGAGACAAATTTGAAAAAAGTCTTTTCGTAATTATTATTAGTAACAAATTGTTTTTTATATCTTCAAAGACTTTTTCATTGAGACAAAGTTCAAAAAAGTCTCAGAAAATTTTCAATAACTTTCATATAAGTATAAAATAAGAATAACTTTCATATAAGTACTTCAAAATTCAAGCAAATTTCCAATTTGAAATTGTATGAAAGATTTTTATTGAAGATATAAAAAATAAATTTGTTACTCAAAATAATTACTTAAAGATATTTTTGAAATTCGTCTCAATGAAAGTCTTTGAAGACTCAAAAAAAATTTGTTACGGATAATAATTACTCAAAGACTTTTTTCAAATTTGTCTCAATATAAAAGACTTTGAAGATATAAAACAAAATTTCTCATTTATAATAATTACAAAACGACTTAAAAAAAATCGCGCGATTTTTTCCTCCAAATTTTCATCTTTTTATAGACATATATACATACATATGTACATTAGGCCGTCCCGCGTTATAGGGAAGCAAAAATAAAGTGCGCCGTACGCCCCCGCATATGATGTCTTTTTGGAAAACATTTCCGGAAAAGTTTTTTATTTTTTTTTTGGACGCCGCTAGATGTCGCTAAAATTTATTTTTCTCATATCTTCGGTATTTATAGTCCAATCTCAGAGTTTAATACACCAATGTCTTTGGCTTGAAAGGACGCCTTATACTATGGAATATTATTAACCCAATGTGCGTCATTGGGGTCACTACCACCCAGTATTTATTTTATACCACCCTAATGTACCTTTCTTACGTCTGCATGTTAAACGTAGTCAAAAATCATTAATCTTTTGCAAAAGAAGTATTTCGATCGCTTCAGCAGAACCCGAAATAAAAAAAGTTCAACATCCCGAGGAATATAGGTTTGTCGGTTCCTTTGGTCTTTTAGGTTAATTTTACAGAAAAATTTTCTGAGGAGACCCATAGTAAAATTTTATGCCAAATAATTTTCTAGAACATTTTAACCCTCTATCACCGCCAATAAAGGGTTATTTTGACCCCCTTTTTTTTAGAAAATCAGGAAAAATAGTATTTTTAAGGTCGCTAGAGGGTTAAAATGTTCTAGAAAATTATTTGGCATAAAATTTTACTATGGGTCTCCTCAGAAATTTTTTCTGTAAAATTAACCTAAAAGACCAAAGGAACCGACAAACCTATATTCCTCGGGATGTTGAACGTGTTTTATTTCGGGTTCTGCTGAAGCGATCGAAATACTTCTTTTGCAAAAGATTAATGATTTTTGACTACGTTTAACATGCAGACGTAAAAAAGGTACATTAGGGTGGTATAAACTAAGTACTGGGTGGTAGTGACCCCAATGGCGCACATAGGGTTAATAATATTCTACAGTATAAGCCGCCCTTTCAAGCCAAAGGCATTTCTGTATTAAACTTAGAGATCGGACTATAAATACCGAAGATATGAGAAAAATAAATTTTAGCGACATCTAGCGGCGTCCAAAAAAAAAATTAAAAAATTTTCCGGTAATGTTTTCCAAAAAGACATCATATGGGGGGGCGTACGGAGAACTTTATTTTTTGCGATACGGTCTAATGTACATACCTATCGATCTATTAATCGCGCGATTTTTTCTTCCAAATTTTCATCTTTTTATAGACATATATACAGTGTACACAAATATTTATATACCTATCGTTTTATTGAAAAAAGTCTGTATATATGTAAATATATTTAATTTTAATGTAATTTTTTAGTTTTAAAGTAATTTTTTGAGAACATGTGTATTTAAGTACATACATATTTCATCTTATACATATACTCAATGTATTATTGTATAACAACATTAACTTTATTGTCAGCTTTAATTTTTTTGCTTAATGTAATAAAATCTTAGAAAAAATCTCCCTAGGGGGAGTGACATAATCCCAAATAAAAAATTTGCCCCTTGGGATTATGTCAGGGTACCAGATCTTGCTACCAAAAAAGAAAAAGGTTCAAAAATTATGACGGAAATCGCTAATTTGGTACTTTATTTAACACCCCAAAAATTTTATTTTTTACATGGAAAAATTTTATAATAAAAATTTTTTTCTATGTTAACTCTAATAGTACTGCGCTTTTACAAGTTACAATTTGACATTTTGCAACAAAATAGTGCATTAAACTATAACAACCAACATATTTTCTGAACAAATTTAAAAGTAATATTCTTTAGAACCATTTTTTGCAATAACTAACGGGAGTAGTCCATCCTTGATTCTAAAAGGATAATTATATATGTTATAGTTCGTTTTTAATGTATTGTGATTACATGTTAATCTAAAAATTACTTTTTGTAAAAAAGGATATATGGGAGGTAGTCATGTGCACTTGCACTTAAAAGGACGAAACTTGTCACCTAGTTTAAAAACATAATTCTATAAACATACACCAAATTTCATTTCATTCTGTCTGAGATTGAAGTTGAAATCACAATTTTAAAATTAAGGATATATGGGAGGTAGTTATATCCTTTTACATAAAAGAACGAAACTTATAACCTAGTTTAAAAGCATAATTCTATAAATATATACCAAATTTGATTGCATTCTGTTTGAAATTGAAGTTGAAATCACAACTTTAAAATCAAGCACATATGGGAGGTAGTCATGTCCTTGCATCGATTTAGTCAAAACTTCGTTTTTTTTTATCTCTAGTATTTTATGTCTGTACACAAAATTTCATTGTTCTGCGATTACTCTCCTAATTTTGCCGATTCATATGGAGAAGAAGCACTGCGCACTGGTCAGCCCCCATACACAAAAGTCAAAAACGTTGGTGCTTGAAAAAGAAACTTCTGTCATGCATTTCCGTGGGAAATATATTGAATTTTATGGAAAACCTCCTTCTATACGCAATAGCCACCATTAAATGTTACTTTGGCTCATTTAAAGTCAACACATTTGAAAAAAAATTTTCTGGAAAAAGTTTGTGTAAATAAGTGTATTATGATTTTTGCGATATTTCAAGTTTCGATAAAATCTGAGTAATTGAGTTTTGTCCCACTCTCCATACAATTTTTTTTTTGATCGCGAAATATTGCGGAATAATTTTTTTTTTTATTGTAACTTTGTTATTTGACATCGGATTTTTAAAATCGAGATGTCATTAGTTTAGTCTTTGGAAGCTCTATATTTTCTTCTAATGTCCTTTTGACCTATGAAGTCGTTTTCACATAGTTAAGTCACCTAACCAAGTTGTTCGTCCAAAATATGCTTTTTGTTTCACAAGAAAAAAATCGTCAAAAATAAAATATTTATCGGATCTTTGCAATTAAACGGGAAAATTTTTAAAGTAATAAAACTTTCCTGATTTTTACAACTTTTTATAAGAACTTAATTTGAAAATCAAAATTTTTTCAAAAATCGCAAAAAATCCACAAAATTTTGACTTTGACCAGCTTTCGCTCAGCGAGTTTTTATTAGACCACTACAAGTTGTATGTCTTGTATGTGTTGTTGTTGTTTGAAGCGTATTTTAATTGCCTTTCGAACGAGATACTGCGTTTATCGCATATGTAACTCCAGAGAAAATAATTTTTTAATGAAGTGATAACAAAAAAACATAAAATTACCGTAATCTCAAAAACCTAACTATACAAAAAATTGAAAAAAAAAAAATAGTTCCAAGCTCAGCAGGTCAATTTCTATCCTCCCCCATTCCTGGTTTTCTTTTTTTTTTTTTTGGCTGTAAACTAGCGTGTGCACTGTGCGGCTGTCTTCGGCCGTACCGAAGACTGTATACCTTCCATGAATGGGGAAATAAACCATTCTGCAGGTTATTATACAAAGGTATATTATACAAAATTGTGTAATGTCCCGATCTTGATAATCTTCGGTAACATTATTTGGATCAATATGGGTACCATCGCAGCAAAGTTTCATGTCCTTTATAGCTGTTTAAATGGAGAAGCTATAGCCCAAAACGTCTATATCTGAACAATCGATTGTACGACAGCTATATGTTATAGTGGTCCGATCTTGATGATGTCAAAACTCACGCGTGTACCAAATCTCAATCAAATATCTCAAGCACTGAGGGACTAGTTTGCATTCACTCAGAGGGACGGATAGACGGACATGGCTTAAACGACCCAGCTCATGATTCTGATCATATCGGTATATACATTGGTGGGTCTGTAACGCCTCTTTCTGGTACTTTAAAGATTTGAGTTTCGGCACAAAGTTGTAATACCATTTAACTTTCACGAAAGGTATAAATATGGCCCATTTAACATGGCGATGTCCTAGGCACGGATATTCGCATTCAGAATAGTTTTTGGCTGTAGACTAGTGTAATCTCCATTGACGGAACGCTCCAACTATGAAGTAAAAAGGAGTCTGAAATAGATCCGCGGGAGTGTTTTTAAGGAGGACAACATTTTTTACTCGCATAATCCGATTTCCGCATTACACCAAAGTGATCCATGGAGTACCTAAATTGAATTAATTGATGGAGTACCTACGGTGGATTGATTCATAGAGCACTTAAATTAAAGAAATTTAGTAATCTCTCAAAAAGATTTGTACCTACGACTTCCAATTTGTTATTCAAAATAATCTTTAATTTTTCCTGTTGGTAACTGTTGTGTTACATTTCAATGTCGCTTTATTACTACACTCAGAAAAAAAAATCATCAACACGATTCATGTAAAATTAACACTATCGATCTTTACCAGAGTTGTAATTATTATAAGAGAAAAAATAAAAATCAAAAAAATAATTATTATTGAAAGAAACATATTTTAAAAGTCTTTCCATAATAGTTATTTCTGAGATATTTTTTTTAAGTCGTTTTGTAATTATTATAAATGAGAAATTTTGTTTTATATCTTCAAAGTCTTTTATATTGAGACAAATTTGAAAAAAGTCTTTGAGTAATTATTATCCGTAACAAATTTTTTTTGAGTCTTCAAAGACTTTCATTGAGACGAATTTCAAAAATATCTTTAAGTAATTATTTTGAGTAACAAATTTATTTTTTATATCTTCAATAAAAATCTTTCATACAATTTCAAATTGGAAATTTGCTTCAATTTTGAAGTACTTATATGAAAGTTATTCTTATTTTATACTTATATGAAAGTTATTGAAAATTTTCTGAGACTTAGGTATATACATATGTCTATAAAAAGATGAAAATTTTGAAGAAAAAATCGCGCGATTTTTAATTCCAAATTTTCGCCTGCGGCGCTTTTTTTTAATAGATCGATAGGTATGTACATATGTATGTACATATGTCTATAAAAAGATGAAAATTTGGAAGAAAAAATCGCGCGATTTTTGATTCCAAATTTTCGCCTGCGGCGCTTTTTTTATTTTAGATCGATAGGTATATACATATGTATATAAAAAGATGAAAATATATATAAATATGTACATATGTCTATAAAAAATAAAAATTTGGAAGCAAAAATCGCGATTTTGCTTCGAACTAGTACCTACTCGAGTGATTTGGTATTCTGGCTCCCTTTTATTTGGGATTATGTCACTCCCACATAGGTGACATAATCCCAAGTAAAAAAATTGGGATTATGTCACACCATGGTGAGTGACATAATCCCAAATTTTAAAATTGGGGTTATGCCACTTGGGATTAAATCACGGCACCGCAAGATCTCCTAGCATAGAATCGAAAATTAAAATAAAAAATAGTCGTTTTTTCTTGTTTGTTTTTTTAATTTTGTCAAACTTTGTAAAATTTTTTGTGTCTGACCTAAAAAAGTTAGTATTACATGTATGTTTTTTGTCAGTATTTGTCAAATATTTATAAAAACTGTATATTTTATCCTAATTAGGCTAATATATCAATATATACCCGATAAAGAGCAGACATTGCACTTAAAAAAATTTTCACATTCGTGTTTCTGGCAGGAGACCGACGATATATGAGGTTCTTTAGAATTTTCTAAAATTTTGAAAATATGGCTTTACAAAATTGTACAATTTCAACATTTCCGGCAAAAAACAGTGCAATTTGTTTACAGATTCTACTAGACCACTTCAAAGTTAACCAAATTCGCAAATAAAAAAATAGGCGTTCTTTTTTAATTTTTTGTTTGACTCCACCAAACTTTAGTAATTTTTTGAACTCCAATAAAAAGTCGCAAATGTTACGATGAAACTAGTCACCTTTCTGAAATAAAGCATTTATCAAAAGTTATTTCAGCTATTTGGGCATATAATGATAAGCAAATGTGGCAAGTTTCAGAGTAATACGATTTAAAATGAATTTTTGGCAATTTTTTTTGTAACACACTAAAAATCGTATTACCTTAAAACAGTTTTGCCTCAAAAATTGTACTGATTTTAGCGACCTCTATTGGCAACAAAAGCATGAGATTATAAATTCTATTTATACATGTATTCCAGGTGATATGTTAGCTTCACAAAAATATATATTACTTGAATAAATTACGCAGTTTATTTTATCTTAATTTTGCCTATGGGACGAAGCACTGTGAGCCGTGTTCTTACTTCCCAGCAAACTCAGTCTCTAACGTTAGAAATTTTATCGAGATTACCTTAGATAACTAGTGTAATTCTCTATATATTCTCAAATCGATAACTAGGGTTGAAAACTACACTAGAATTCGATTAGCGAGTGATTAGAGAAGGAGCCAAATCTCACGCCTTTTATCAATTCTCAATATATTTCTGTGATATATTGAATATACATACATATATTGAAATTAGATACTAAAAAATGGTAAAGTTAATATTACCGTAGTACAATGTTTTCCATTAAAAAGTACAAGCAGTACCTTTAATTTAAATAATAAGACTGAATTTTGTTTAAATTTCAGTTCTTATAAATGTGGTAAACATATACATGTCAATATATATAATCATATGCAATTTAGGCACATATTGCGTTAATAAAATCTAAACAATGAAAAAATCATGTAAAAGGAGACAAAGCTTTGTTTTTCATTTCAATTGGAAGTATTTGCAAATTCTGATTAGAATCTCATTAGAGAACTACATTAGAATTCGATTCGAGAATTATAATTTTCTCGATTTGAGAATTAGGTACCCTTTTGTTTGAGAACGCTATGATCCTCGATAGATTTTCGAGTCGTCCTCTAACGTTAGAGGTTTGAGAATGAGGCTAGTTCTCGAGTCATTCTCAAATCGATAACTAACCTCAGTGTTTGTTGGGTTGTTTTTATATGAGATGTGTTAAATTATGGAGTACTCGAATGAGCCACGGCGAGTAATCTATACAAGGTAGGTGTGTATAGGTATATCGTCGCATGAACACAAGACTACTCTGAAAAAAAAAAAAAACGTTGTAAATACAAAGACTTTTGCAGTTAAATGAACAACTTTCCGCAGTTGAAATGTGCCCAACAACGCTCCGTTGTTGTTTCAAAGATGCGAGCGTTTTTGATTCAAATACTTTTCGTATTTAAGTTAACAACGGAAACTGTTGAATGAAATACTTTTACATTTAAGTTAACAGTTTTTGCTTTTGAATTAACAGAAAAAAATTTTAGTCCAAAAGCGAGCACTGTTGATTCAAATACTTTTCGTATTTAAGCTAACAACTTTTGCTTTTGAATTAACCGCAAGAGTTTTTGGTCGAAAAACGGGCACCATTGAAGCAAATACTTACGCATTTAAGTTAACCTCAAGAAAATTGTAAAAATAGTATTTTTTTTTAATATAATAGATATTATTTTATCTTATCTTTTTATACATATAATATATCGTCGGTCTCCTGCCAGAAACACGAATGTGAAAATTTTTTTAAGCACGATGTCTGCTTTTTATCGCGTATATATTGATGTAATTACAATTTATATTTGTATAAATTCTTGTGTAAACATACATACATAATATGTACTTGTATGTACATAAGCATATATACAAATATTAATTGCTATTATATAAATATATACCCGATAAAGAGCAGACATCGCACTTAAAAAAAATTTCACATTCGTGTTTCTGGCAGAAGACCGACGATATGTATGTTTACCTATCGAACCCTAACCGCCATAAAGTGTATCCAACAAAATTATCGATTTTAGCGTTTTTAATCAACTCCCACAATTTCATAGACTTAGGGCCGGTTTCACCACCTCCGGTTAAGCACTTAACCAGAGATTTTTGCCCTGTGAACCAATTTATTTGACAGCTCGCCATACAATTTACGTCAAACTAACCAGCGATTAAATTAACCGCAGATTGTGAAACCGGCCATAAATAAATTTCAACTGTATGAAAAGAAAATAAAAAAAACACTTTTGGCGGTTAGGGCTCGATATGTAGTAATATTAATACTAAGGCCCGCCGCACAGTGCTTCGTCTCCATATAGTGAATCGGCAAAATTAGGGAGTAATCGCAGAACAATGAAATTTTGTGTACAGACATAAAATACTAGAGATAAGAAAAAAACGAAGTTTTGACTAAATCGATGCAAGGATATGACTACCTCCCATATGTCCTTGATTTTAAAGTTGTGATTTTAACTTCAATTTCAAACAGAATGAAATGAAATTTGGTGTATATTTATAGAATTATGTTTTTAAACTAGGTGACAAGTTTCGTCCCTTTAAGTGCAAGGACATAACTACCTCCCATATATCCTTTTTTACAAAAAGTAATTTTTAGATTAACATGTAACCACAATACATTAAAAACGAACTATAACATATATAATTATCCTTTTAGAATCAAGGATGGACTACTCCCGTTAGTTATTGCAAAAAATGTTTCTAAAGAAAATTACTTTTAAATTTGTTCAGAAAATATGTTGGTTGTTATAGTTTAATGCACTATTTTGTTGCAAAATGTCAATATGATTTTGGCCCATATCAAATTGTAACTTTTAAAAGCGCAATATTATTAGTGTTAACATAGAAACAATTTTTTTTTATAAAATTTTTCCATGTAAAAAATAAAATTTTTGGGATATTAATTAAAGTACCAAATTAGCGATTTCCGGCATAATTTTTGAACCTTTTTCTTTTTTGGTAGCAAGACCTCCTAGCATAGAATCGAAAATTAAAATAAAAAAATAGTCGTTTTTTCTTGTTTTTTTTTTTTTAAATTTTATCAAACTTTGTAAAAATTTTTGTGTCTCACCTAAAAAAGTTAGTATTACATGTATGATTTTTGTCAGTATTTGTCACATATTTATAAAAACTGTATATTTTAGCCTCATTAGGCTAATTTCCTATAGTATAAGAGAAAAAATAGTTCCATATATTAATTGTGGTAAATTTTTTCCATACCATATATATAAGGTTCTGTAGAATTTTCTAAAATTTTGAAAATATGGCTTTACAAAATTGTACAATTTTTACATTTCCGGCAAAAAACAGTGCAATTTGTTTACAGATTCTACTAGACCACTTCAAAGTTAACCAAATTCGCAAATAAAAAAATAGGCGTTCTTTTTTAATTTTTTGTTTGACTCCACCAAACTTTAGTAATTTTTTGAACTCCAATAAAAAAGTCGCAAATGTTTCGATGGAACTAGTCACCTTTCTGAAATAAATAATTTATCAAAAGTTATTTCAGCTATTTGGGCATATAATGGTAAGCAAATGTGGTAAGTTTCAGAGTAATACGATTTAAAATGAATTTTTGGCAATTTTTTTTTTGTAACACAGTAAAAATCGTATTACCTTAAAACAGTTTTGCTTCAAAATTGTACTGATTTAAGCGACCTCTATTGGCAACAAAAGCATGAGATTATAAATTCTATTTATACATTTATTTCAGGTAATATATTAGAGTCACAAAAATATATATTATTTGAATAAATTACGCAGTTTATTTTATCTTAATTTTGCCTATGGTACGAAGCACTGTGCGCCGTCACCAAACGAACTTTAGTCATTCATCCATTCACCATTTCCAAACGCATCAGTGCATCTGCAGACAACTCTCACGATATCAAAAAAAGCTGTGTTTATCAATAGATATTAGTTTTTGTTTGTTTATCAATAGATATTAGTTTTTGTTTAATTAATTTTTTTTATTTATGTATGTATGTATGTATGTATATTACTTTCTTTATTTTATTTTAAAATTTAAACGAATTGAACGAATTTGAAAAATTTTGTTAATTTTTTATTTTTTCTTTCAAATCCTTCTTTCTGTTTACTTAAAAAATTTTTAACAGCAAGCAAGTTTTTGATCAACAACGCACGTCTTTGAATTAACTATGGAAATTTGTTGAATCAAAAACTTTGCCGTTAAAACAAATACCTTTGCTGTTGAATCAAATACGGAGATTCAACAGCGGAAAGTTGTTGATTTAACTACGGGTATTTTTTTCAGAGTACGTTATTAATGTTTGCATAATATTTAATTTCCGACGCTGATTAAAACTAACTAGAGTGATGCCCTCTGTCGAAGCTCGACAGTTTTTCTTGATCTTTTCTTATGACTAAGGTGCAACTATAGTAGTTTTTTTTATAATTGTTTGTTGTTATTGTAACTTACTATTTTGTTGTTGTTCCTGTTGATGCTTCTCCTTTTGTTGCTATTGTCACTGCTACTATTTTGTTGTTGTTGGTGTTCTTGTCGTTACTCGTCTTCACAATTCTCCTACCTACTACTTCTTTCTTTCTATTTCTCCTCCTTTCTTTCCTCAATTTCTTTGCTATTTATTCTTTCTTATCCTTCTTATTACTTAACTTTGTGTTTTTGTTGTAGTGCCTTTGACACTTTTTTATGTTTCTACTTCTTTGAAACTACATACCACTTCCAGCCAAACATGTTCACAATTGCATGGTAAGTTTGATGAGCACGCACAAACTCGCCTATGCATCCGCATTGACAGCTCTGTGGTGTTCAAAAGCATGCAACAACAACCATACGTCAATTTTCCAGCAACGATTGTGGACGCATTTTCCAACCAATCTCAATGAAAATTGGCGCAGTTCTATTTGAGAGTAATACCTTTCTAATGGTGTTCCTAGGTTTAAAATAGGCTCAGTAGTTTCGACGGAGAAGATGGAACAAAATTTATGTTAGGGAATTAATAATATAGATATTATAATACTTTGTGTACTACGTACAGCTGAGTATAAAAAGCATTGAACGGATTTTAAAAAATATATGAATCTAATTGGTAATCTGAGCCTATAATGGGCTTTTTTGGTCAAGGAAGTTGCAAGTGCGAAGTCACATAAAAATGTAGTTACATCCACTGATTGCCCAACGTTTCGCCAAACACCTTGGCATCCTCAGGGGCGTAAACTTTATTGACAAACATAATAAAACAAACATTATATTATAAGTACACATTTTTAAATATACAGATACATACTATATACATTATAACATTTAAAACCATCACAGTCAAAAACAGAAATCACTTACATTTCAATGGATAAAATAAAAATTATTGCACTGGTAATCATTAAACTTTATAATTATTGTTTTAGAGCTCTGGTTTCTTTGTTATATATTTTTAGATCCAAATACCGAGATTGATGTGCTTGATATTCCCGTAAATGCAGTGGCAACAGCACTGAAAGACTTCTTTTCAAAAAGGCTGCCTCCATTATTTAGTAAGGATATAATGAAAGAGCTTGAGGACATTGCTGGTATAGAAATTAATAACCAGTCGCTCGTTTACTTCAACAACCTCATAACTCAAAAAATGCAAATTCGAAACAAATTATGTGCGAGTATCATATATCGTGTAAAACTATCATGTTTGTGCCTTCGGGTTTCAGCGATAGAGAGCAAAAAATATAGCTATTTTACTATGGGTATATAAGGAAATTGGAAACTTTTAAGGACTTCCGAAAAGTCATGATTTTTGAGTTATAACACTGTTGAAGCAAATAAGCGATATGTTTTCATGTAGATGTAACTATCACATATTTTGATTAATGGTATATATTTTTTAATAAAGGTTCCCGAGGGATTGGCTCATGTAAAATTAATGTGGAAGTTAAAACTGACAGAAGCTGTCGGTTGATCTTGCTTAAAACTTTATTACAGAAACTGCCGCCCACAAATTTTATAATATTGAAGTACATATTTGAACACTTTGTCCAGTAAGTATATCTGTATAAAAACCATATATCACATTCTACTAAAATACAAAATTACAGTGTATCCGAGAATTCCAAACTAAACAGCATGGATAGTAAAAATTTAGCTATATGTTGGTGGCCAACGTTGATTCCTATTGATTTCACAGACATGAGCCATTTTGAGCAACTGCGACCATATCTAGAGGACATTGTACAAACGATGATCACTCAATTTCCTTATTTATTTTGTGGAAAAGATGCTTTCGTTATGGTTTAAATACTCCTGCATTCCATATATATCAAATTATTGATTTTACTATGGTTAAGAATTTCTGTTGTAGTAACCCTGCAAAAAAATGTGCGATTAATCCCGATAGAGATTTTTCCCGGATTGATCTCTTTCGGGAACAATCGGTCCACAATTAGTCCCCGATTGTCCCGTACGGGTATAAATGTAGACTAATTGTAGACGAATACTTCCTGAACAGTTATAAATGTAGATTTCTCGCTTTCATCCCGAACGGGTCCAAATCTAGATTGATTAAATGTATAAATTTTACAAAAATATTCAATGTATTAAAAAAAATGTATAACAATAAGTAAAACTAACTGAACACTATTTCTTTTAATAACAATGATGAATAATAGATTTTAACAAAATGTTACCAAAAATATCCATTGAAAAATCAATTACAATTATGCATTCAAAACTGACTGTGTAAATAATTTTAATTTTTTGAATAGATTTTTTTTACAAAAGTAAAACTTTATTTAAGTAGGCATATATAATCTTTATTTAAATAGGCATGAGAATTTATAGTTTTTAAGGATTGTTATAAGAAATAGTTTTGGCTAACAACTTTGAAAAATTCTCAAAACTTAAACTATTTGGAGAATATACTTAATTTTTTTAAAGATTTGACTACAAGATGAAAGCTAATCTAATATATATATCAATTTATAATTTTTAGACATTTTCATAAGAAATAGCCTTGGCTTACAACATAGGTGCCCACGAAGCTGCTCGCGAGCACAGCGCTGTCGCAGAGCCATATATGTATACTGACGTGACGTAGCAAAGCACTGCTTCAGTCGACTTTGCCGTTGGTTGTTTTTCTTCTGAATTTTAGGTCGTGGTTGCCAGCTGCGTAACCGTTATGCGCAATTATGAATGCAAATAAATAATTTTTATTTGCGAAAATGTCCACAATGTGTGACGACGTGCACGAATTAGAGTTATTTATTGTCAAAAACTCTAATTCGGAATACGATTGTAGCATAATGGTGAGGTATGCTGCCTACGGACCAAGGAGCGTAGGTTCGAGTCCCAAGTAGCGCATTTTTTTTTTTTTTTGGGAGAAATTTTTCACCTCACGTTTACAAAACATTGTAAAAAAATGTTTATTAAGAATTTCTTTCCAAACGTGAAATGCAATTATATATAGAATTAGGGTTCCTTTTCGTTGATTCAGCAATTACTATTAAATGAATTACAAGTTTTATATTAAAGATTTTCGAAACGTTTTACTTACTGAAGTAAGTTTATTGTAAACTTATAACAAATGTATTTTGTATATTGGGATATTTATTATATTTTCATATACTACATACGTATGAATATAATTTTCACAGAAACATTGGTGTCTAATACTTTTGGGCAAGGCTGTATATGTATATTTATCATTTGAGTGCGAGATGTATTTACGTACAAGTATTTTAAATAACAAAGGTGGAAAATTATCATTAGCCTAAAATCATCATTAGCAAACAAAAAACACCTCAGTTCGGTGCCATTACAGGGAAGTGGCAACTCACGTTTCTAGCGACCAAACGCCATGCATCAACACTACAACAAAATGAGACTGTATTTGTGTGGGCATCTATGGCTTACAACTTTGGATGAAAGCGATTAATCTACATTTGTACCCGTTCGGGATGAAAGCGATTAATCTACATTTGTACCCCTTCGGTATGTTAGTGATTAATCTACATTAGGCATGGGTAACACTGCGCTGCGCCGCGCAATTGCGCTAGCACCAACCCTGGTGTTATTGCGCTAACTCCGATTTGGAAAATGCGCCAACTCAATGTAGCGCCAACTCAATGTTGCGCTATTGCAATATAACACTGACTTAGTTTCGTGCGCTAACACCAGCACCAATATAGCGCTAGTGTAAAATGGCACCACCACAAAGCCAATAACAGCACAGGGTATATGACACCGTCACAATTATGTATGCTAACGCCAATACCGAACCATCGATTATACGAAAGGGTATTGATATTTTACTTTCACAAAGAAATAAAACAAAATTGACATTATCTGTGAATATGAGAGAAAAATATAATACAAAATAGATTAAATAAAATATTTATTAGCATATAGTATATTTTGGTTACGCATGGTAAGTGGTAAGGGGAAATTTCGATATAATGCGCCCGGACGCGGAATCTTTCTTTTTAATAGGGTGGAGCCGACCCCCGTATTCCATAATGAAGATGCAGCAAAACGAGATGCCAGCATATTTTCACAAATATACGCAAATGATTTTTAAAATTAAATTTAATTGTGGCACAATTATTGTTACGCGTGTATGTAAGCAGAATTGCGCCAAAAGAAATAAAACGGGGATAGTAGTAGACAGGAAGAAGCGAACAGGTGTTATTTATCGATTATCCCATGACAATTGCGCTAAAGGTGTTATTGCGCCAGAACCGTGCACGGCGCCACGGGTGGCGCTGGTGTTATTGTATCAGCGCCAAAAAAATTGCGCCATTACCCATGGCTAATCTACATTTGTACCCGTTCAGGTATACAAATTGAACAATTAGTCGCTTCATAGGACATGCTCGAATAAATGCGATCAATTCGTTCCATATAAAGGGATGTAAAAGTGTATTAGTCGCATTCTCCCTTGCGATTGATCCCAGACACGCCCCGGATTAATCGCATTTTTTGCAGGGAACTTTATTGCGTGAAGTGGTATTTAATATTCTAATATTTGTATGTGTTAGAACTATATTTAAGTTATAAATGTTCTCAATGTCTTTTGTGTATGTTTAGCGAGTTATGTAGTGATATTGATAGATGGTATCCCTGCAAAACGCATTGGATTGCATGTTTGGAAATTTTCTTTCTTGTCGGTAACGCAGTTGATTACGTACTAAACAAAATGAACCCAATCTCACGGATGAACATTTTGCTGAATATGGCGGAGTGCATAATCTTCTTTATTTGAACCATGGACTCAGGAATCTGCATCGGGCCATAGTTAATTGAATATGGTAACGAACACCAATTGTTTATCGCGCTGATGAAGCAAGTGCATACATATGTATGCATGTATATTCGTGTTTGATCGTGCACGATTTAGTAATAAAAATAGCGTTTGTTGACGGTAGGAAAGTGTATGAGTTGCAGGAATTTTACCACAAAAGAGCGAGAGGATCAGAGGTTGTGAGCGAGAAAAAAGTCTAGCTATTTGTAGGAATCCGTACACAGAATTTGTGTGGGTACTTTCCTAGAATGCACTTTGGTCCCAATTCGATTTCTTTTTGGCATAAATTCAACTAATACAGCAGTTGAAAGTTGACAAATCCTATAGCAATGGCATATGGAAGAAAAATAGCAAATATCTGATCAATCCGACCACGCCCACCGTGACTGCCAGTAGGGTGGCCCTTCCAGGTATGAGAAAAATTTCCTTTTGATATACTATATCGCAAAAGGTGTCAAAATTAGCGTAATTGAATACAGAGTTCTACATATTTATGTATGTTAAGGTAAATTTCAAATAAATAAGCGAATTTAAATTTCGAAAAAATTAGCCACTAATAGGGTGTGTCGAAATACTTTTTTGAGGGTTTTCTTAACGCAGGACCCGTTAAAACTTGCGTGTTTCATAGCAGATTACGAAAAAGTATAATAAGTAACGTCCGCAACTCACTTTTTGTGGTTAAGACAGCGACATCATACTATATTAGCGCGGAATTTGAGATAGAAGTTCACTGGAAAAATATCGAATTTTTTAAAAACGGCAATAAACGGCAATAATATTTTTGCATGGCTTTATTAAATACACTTTACTTAATAATATAGCGTCTTTACTTTTGTGAAGAATTGTGTAGTTATATAACTTTTTTGTCTACGAAACACAAAAATTATAAATTTTTTTTAACATAATATACCTTTCGCAAAGCACTTCAAAGCTACCCTAACACACTTAGAAACATGGAAAAACTTGGTAAGAGTAAATTCTACTTACTTTTTCCTACGTTATCCATAAAAATGTGCACTTGTTTTCAATCAAGCTTAATTTTCCAATACTAAAAAGTTCACAGCAAAAAAAAAAATACGAAAAAACGTTAATATTATTGTGGCGAAAGAGCTGACTTTGATGGCTTGTCAGAAACTAATGGTAGCCAGTTGTATTGTATTAAACTGGTTTTTAGGTGCAATAGTATATGTACTATTGGAAAATGCATGCCTTTTTTCAACACTTAAAAGTTTAAAAATTTGGTTTATGCCAAAAATTTTGGATTTGGCACCAATGTGGAATGTGTCAAATTGTAAAAAGTGTTGCCACAGCCTCAAAAAATTTGGTATCATACATTCATCGTTTTTTCGTATCACCGAAAAATGTGTGAAAAAAAAAATTAAAATTAATAGAATATGCTGCTTTTGGGGTTCTAACCCGTTTCACAATTTAATACCTACATGTTTTTTTTCGTATCACCTAAAAACTTTTCAAAAAAAATTAAAATTAATAAAGTAAGCTACTTTCGTGGTTTTAACGATATCGTTTTTTTTTTTTCAATAATATAAAAATATAAAGATAATGCTTAAATTTTACATGCAAATAAATATGAATACTTGGGTACTGTACCGAGTAATATAAAAGTTATAAAATGTAATTTGTCAAACGAGCTGGGTGATCTGGTAGCCAGAGCTGATTCTGGAATTGATTTGGATTCATTTAATATTATATATTAAATATTTATCGCGCTGTCCTCCTTTTGGATGGGTACGTAGATTTTGCCCCAGAAAGAGGATTATGTGGTCTTTTCAACCAGTTATGCACCAAAATAAAGGTATTTTGAAAAAGCAAATATTTATATTTCGAAAACTATCGACCTCCGGACTACTCCGACTTCAGACATAGGATCGGAGGGCGGTGCAACACCCCTTTTATAAACGGTTTGAGGTTGTGGCAACACTGTTCCTAAGCGTCATTTTTGACACTAAATAGCATTTCGCACAAATGCGTTTGTTGAACTTTTCCTATCATCTTCAGTTTGACATAAAATAGCATTCTACCCAAAATCTCACCAAACAGACCTATAGATACAGTGAAACGTAACACAGCAGTTACCAAAAGGAAAAGTTTAGGATTTATTAAAAAAAAGTACAATGATAATAATCAAAATCATTTTGGGAGATTATTAAATTTCGTTAATTTAAGTACTCCATGAATTAATGCACTGTAGGTACTCCATAAATTAATTCAATGTATGTAGGTACTCCATGGATTACTTTTGGTGTAATGCGGAAATCAGAATATGTGATTCGTGCCTAGGACATCGGCATGTTAAACGGACCATATTTTTTTTTTTATTTTAAATGAATGATCCACAGCGAGTACTCTATACACGCGTGCATGGAGTACTCAAACTTTTCGCACTGATGGCATGTACTTCTCTTCTTCTTGATTGGCGTCTAGACGATTCTGGCCGAGGTCTCCCCTTTCTTTTGCGTTCAGTGGGTTTCGATAGAAATACTTTCTTGGCCGGAGCGCCTAATTCCATTCTCACGACATGACCTGCCCAACGCAGCCGCTGGATCTTTATTCACTGAACAATGTCGATGTCTGTGTAAAATTCGTACAGCTCATCGTTAAATCTCCGTCGATACTCGCCCACGCCAACGCGCAAAGGTCCATAAATCTTCCGAAGAACTTTTCTCTCGAGCGTCCCGTAGAGTGTGATTTTCAAATTGAAGAAGTCACACGAAAGGGAGTCACCTTGTCTGAAACCTCGTTTGGTCTCGAACGGTTCGGAGAGGTCCTTACCAATTCTAACGGAGCTGGTGGTGTTAATCAACGTCATTTGGCATAGCCGTATAAGTTTTGCAGGGAAACCAAATTCAGACATTGCGGCATATAGGCAATTCCTATTCGTGCTATCAAAAGCGGCTTTAACATCGACAAAGAGATGGTGTGTGTCGGTTCCTTTTTCATGGGTTTTTTTTTCAGTATTTGGCGTATTGTGAAGATCTGGTCTATGGTAGATTTACCAGGTCTGAAGCCACATTGATAAGGTCCGATCAGATTGTTGACGATGGGCTTCAGCCTTTCGCACAATACACTTGCTAAGACCTTATATGCGATATTCAGGAGGCTTATCCCACGATAATTGGCGCGTACTGTGGAGTCTCCTTTTTTGTGGATTGGGCAGAGCACACTTAAGTTCCAATCGTCGGGCATGCGCTCGTCCGACCATATTCTGCATAGGAGTTGATGCATGCTCCTTATCAACTATTCGCCACCATGTTTGAATAGCTCGGCTGGCAAGCCGTCGGTGCCCGGTGCTTTATTATTCTTAAGCCGAGATACTGCTATTCGCACTTCGTCATGATCGGGTGGTGGAACATGCCTACCATCATCTGCTATTGGGGATTCGGGTCGTACATCTTCTCCTTCAGCAATTTCACTGTTGCCATTGTCTAGCAAGGAGGAGAAGTGATCCCTCCACAACTTAAGTACACTCTGGACATCAGTTACCAGATCGCCGTTATCATTCCGGTAGGAATTTGCCCCGGTCTTGAAACCTTCAGTCATCCGCCTGATTTTTTGATAGAATTTTCGAGCATCGTTCCTACCCGCCAGCATCTTAAGCTCCTCACATTCGCGCCTTTCAGCCTCCCTTTTCTTCTTTCGAAAAAGGCACCTCTCTTCCTTCCTCGCCGTTCGATAACGCTCCCATACGCTTCGCGTTGCGCCCGCACACAATGTAGCCCTATAGGCGGCGTTCTTTCTTTCCGAGGCATCGCGACATTCCTTATCGTACCAGGTGTTTTTCCGGGCTCGCTTGTATCCTATAGATTCCTCAGCGGCGATACGAAGTGAACGAGAGATGTGTTCCCATTCCTCAGATATATCGTTTGGTGAAGGGTTGCTCTCAGAGAGCAGGAGTGAGAGCCGAGTGGTGTATTCATTGGCTGTCTGCGTTATTGACTTCATTGACTTCAAACTTTCCTTGCTGTCCTGTTGGCACATTCTTTGCTGCACAGAGGCGGGTGCGTACCTTGGCTGCTACAAGATAATCACCCTTATTACGGTTGTCGTCGTCGACACTCACTCGACGGTGTCGGCGACGACTTATCAAAATCGGTATTACGTATGGTAAAGTCGATAACTTGTGGCAACTATCGAAACATATTTGGTATCAGCTAAGTCGACGTCGACGGTCACTCGTTGCCATTTTCGTCGACGCTGCGTTTAATGGTGACACGAAGAAAATTTAGTATGTATGCATTTTTGTTTTTAAAATTTTATTACGGCAGTGTTAAAATTAGTAGAACTAACATTCGCAGAATATTTCCTGGTTATTTCATTGAAAAATTCCCACTAGTTTAAAAATAAATTCGGTGAGCGCACATACCGAAGCCGACAAAAAGGTTTTCAATGGGGTACGATACCAACTAATTTTTTACAACATTGAGATGCAATCACCGTTAAATTGAATGCCTTGGCACCTTCTTTTGCGAGAGATTGAGGAGAAAACTAATTTATTAAATATTTATGTACATATGTACGTACATTCATATGTATATATTTCAACTAAATTTTTCTTTTATTTCTTAATGACTCGAGCACTTCATTTCTATGTTCATCGCTAAAACTTTATAATAAAGAAATAAATTATCAAAATAGCACAAATAAAAAATACGGAAAAAATTGCGCACAGATTGTAAATAAAATCAAACAGCTAGTGCAGAAATTATAGGGATAGTACTTTCGTCATTCGGTTTACCGATAAACAGTCGACGTCGCACATAGGGGTATTTTATCAATCTGGGCGGCCAAAACCTCATTTCCTAAAACTGGCCCGATTTCCAAAAAATAAAATTTTTTAGTAGGGCAGGACCCTAACGCATCATTTTCAATAAAAGTTTATTCTCAAAACTCAAACACAAAGTTTTTACAGTCAATGAAAGTTTGGTCATTCGTGTACCTATTTCTCGCGGCATTTTATAACGTTCTTAAAGTTTCAACATTTCCAATTAATATTTTTACGGTTTTAAGTGAAGTTTTTTAGAATACTGTTATGGATTCTTATTATACAGGTAATCGAGTACAAAATTCATGTTTATTGAGATTTAGTTAGTTGTTAGCGTCTTCTTAATTACATTTTTAAAAAACGATGTATTAATAAAAAAAATTTCCCAATTTTTTGTTTTCAAAAGGGTTTTTGTTTAGGTGCTCGGCATTGCCCGGCACTCACTCTTTTTTTTCTAGATAGTCTTTTCCCTGTTATTTTGAGTTCAAGAAAGATCGGTCCCGGGTTTTTCCGGTTTTAAGAAAAACAGGCGATTTTTCACGTTGGGAAAAATGACCCCACCACACGAATCCAAAGTCCGCTTGTCCAATATACCCCCAAAACTTCGAGAAAATTGCGAAAAGCTAAAAAAAAAAGCCCCAAATGGCACATTTCATCGACCTAACCTACTAACATGTATTTCGACGTTCTGAATCCAAATCTGAGGTCGGTTTGGTCTCACTACATCACTTTTTAAAAATGTAAAGCCACATTTTTTTTATGTTAAATTGAATTGACGTCACCATGGGTAACATAATTAACAATTTAAAGCCAAAAAAGAGTTTTGGCCGCCCAGATTGATTAAATACCCCAATGTGCGTCGTCTCAATACGCTTAGCTAATACCGATTTTGCGTCGATGTGACGACGACGTCGAGACGACGTGATGTCGACTGAAAAGTGACAACGACGTCGACGACGACAACCGTAATAAGGGTATTTTGAAAAAGCAAATATTTATATTTCGAAAACTATCGACCTCTGGACTACTCCGACTTCAGACATAGGATCGGAGGGCGGTGCAACACCCCTTTTATAAACGGTTTGAGGTTGTGGCAACACTGTTTCTAAGCGTCATTTTTGACACTAAATAGCATTTCGCACAAATGCGTTTGTTGAACTTTTCCTATCATCTTCAGTTTGACATAAAATAGCATTCTACCCAAAATCTCACCAAACAGACCTATAGATACAGTGAAACGTAACACAGCAGTTACCAAAAGGAAAAGTTTAGGATTTATTAAAAAAAAGTACAATGATAATAATCAAAATCATTTTGGGAGATTATTAAATTTCGTTAATTTAAGTACTCCATGAATTAATGCACTGTAGGTACTCCATAAATTAATTCAATGTATGTAGGTACTCCATGGATTACTTTTGGTGTAATGCGGAAATCAGAATATGTGATTCGTGCCTAGGACATCGGCATGTTAAACGGACCATATTTTTTTTTTTATTTTAAATGAATGATCCACAGCGAGTACTCTATACACGCGTGCATGGAGTACTCAAACTTTTCGCACTGATGGCATGTACTTCTCTTCTTCTTGATTGGCGTCTAGACGATTCTGGCCGAGGTCTCCCCTTTCTTTTGCGTTCAGTGGGTTTCGATAGAAATACTTTCTTGGCCGGAGCGCCTAATTCCATTCTCACGACATGACCTGCCCAACGCAGCCGCTGGATCTTTATTCACTGAACAATGTCGATGTCTGTGTAAAATTCGTACAGCTCATCGTTAAATCTCCGTCGATACTCGCCCACGCCAACGCGCAAAGGTCCATAAATCTTCCGAAGAACTTTTCTCTCGAGCGTCCCGTAGAGTGTGATTTTCAAATTGAAGAAGTCACACGAAAGGGAGTCACCTTGTCTGAAACCTCGTTTGGTCTCGAACGGTTCGGAGAGGTCCTTACCAATTCTAACGGAGCTGGTGGTGTTAATCAACGTCATTTGGCATAGCCGTATAAGTTTTGCAGGGAAACCAAATTCAGACATTGCGGCATATAGGCAATTCCTATTCGTGCTATCAAAAGCGGCTTTAACATCGACAAAGAGATGGTGTGTGTCGGTTCCTTTTTCATGGGTTTTTTTTTCAGTATTTGGCGTATTGTGAAGATCTGGTCTATGGTAGATTTACCAGGTCTGAAGCCACATTGATAAGGTCCGATCAGATTGTTGACGATGGGCTTCAGCCTTTCGCACAATACACTTGCTAAGACCTTATATGCGATATTCAGGAGGCTTATCCCACGATAATTGGCGCGTACTGTGGAGTCTCCTTTTTTGTGGATTGGGCAGAGCACACTTAAGTTCCAATCGTCGGGCATGCGCTCGTCCGACCATATTCTGCATAGGAGTTGATGCATGCTCCTTATCAACTATTCGCCACCATGTTTGAATAGCTCGGCTGGCAAGCCGTCGGTGCCCGGTGCTTTATTATTCTTAAGCCGAGATACTGCTATTCGCACTTCGTCATGATCGGGTGGTGGAACATGCCTACCATCATCTGCTATTGGGGATTCGGGTCGTACATCTTCTCCTTCAGCAATTTCACTGTTGCCATTGTCTAGCAAGGAGGAGAAGTGATCCCTCCACAACTTAAGTACACTCTGGACATCAGTTACCAGATCGCCGTTATCATTCCGGTAGGAATTTGCCCCGGTCTTGAAACCTTCAGTCATCCGCCTGATTTTTTGATAGAATTTTCGAGCATCGTTCCTACCCGCCAGCATCTTAAGCTCCTCACATTCGCGCCTTTCAGCCTCCCTTTTCTTCTTTCGAAAAAGGCACCTCTCTTCCTTCCTCGCCGTTCGATAACGCTCCCATACGCTTCGCGTTGCGCCCGCACACAATGTAGCCCTATAGGCGGCGTTCTTTCTTTCCGAGGCATCGCGACATTCCTTATCGTACCAGGTGTTTTTCCGGGCTCGCTTGTATCCTATAGATTCCTCAGCGGCGATACGAAGTGAACGAGAGATGTGTTCCCATTCCTCAGATATATCGTTTGGTGAAGGGTTGCTCTCAGAGAGCAGGAGTGAGAGCCGAGTGGTGTATTCATTGGCTGTCTGCGTTATTGACTTCATTGACTTCAAACTTTCCTTGCTGTCCTGTTGGCACATTCTTTGCTGCACAGAGGCGGGTGCGTACCTTGGCTGCTACAAGATAATCACCCTTATTACGGTTGTCGTCGTCGACACTCACTCGACGGTGTCGGCGACGACTTATCAAAATCGGTATTACGTATGGTAAAGTCGATAACTTGTGGCAACTATCGAAACATATTTGGTATCAGCTAAGTCGACGTCGACGGTCACTCGTTGCCATTTTCGTCGACGCTGCGTTTAATGGTGACACGAAGAAAATTTAGTATGTATGCATTTTTGTTTTTAAAATTTTATTACGGCAGTGTTAAAATTAGTAGAACTAACATTCGCAGAATATTTCCTGGTTATTTCATTGAAAAATTCCCACTAGTTTAAAAATAAATTCGGTGAGCGCACATACCGAAGCCGACAAAAAGGTTTTCAATGGGGTACGATACCAACTAATTTTTTACAACATTGAGATGCAATCACCGTTAAATTGAATGCCTTGGCACCTTCTTTTGCGAGAGATTGAGGAGAAAACTAATTTATTAAATATTTATGTACATATGTACGTACATTCATATGTATATATTTCAACTAAATTTTTCTTTTATTTCTTAATGACTCGAGCACTTCATTTCTATGTTCATCGCTAAAACTTTATAATAAAGAAATAAATTATCAAAATAGCACAAATAAAAAATACGGAAAAAATTGCGCACAGATTGTAAATAAAATCAAACAGCTAGTGCAGAAATTATAGGGATAGTACTTTCGTCATTCGGTTTACCGATAAACAGTCGACGTCGCACATAGGGGTATTTTATCAATCTGGGCGGCCAAAACCTCATTTCCTAAAACTGGCCCGATTTCCAAAAAATAAAATTTTTTAGTAGGGCAGGACCCTAACGCATCATTTTCAATAAAAGTTTATTCTCAAAACTCAAACACAAAGTTTTTACAGTCAATGAAAGTTTGGTCATTCGTGTACCTATTTCTCGCGGCATTTTATAACGTTCTTAAAGTTTCAACATTTCCAATTAATATTTTTACGGTTTTAAGTGAAGTTTTTTAGAATACTGTTATGGATTCTTATTATACAGGTAATCGAGTACAAAATTCATGTTTATTGAGATTTAGTTAGTTGTTAGCGTCTTCTTAATTACATTTTTAAAAAACGATGTATTAATAAAAAAAATTTCCCAATTTTTTGTTTTCAAAAGGGTTTTTGTTTAGGTGCTCGGCATTGCCCGGCACTCACTCTTTTTTTTCTAGATAGTCTTTTCCCTGTTATTTTGAGTTCAAGAAAGATCGGTCCCGGGTTTTTCCGGTTTTAAGAAAAACAGGCGATTTTTCACGTTGGGAAAAATGACCCCACCACACGAATCCAAAGTCCGCTTGTCCAATATACCCCCAAAACTTCGAGAAAATTGCGAAAAGCTAAAAAAAAAAGCCCCAAATGGCACATTTCATCGACCTAACCTACTAACATGTATTTCGACGTTCTGAATCCAAATCTGAGGTCGGTTTGGTCTCACTACATCACTTTTTAAAAATGTAAAGCCACATTTTTTTTATGTTAAATTGAATTGACGTCACCATGGGTAACATAATTAACAATTTAAAGCCAAAAAAGAGTTTTGGCCGCCCAGATTGATTAAATACCCCAATGTGCGTCGTCTCAATACGCTTAGCTAATACCGATTTTGCGTCGATGTGACGACGACGTCGAGACGACGTGATGTCGACTGAAAAGTGACAACGACGTCGACGACGACAACCGTAATAAGGGTATTTTGAAAAAGCAAATATTTATATTTCGAAAACTATCGACCTCTGGACTACTCCGACTTCAGACATAGGATCGGAGGGCGGTGCAACACCCCTTTTATAAACGGTTTGAGGTTGTGGCAACACTGTTTCTAAGCGTCATTTTTGACACTAAATAGCATTTCGCACAAATGCGTTTGTTGAACTTTTCCTATCATCTTCAGTTTGACATAAAATAGCATTCTACCCAAAATCTCACCAAACAGACCTATAGATACAGTGAAACGTAACACAGCAGTTACCAAAAGGAAAAGTTTAGGATTTATTAAAAAAAAGTACAATGATAATAATCAAAATCATTTTGGGAGATTATTAAATTTCGTTAATTTAAGTACTCCATGAATTAATGCACTGTAGGTACTCCATAAATTAATTCAATGTATGTAGGTACTCCATGGATTACTTTTGGTGTAATGCGGAAATCAGAATATGTGATTCGTGCCTAGGACATCGGCATGTTAAACGGACCATATTTTTTTTTTTTTTTTTTAAATGAATGATCCACAGCGAGTACTCTATACACGCGTGCATGGAGTACTCAAACTTTTCGCACTGATGGCATGTACTTCTCTTCTTCTTGATTGGCGTCTAGACGATTCTGGCCGAGTCCAACAGAGCGCGCCAATTGCTTCTGTTTCGTGCAGCATGGTTGCGTTCAGTGGGTTTCGATAGAAATACTTTCTTGGCCGGAGCGCCTAATTCCATTTTCACGACATGACCTGCCCAACGCAGCCGCTGGATCTTTATTCACTGAACAATGTCGATGTCTGTGTAAAATTCGTACAGCTCATCGTTAAATCTCCGTCGATACTCGCCCACGCCAACGCGCAAAGGTCCATAAATCTTCCGAAGAACTTTTCTCTCGAGCGTCCCGTAGAGTGTGATTTTCAAATTGAAGAAGTCACACGAAAGGGAGTCACCTTGTCTGAAACCTCGTTTGGTCTCGAACGGTTCGGAGAGGTCCTTACCAATTCTAACGGAGCTGGTGGTGTTAATCAACGTCATTTGGCATAGCCGTATAAGTTTTGCAGGGAAACCAAATTCAGACATTGCGGCATATAGGCAATTCCTATTCGTGCTATCAAAAGCGGTTTTAACATCGACAAAGAGATGGTGTGTGTCGGTTCCTTTTTCATGAGTTTTTTTTTCAGTATTTGGCGTATTGTGAAGATCTGGTCTATGGTAGATTTACCAGGTCTGAAGCCACATTGATAAGGTCCGATCAGATTGTTGACGATGGGCTTCAGCCTTTCGCACAATACACTTGCTAAGACCTTATATGCGATATTCAGGAGGCTTATCCCACGATAATTGGCGCGTACTGTGGAGTCTCCTTTTTTGTGGATTGGGCAGAGCACACTTAAGTTCCAATCGTCGGGCATGCGCTCGTCCGACCATATTCTGCATAGGAGTTGATGCATGCTCCTTATCAACTCTTCGCCACCATGTTTGAATAGCTCGGCTGGCAAGCCGTCGGTGCCCGGTGCTTTATTATTCTTAAGCCGAGATACTGCTATTCGCACTTCGTCATGATCGGGTGGTGGAACATGCCTACCATCATCTGCTATTGGGGATTCGGGTCGTACATCTTCTCCTTCAGCAATTTCACTGTTGCCATTGTCTAGCAAGGAGGAGAAGTGATCCCTCCACAACTTAAGTACACTCTGGACATCAGTTACCAGATCGCCGTTATCATTCCGGTAGGAATTTGCCCCGGTCTTGAAACCTTCAGTCATCCGCCTGATTTTTTGATAGAATTTTCGAGCATCGTTCCTACCCGCCAGCATCTTAAGCTCCTCACATTCGCGCCTTTCAGCCTCCCTTTTCTTCTTTCGAAAAAGGCGCCTCTCTTCCTTCCTCGCCGTTCGATAACGCTCCCATACGCTTCGCGTTGCGCCCGCACACAATGTAGCCCTGTAGGCGGCGACGAGGCTGATCGACTTCGCCGGGCCACGAAACATGGTCATTAGCAGTACCAGATTCCAGCACAAAAAATACACCAAGCCACATGGCTGTCCCCTGATCGAAAAACACGAAATCAAATTGATCACGTCATGATCGACGGCAGACACAGCTCCAGCATCCTAGATGTGCGCACAATCCGTGGTCACAATGATGGCATGTACGCATATATGAATACTATGGCATGTTCATATATGTATGTATAAAAGGCCTGCAAATGTTGAACTATTAAACATGCCACATTTGCCACATCATGCAAATGTCATGCCTTGCCATGTTCCTCATACATGTTTAACAACGACATACAAGGACACTATTGAATAAATTCAAATCAACAAATCATGTTTTTTATAATTGTTTTGAATGCATGAACGGAGAAAAAAACACATACGACATATTGTGGCAACATTATTATTTATGGCTACGTTCGCGGCGGCAATCAGAACCGCAGTGTTGCAAGTATCACGTTCTTCGTGTGTTTGTGGCAACACCTGCAAAAGTCAAACATTCGTTTGACACATCAACCGTGCAGTTTGTTTGAATAATCGGCAACAGAAAATTTGTGTTTGTAATTTTTGCTTTAAAAAAATGGAAAGAGAAGGGTAAGAATGATTGCTATATATTTAATGGAATATGCAATAATGTAATTTTAATAACACAAATTAATTGCAAATACTTCTAATAATGCTGTTATAGCAATATATCAGCTTAGTATCAGCAGACAAGTGCAAATAAGCATCTATATTAGGCGGATTTTCTATTACGCAAGTGTGAAAAGAAAGCTGAACTTGATAGACAACTTCTTTGAGTTATTTTGCAACACTGGTGCATCTGTCAAAACGAATATGAACGCGAAACGTAAATAAAGAGAATTTTGATTTTGCAAAGGTAAAATACGGAAAAGGAATCTAATATATGTATTTATTTATTCAAAATTCAGTCAAATGAAACATATATTTCTTACTGACTAAGGAACATGAACACTTAGAATCTAGCTAACTTAATATAGATAATATACTAATATTAGTATATACATAACTTAAGTGTTTTAACAGCCTACTTTGGTTAGAGGAATTCACTAATAATGCTACGAAGTACGGGAATGATGAGAGAAAGATCCAAATTAGGGACATTGTTTAATTCAGACAGAGCTCTAGATACGGGGGCAAATTTAGTATAGTTAACTCTTTGGAAATCAATGTAAAAGAGGGTGACAGAACGAAAAAAACGCGGGGGAACGAAAAAAAATTAGAAGCTCGGGACAGTCAATTGACCCTTTGAGGAGATTAATTACAACGCTGTATGAGATAAAGGCTAGGTTTTAGAGAAAGTAGTTGACAACGCGATTCATAGGAGGGGATTGGGTCAGAAAAGTTCAGTGAACGCAGCGCGAATTTAATAAATATTTTTTGGACTCGTTCTATTCGATTGATACGAATCGCGTGGTGCGGCCTCCAAATGAAGGCGGCATAATCCAACCTAGAGGGTACTAAAGTATTATGTAACAATTTGAGCGTGTATGGGTCAGAAAAATCGGAGCTATTACGCCGAACGAAAGCTAGCATGGCGTATGATTTGGAGATGACGTAATTAATATATGTGGTAAAAGTTAATTTAGAGTCAAAGTATATTCCCAAGTCTTTGACCTCAGTAAGGCACTCTGCACACGAGGCGTATCATCATAGACGCGTACGAGACATTTCATGTAGCGTCGATTTCTCTACGCCTCAAGATCTGCACATGAAGCGACATGAAACTTCGCTGCACAAAACAAACAAACAAATTAATAATACGGTATTTGCTTTAAATTTCGAAGCTTTAAATAGAAAAGATGAAAAATTTTAGGGAATCTTCCATTTTCTTTGATTATACACCCATTTTTTCCGATTTTTTACACAAATTTTACTGCTTTCATAAATTCCACCAAGTGGAAAAATGTAAACAAACATCTTCTTCTTCCTGTTATCTAAGCGTAGTACGCCTAGCTACCAACACTGCTTTACGCCAAGCGACATGTAGCCAGCATACTTTGACGAATGCATGAAGCTGACGACTCGTGTGCAGCCCTCAATTGAAATATACGTGCGCGACATCAAAGCGTACATCTTTCGTCTGTAGTATCTAATACGCGTCTAAAGCAGTACGCTTCGTGTGCAGAGTGCCTAACATGACTAAGGGATGAGCCGGAGATATGGAAAGTAGTGGGAATTTTATTGCATTTCCTGGTAAACGTAACTAGAAAACACTTGTTTACATTCAGAAAAAGGCGGTTACATGTGCACAACGAGAAAAGGTTATTTATGTCGTGCTGAAGAGCATGGGAATCATGAAGATTACTGACTAACGAATAAACCTTAAGGTCGTCGGCATTCATAAGAAATTTTTAGAACTTAAATTAAGTTTCGACATCGTTTATAAAGAGAATGAAAAGTAATGGCCCCAAGATACTGCCTCGAGGAACCCCAGAAGACGCGATAAATGAATACGAGCAGATGTCAAATGCGACGAGACATTTCCTGTTTATTAGATACGAACGAATCCAATCTGGTAAAGTTGAATGAAAGCCAAGGTATGATAGCTTGGATAACAAGATGGTATGGGACACTCGGTCGAAAGCCTTGGAGAAGTCGGTGTATATCACGTCGACTTGAAGCCTTTTATTAAAGCCTGCTAAATAGTCTTCGGTAAAGATCGTAAGATTAGCAACCGTAGAACGGCCTGCGATAAAACCGTGTTGATTTGTGCAAATGAGGTTATTAGCTAGGAAAGATAACTTTTTATAGACAAGTGTTTCGAATATTTTGGACACAGTCGACAATTTAGAAATCGGTCAATAATTGGTAACGCCATTTTAGTTTCCACTTTTGAAAATCGGGGTTATAGATGCTTCTTTCCATTCATCAATAAAAATCCCACTTGATAAAGACATGTTAAAAATTAAAGTTAGTGGTTCGATCAATGCAGGACACTTCCTAAAAGGGCGGAAAGGCCGTCAGAGTCTTCTTGAGTTGAGGGCTTAAGAGACTAGAGGACCCCATCAACATCCGAAGTAGACAAAATAAGCTTGCCAATAGAAATGGCGGACTCGGGCAGATCGAAATTACTTCCACTATCCGATACAAAGTTGGATTGAAAATAGTCCGCGAATCGATTCGTGGCATCACGGGGCGTATTGACACGCTTGTCGTTATAAAACAATTCCGAAGGAATGTTTGATTTAGATCTTTTTTCATTGATTGACGATTTGTATTTCTTGTCTAGTTAATTTTTTTTTTGTTTTTTAGAAGCTTTAATTCCTTGGTATACCAATGTAATACATAATAATATAGTATAATATATAATACAATGGCGCTATTATAACTCTGACGAGTTTTATGGCCGAGCTTCTCTCCCAATTCGAGGTGTGCTCCTTTTTTGTTTTTCCTACTAATTGGGTGGACCTACAGTTTTATGCCGGCTCCGAACGGCGAAAGCATTTTTTGTGAGAAGCTTTTTCATGGCAGAAATACTCTCGGAGGGTATGCCGCCCACTGCCGAGAGGTGACCGGTGCTCTTGAAAAAACCCAATAATTGGATTTTTTTTACTAATAAGAAAAATTGTTTTGGTGTTTTGCTCGGACCGTGGTTTGAACCCGAGACCTCTGGTATAGCAGGCGAGCACTCTACCCACAGCGGCCACCTGCACCACAGCGGCCAATGTAATACATAGTTTGTTTAAAAGCAAACCAAGCTAGCGGTTGCTTGAAAAAAAAAATTCAATCATTTTCAAGCAAATTTCAATCAAAAGCAAGCAGGCTGGATGAGATTTTCAATCAGATTTCAAGCGTTCATTTCGCTTTTTCAAAAGAAGATTTTTAGGAAGATCTTTCAATCATTGGATGTGAATGAATAGGCGCACAGAAATGGAAGATGAACTCAATTCTACCAGTATTTTTCTGCAGATAATTGTAAGAAAATAAAGGACAAAGCCTTTTATACATATTTAAGCATGCATATACCCTGTAAAAATGCTTATTGTTGACAAATCAGGACTAAAAAAAGAGTATGCTGGCAGCACTGCTTCTGCTATGCACTCACTCTTTCTACTCCTAACTTTCTAATACATAACATCAACAAAAGAACATCAGCCTTATTTTAAGCCTTACGCCAAACAAATTTGCTACCTTTATAATTTCTGGCCTTATTATGTGCTGTTTAATTCTTAAATAAGGCTAAAATATTTTAGTGGGTATGTCCGCAAATTTTGCGATCAGCAGTTTTTATATGTAAATGGTCTTGTCGTCGAAATGTTCAACATTCGACCCAAACAAAAGAAAATTTGTATGTATGCACATACATGTATGTTTATGAGTACGACATTGAAATTCCCAAAGGAACTAAGAAATTATGGAAACAAATAACTAGCGGGAATGTGACAAAAATGCAAGTAGCTTAATTGTCATTAGATTCTCACCAGCTCGTAAGTGGTCAATTGAGTAATCATTCCAATGAAAGTACTGCGGTATGTAGTATTATTATAAGCAAATTCACTTTTAAAACATGGAATTTAAAGAAAATCTGCCATCATTGTACCTGAAAGAGTAGGCGCACAGAAACGGAAGATTAACTCAAATCTGATCTAGTATTTTTCTGCAGATAATTGTAAGAAAATAAAGGACAAAGCGTTTTGTACATATTTATACGCATATTGTCACTTGCGAAGCGAATATATTTGGAGAGTCGAACAAGTTAGCGAACACATCTAAAATTTGCATTGTGAGTGGCGAATGAACTTTTTCGCCTGCCTTTTGATGTTGCCATTCAAACAAATTGAATAAGTTCATCCGAATTTGACGTTTCTGTCACTTACTAGAGGTGGGAAACTATCGATAGTCCCACCATTGATAGTTTTTGATAGTTTTAAAAAAACTTGATAGTGTTCGATAGTCTTATAAAAATAAACCATCGATAGTACTAGGAGCATTCCATGGGAGATGGTAAATTTGTCCCGTACAAACATTTCGATTTCTCACACATATACTAGTTTTTCAAATGCAAGTTTCTGGTTTTTGTTTATAAATTAGCCACACAATATTGATGTACTAGAAACTTTGTTTGATAACCTTTTGGTTTGTCTGTGAATTGTAAAGATTTATACCATTTGTCCCGTACAAACAATGTAAAAAATTACATTACAGCATTTTTAATTCTTTTGGAATAACCTTATTTCTAATATTTTTGTTGTTTGAATAAACCTTGATATTAGTGCTACCACATTTACTTTTTTATTTTTTTTCTAATACAATTAATTTGACTAAAATTGCACCTGGTTCGCATAAACCAAGGATCATGGTAGAGCAGCCCTGTCCCGTACAAACACATAACTTTTTTAAGATTTTTCACACATACACGAATATTTAAAAAGCAAGTTTCTGCTTTTAATAAGAGATTTATCAAACAGTAATAATGCACCAGATATTTTGTTGGTTAACATTTTGGTGTGCCTTTAATTCAAATCCAAAACTATAAAAATTCGTAAAATTTGTCCCGTACAAACCATGGAATGCTCCACTATCGTATTGAAATAAATATAGATTTTTTCACTGAATCTCTTATAACATTGGGTGAGTTTCTAAGACTGAGCTGTTGTGCAACTGTTGAGTGTTTGTCTTAGAAACGCACTGTTGAGTAATTCCGCTCAGCTCAACAGTTGGCAACTTTTCGCCATTTTTTGCATCACAAATTTTCTTCGCTACTTGAGCTCAACATGTTGTGTAAAGCCAAACAGCTGATAAATTCATCAAACCGTTTCTAAGACGTAGCTGTTTAACTCAACTGCTACACAACTGTTGGCAACTGTTCAGCTCAACAGTTGCGGAGCAGCTTTTTCTTAGAAACTCACCCATTGTCATTTTTCTACTGAAAACAGCTATTAAATTAGGGCCTTATCACATTACTCGGTACGACTTCGGATCGACATTTTTTCCTCGGTATTTTCAGCTTACCGAAACGATTCCGCGTTGCTGTGTTTTTCACACTTGTGGGAATGCTTTCGGTGCGTAATCCTCAGAAAATAAGAAAACAAACATCGAAATTTACAATATAAAATTTTAAAATTCAACAAATCACTCAATAATAACAATAATGTCTTCTAGCGAATACGAAGACATTATTGTGTGTATCACAGACGCCGTCGGCGGCACAGAAATGCCGAAAGCCACGGTACCGAACTCATCGAAAATGGCATCAGAAACCCCGACGGTTCAGTGTAGCCAAATATGTGAACTGTGTTCGAATCAGTGTTGCCAAGTACTGATGCGAAATTCAAGACAGGTAGGCGCAGTGGCGAATTCAGAAACTACTTTTTTTTATTTAGAAAGGTACAGTGTAATGTCAAAATCAAAGCAAATTCACACTATGGCCCACAGGAATGGGCGAGTTCCAAGCGAATACAGATTTTAACCAAGGCGAAACATTATTTTGACATTAAACTATACCAATTACAATATTAAAGTTCTGAATTCACGTATGCGCCTACCTTTCTAAATCTGGCTGGCGGAATTGAGCGGGATTTTCTGACGTTTCTTATCTTTTTGATAAAAGCAAATACATCGTCAGTTTATTTTACTAAAAACTATTTATTTAAATAATAAAATGTTGAAATACATGCTCGCACATGCAAATTAATAAGTTTCAATATGTGTATTTGTATACATTTTTATTAATACAAAAGGATATGCGGAATCCTTTGTTGACACAGCTGGTGGAAAATACGGCGCGCTGACGCATGTGTGCGCAAGTATGCAGATGTGCATGCATGTAAGCATGCGTATTGTTTTGTATACAGCTGAACCGTCTGCTACTATGGCGCCTGTCTTAACTACCGCGGTGTCTATACCACTAATTGTTATCCTCACATGTAATAAACAAAAACTGATAATTTTGTTTACACAGATGGTCAACAGATGTTGATCTACTTATGTATAAATAGAAGCAATCCTTAAGATCTTCGCTCACTTATTATTGATGCTTCATTGAATTCGGTTGTGCGCGGAAATATAATATTATTAAAATAAATATTAATATAAAATAAGAAGTGTTGTGTTTTTAATTTTAACATAAAATAATGGATTCTATTGTGATACCAGCTATATTAGTGGAGGAAGAAGAGCAAAGGAATCTGATAAACGAGAGAAAGTTTTTAAGGGATCATAGCAATCCTTTTACTTTAAGTAAACAAGCGTAAATTTAATTAGAGGCTGAAAATAAAAATAATAGTCTTAACTTTGCGTGAAAGAAACCTTTACCTTGTCCTTTTTTCTGTTTTTCATAGAATTATTTTGAACTACATAAAAGCAAAATGTATACAAAAACAGGGGAAAATTTCAATAACAATGTACCCGGCACCGGAATTTTTCGTTTATTTTTTTGGCGATAGATCACTAAAATGCAAACGAAATCCTGCGGAAACTTATAATTCATTAATAACACAATATTTTTGCATAGAGCACCCTTATGCACTGCGCCGCGCTTTGAAAAGTAGCCCTCAGCCGACAGAACTACCTTTCTGGAGTTAGATCTTCTGAGATTTACAGTAATTTTGCGTAGTCGGGAGTGTTATAACTAGTAAAATTATCATTCGCAGAAATTTTCCTGAAGGATTCATTGAAACATTCTTAGTGGTTTGAAAATAAATATGGCGGGCGCATTATACTGAAGCCGACCTTCCACATCCTGCAATATTTGTTGAGACGAAAGTTTTTACTGAAATGGTAAATTGTTGGTAATACACATTCATAATTCGTTAGTTGCTTTTTTATAGTAGTCAAACAATAATTATCAACTTCAGAAAATGCATTATTATTCTTTGGTGAAAATATATTTTAATTTCCAAAACCTACATACACACGTATTTATTATCATTGTTTCACAATTTTTTCTCTGAAGTTTTTCTTTGCATATAACAGCAATTCAATCGCGGTGGAAAATGCACTGGACCCACGCCATGTTTGTGGCTTCTCGCGACCGGTTGATTAATGTATTTACATATATTCACACTCAATAACACTTATTACAACTTCATACATGCATTTACATAATTTACTTAAACTTTTATTGTAATTTTTGATATTTTGTTAATATCGCCGCAACCAAATACTTGCGGCAAATTTCGGCACGAAAAACTGTCAAAATGTTCGTTCATTCGGTGTTCATAATGCCGATTTACCGAACTACGAAAGATTCGGCACGCCGTCGGTTGTCATAATGCCGATTAGCCGAAAACGTCATTTCGGTACCGCCGACGGTGTTCGTGAAAGTGGCATATAACTTGCTACATTTATAGCCGAAACGAGTTTTTTACTGACTTTGTTCTTCTTCTTTTATTACGCCGCAAAAATGTATGCAGTAATTCCTCAAGTTTTACTGACCGGTCTTACCGCGTTGCGGTATACCGAAATTAATCCGCTCCGATTTCATGTATACAACACTAATGTGAAAGTGCCAATTGAAATACATGTAGTCGGTAAGGTTTCGGTATACTTTCGGTAAAAACGAAAAATGTCGATCCGATTCCGCACCGAGTAATGTGAAAGCGCTCTTACAGTGTAAAATCAGGATATTTACACCCTCATTCCGTATTACGAAACGACCGTTCGTTTCGTGTCGGAGACGAATCGTTCGCCTCTTTGCATTATGTATAACGAAAGCAGAAGCAGACGAAAACAGCTGCCAAAACGTAATAAATTTACATTCTCTATTTCGAAAAATCGACAAAACGACGAAAAGAAATGTCAAATTCAAACGAAAACTATTTTGTTATCGTTGACGAATTTGAAATGAAGAATCAAGCTACCCTTCCGCTTGGTTAGGCATACGTGCACCACCAACAACACCAACACCAAGAGTACTGCCAAAAACCACTCCATCCACAACAGGCCCTCCAACAACAACACTTGCAACGACTCCTTCATCTACAATAGACCAACCTACATCACTGATTACTGGGATGGTCCCCACCAAAAGCCACACAACAAAAAACGCTACGCCGACAAGACCATCGTTGCGACAACATCGCAGCTTATAGGATATGATTTCTCAGGTCAGCCAAGGAATAAGCCGAAGCAGAAAAACAACAAACCGAAGCTACTAACAAATTAGCAACAGTAGCCATTGCCGAATATTTGCGCGAGATCACAAAAAAGCTACATATATAAAAGAGCTGAATATTGTTTTTGCACCTAAAATTTTTAATTTTCAATTGTTGGGGTAAGTGGAAAAAATTTATTTATGCACATTTTACATACATATGTACATATTTTAAAAATTTTCAACAAACTATTGCGAATGTAAACAAAGGAAAAAATATACATATATATTTACATAAATATATTGACAGAGACAAGAAAACAAAGCAGACTAGTGCAGCCAGATTATCGGAAAAATGCTTAAAAAAAATAAAAACTTTGAAAAAAAGTAGTATTTTTTTTTAATATTAAATTATTTTTATATGGTAAATTGGTATTTGACAAATGCTTTCGTCTCACATTTTGTCATAACGTAAGGAACGCAAGAATTGACGAACAGCATAGAGAATGCCAATGCTAGACGAAATCGTCTCGAGACGATTCGTTCGTCTGAGCTTCCGTTCGCAATACAGAATGATGGTGTTAATATTTCGTTAAAATAATGAAAAAAGAAGATGAATGCCAGAAAAATAATTAATAAAAAATTACAAAAAAAAATGTTTGGTTCGCCATAACTCCGTCACTTTAACGTCGATTTTAATTATTTTTGCTTTGGTGGAAATGATATTTCATCCTCTGCAAACGTAAAATAAAAACTGGTAATAGCGAAGATATTGACAGGCTTGTAAGCGTATTTTTTTTTCTTAGCTCAAAAACTGAAACTTTAAAATATTTCGAAAACTGTTTCTTTCAAAAAATCTACAAAGCTGGAACCGCCTTTTATTCAGTCTGCAAATGTATAAATCAAAACATTTTGTAAATATGTACACTAGGGTGCGTTTAAAATTCAAATTAACGATATTTTACTGTATCGCCCCCTCAATCTGTAGTAACATGGTCAAAGATATCACACATAAATTTTGGTCCCGATTGGTGACGGTTAAGGCGTGGCGCATTGAGGTCAAAGTTCAGAAAACTCTATGAAGGGTAAAAAAATCAAAATATTTTTTTTAATTATATTATACCCAAAATTAATACTTCTATACGCAAGGATGACAAATATAAATTTTGGTTCCGATTGATGACGGTTTAGTGGTGTTTTAAGGGGGTCAATGTTCACATTGCTATAGAAGACTTACATTTTTAGTGTCGCATATGGTAATCTAAATTTTGACCCCCTTGAAACACCAGTAAACCGTCATCAATCGGGACCAAAATTTATATTTGTTATTCTTGGGTATAGAAGTATTAATTTTGGGTATTAGATAATTAAAAAAAATATTTTGATTTTTTGACCCTTCCTAGAGTTTTCTGAACTTTGACCTCAATGCGCCACGCCTTAACCGCCACCAATCGGGACCAAAATTTATGTGTGATATCTTTGACCATGTTACTACAGATTGAGGGGGCGATACAGTCTTTTTATGAACTTTTAAATTTTTCATACAAATTAAAAGCGCCCTAATGTACACACTAAATTCATACAACTTTCAATAGCTGGTCCTCTGAAATAACAATGTGCAATATGGAGGTGTGTAAAGGTTGTAAAACTATCGATAGTACCCATTACCATCGATAGTTTTTGATAGTGTTACGTATTTGTCGATAGCTCGATTATTTCTATAGGGTTCGTATCGCTGAATTGTTAAATAAAAGTCTTTATTTACTTCTTAATTCACACTGCTTTATTTCACGACTAAAAAGTCTACACTAGTTTTACTTGACTTGATGTTAACACTTCTACGGTTAAATTACGACTGACTCTGGAGCGCCTGCTCGCCGCCTTATATAGTCTGTCAAACGCAATCTGGAAAATTCTGGCAACACTGGAAATTATCTGGTATCTTCTTCTAGTTCTGGCACTTTCCCTAGAGATGTGTTCAATCATTTTAGTGATGTAAGTGGAGAACCGATTATATTCGCCACACTGCCCTCCACCTAAGTCTGATCGTCCCGATCTGACACATTACTTGTCCCAAATGCTGCTAGCCTTTCCAGATGAACCACTTTCATTTTATTCCTTGGTCTTCCAATCGTTTGTATGTCGTTGAGCCGTTTAATCACTTTGTAGGGCCCTTCCCAAGTACACTGCAATTTCGGGGACAAACCTTTCTTTCGCTGCGGGTTGTATAGCAAAACTAGATCTCCCTCAACAAAACCTTCTGAGTTCATTGCCTTGTCGTATCTGGCCTTCATCTTGTCACTCATGATCTTTGTTCGCTGTCTTACAAGTTCATGTATTTCTCTCATTTCCTCTTCCAGAACGTTGTTAGATTGTCTGGCATTTATTCCCGCATCAGCACTTATCCCAAATTTCAAGTCAGCTGGCAGATCACTACCAAAGATTACTTTTGCAGGAGTCTGACCTGTTGTATCGTGTACGGCCGATCGATATGCCATCAGGAACAGAGGAATATGAGTGTCCCAATCTCTCTGGAACTTGTCCACCACTTTTCGTAAATGTTCCTCTAATGTTCTGTTAAATCTTTCTACCATGCCGTCTGATTGTGGATGCAACGCAGTTGTTCGGGTTTTCCTAATACCCAGTGTTTTGCACAGCTCCTGAAACACAACTGATTCGAAGTTCCTTCCTTGGTCAGAATGTAGCTCTATAGGTGCACCATATCTCGCCACCCAATTGTTGGTGAATACTTCGGCTATAGTTTCTGCTTCTTGATTTGGAATCGGGTACACCTCCGGCCATTTGCTGAAGTAATCCATGACTACCAGTACATATTTGTTTCCAAGTTTGCTAGTAGGAAATGGCCCAGCTACATCCATGGCAATTCTCTCAAATGGTGCTCCTGAGTTGTATTGTTTCATCAGCCCATGACTCCTGGATTTGGGACCCTTAGCCTTTATGCACACGTCGCAGTTCGCAATCCACTCAACAACTGTCTGACGGCAGCCGACCCAATAAAACCTCTTCTTGATTTTCTCTACCGTCTTTGTTACTCCAAGATGACCTCCACTTGGACCATTGTGTAGTTCATTTAACACATCCGGTATTCTTTTCCTTGGAACAACTATCAATGTTTTAGAACTTTGACCATCTTCACTCTCCCAAACACGATGTAGGCAACCATTTACCAATTGCAAACTATTCCACTGTGCCCAATATGATTTGGCAACAGGACTTTCTGCTGACATCTCTTCTTTTGATGGTCGTTCGTTTTGCTCCAAACCAATCATTACACGTGCCAGATCTGGATCTTCTATCTGACACTTCCTTAATTGTTCCGCATTCCATTCGTCTGTAGATGTTATTGTCATTAGCCGAACATCTATGATGTCTTCCTTCTCCTCAGCTTTAGAGCAATGCTTGCATTCAAGATTACATGGTCGCCGCGACATTGCATCAGCATTTCCATGGGTACTGCCTTTACGATGGTCTATAGAAAAGTCATAATTTTGTAGTCGCTCAATCCACCTTGCTAACTGACCCTCCGGATTTCGGAATTTCAAAAGCCATTTTAACGCTGCATGATCAGTCCTGACGTGGAATCGTTGACCATAGAGGTACTTATGGAAGTGTTTGATGCATTCTACCAATGCCAACAGTTCTCTTCGTGTTACACAGTAATTTCTTTCCGGTTTCCCAATTGATCGGCTGTAGTATGCGATAACCTTCTCCTGTCCGTCGATTTCCTGTGACAAAACACCTCCTATAGCATAACCACTCGCATCAGTATCCAAAATAAACCTCGCTCCTGGAACCGGGTATGCTAGCATTGGAGCAGTACAAAGCCGATCTTTTAACGTTTGGAAAGCCATTTCTTGTTCCTTCCTCCACTCAAAAGTCTTATTTTTCCTCATAAGCTCCGTGAGACTATTTGCTACGCTGGCAAAATTTGGTACAAATCGGCGATAGTATGTGCACAGCCCAAGAAAGCTTCGCAATTCATGTAGATTCCGAGGTCTTGGCCAATCTTTTACTGCTTCTATTTTTTCGTTATCAGTGCAGATGCCCTTTGTAGTCACTTTATGTCCCAAGTATTTTACTTCTTTCTTGAATAATGCACATTTCTTAGGACTTAACTTGAGACCAGCGCCAGCTATTCTTCGGAAAACTTCCTCCAAATTTTTGAGATGTTCATCAAAGCCTTTTCCCAATACAATGATATCGTCCAGGTACACAAGACATGTTTTCCAGTGCAATCCTTTCAGTACCTGATCCATAAGTCTCTCAAAGGTAGCTGGAGCATTACATAATCCAAATGGCATCACCGTAAATTGCCAAAGACCATCGCCAACACTGAAGGCTGTTTTCTCCTTGTCTTCCTCTTTTACTTCGACTTGCCAATAGCCGCTTTTCAAGTCCAGTGTTGAAAACCATTCCGTTCCAGATAGCGAGTCCAGAGTGTCGTCAATTCTTGGCAATGGGTAACTATCCTTTTTCGTTACATCATTCAGTTTCCGGTAGTCAACGCAGAATCTCATCTTGCCATCTTTCTTTTTAACAAGTACTACCGGAGAACTCCATGGACTGACTGATGGTTCAACTACCCCACTGTCGCTCATTTCTTGTATAATCTGGCTCACCATTTGACGTTTCGCTAATGGAACGCTGCGAGGAGCCTGACGGATTGGCCTTGCATCACCGGTGTCAATGTGATGCTTCACAATATTTGTCCTGCCTGGTTTTGTACCATCCTTATCAAATATGCTAGAATACTTGGCAAGTAATTCTTTCGCCTTTCTTTTGTGATTCTCCTGCAGTTCTTCTGTCCAAGCATTTATTTCATCTGAAAGATCTGTATTGCTAGTAGAAACTTCTCCTTGGGATTGTTCGCAATTCATGATGATGTCAACCTCTTCGCATTTTCCCAATATAGCACCTTTGGAGAGTTTGATTGGTGACTTGAACTCATTAAGTACTCTTACTGGTAGTCGTCCATCTTCTTTTGTCATAGCCAGGGTTTTTCCAACAAGTACATCGGATTTAGTTTCTGTTTCTGCTTCGACAACCCACAATTTGTTTGTCCCACAATCTCCATCAATCTTTGCCCAAATAATTGCCTCGGACTTTGGCGGTATCTGCTGATTCTCTTCCACGAGCACTTTCTTACTGCTGCATCTCTTATCGTAGCCAAAATTTAGCGGCACCTCCAAGTTTTTGTAACTCATAACCTTGTTTTTCATGTCAATCTTAATGCCTTGGTCGATTAGGAAGTCCACACCAATTATGACTTCATCAACAATTTCCGCCACTATGAAGGTGTGTAGTACGACAACATTTCCAATTACAACTTCGCATGTAACTTCCCCTAGGACTTGGGTATCCTCGCCTGTTGCCGTACGCAATTTTGCTCCATACAATGGCCTTATTTCCTTCTTTACCAAGTCAGATCGAATGATGGAATGAGATGCTCCCGTATCCACAGTCAACATTCGCTCCATTCCGTCCACCAAACCACCAATAGTAACATTACTCGTGCTTCTTCCCAACTGAGAGACAGAGATTATGGTGCATTCCATTGTGGGGACCAGCCCACGCCCCTTTTGGCTGGCCCGCTTTAGTTTAACGACTCAGTTGATTTGGGCGCTTGTTCATACCCATCAATATTCCGCTTGCGCCCATCGGCAGTGCTGAACTTACTGGAACTATTGCTGCAGTGGCGTGCTATATGTCCTATTTTTCCGCATCTGAAGCATTTCACAGCATTACTTTTCTTTTTCTGCATTTCATTCAACGCCTCCCATATTTTGCTTAGTAAGTCTGGCGTTTCCACTTCCACACGATGAGCCTTGTAAGTGGGCTTGCTTAATAGAGATGCCGTTTCCTGTGTCAAAGCATATGAGACCGTTTCAGCGAAAGTTCCTTTTGGGTTTGCATAGGTAGCCCGCTTCGTTTCAATATCTCGTATTCCATTGATGAAGCTTTGAATTTTCATTCTTTCGATGAATTCTTGAGGTGCTCCTGCGTTTGCCAAATGAGCTAGCCTCTCAATCTCAGAAGAAAATTCTTGTAACGTCTCATTTGGTTTCTGGAAGCGATTCTGCAACTCCATTTGATATATCTGCTTCCTGTGCTCGCTACCATAACGTCTTTCAATGGCACCCATAATTGCGTCATAGCTGTTCCTTTCGCCCTCGCTAACAGTCTGTAATATTTCTGCTGCAGGTCCTTTCAATGCTACGAACAGGGCAGCGACTTTGTCCTCCGCACTCCAATTATTTACAACTGCCGTTTTCTCAAATTGTAGCTTGAATACTTGAAATGGACCACTTCCATCAAACGACGGAGGTTTTATCTTCTGTGTAGCAGTTGAAGCGACTGGACGACTTAGTTGAATATCCTGGAGACGGGCTTTCAATGCTTTTACATCGTCCTCTAATTTTTCTTGTCTTTCTTCAAGGACCTCCTTAACTTGTATAATTTTTGCATCCTGTGCCTTGAATTGTAAGGACATGCGTTCTTCTTGTGCCTCCAACTGAGCCGCAATGCCGGACACTTGTGATGAAAGTACTGACTGTTGCAATTCCATTTTTGACGTTATCTGTGCCTGTTGTTCTTCGATTTTTGTCGACATCTGTGCCTGTTGATCTTCCATTTTTGCCGATATCTGTGCCTGTTGTTCTTCGATTTTTGTCGACATCTGTGCCTGTTGATCTTCCATTTTTGCCGATATCTGTGCCTGTTGTTCTTCCATTTTTTTCGACATTTGTGTCAGCACAGCCAATATCGAGTTCATGTCTACGTTTGCTACTGACTGTGGAGCCTCTTCCTTCTGGGTTTCTTCCTTTTGCACCTCTTCCACATCATCGTTGAAATCAAACTCATCTACATTAATGTTATATGCTTGCATAGCTACTCTTAACCTTGCCTGTAGTTCAATTTTATTGCCGGTGGTACTCAGGTTTCTCTTTTCTAACTCCCTTTTAAGTTCTTGGATTTTCAGATCATTTAACTTTGCCATTATTCTTATTTCGTTATCCTTGTCTCGTTATCCTTGTTTCCTTATCTTTGATTCGTTATCCTTGATTCGTTATCCTTGCTTCGTTATCCTTGGTCCTGGAATTTATTTAACAATTCCAATTCTGACACCAATTGTTACGTATTTGTCGATAGCTCGATTATTTCTATAGGGTTCGTATCGCTGAATTGTTAAATAAAAGTCTTTATTTACTTCTTAATTCACACTGCTTTATTTCACGACTAAAAAGTCTACACTTGTTTTACTTGACTTGATGTTAACACTTCTACGGTTAAATTACGACTGACTCTGGAGCGCCTGCTCGCCGCCTTATATAGTCTGTCAAACGCAATCTGGAAAATTCTGGCAACACTGGAAATTATCTGGTATCTTCTTCTAGTTCTGGCACTTTCCCTAGAGATGTGTTCAATCATTTTAGTGATGTAGGTGGAGAACCGATTATATTCGCCACAATAGTTTTGAAAAAACCATCGATGGTCTTCGATAGTCTGAAAAAAAATAAAATATCGATACTATTGATAGTGCCATCGATAGTTTCCCAACTCTATCACTTAGAGCCTATACACACTTGCGACTCAATCGATTTAGTCGGGCTTTGATTTGCATGGGAATGTATGGAAGCATTCACACTACATTCAATTAGTCGAACAACTGAAACAGTTGGATTTGCATACAACAGCCCAAATCGACTAAATCGATTGAATCGGAAGTGTGTATAGGCTCTTACTATATATGTTTTGATTTGTTTACAATATATGTATCTTTTTATTTGTGTATAAACAAAAGCTTAAGAAATTAATATAAACGTGATAAATAAAATAAATAAAGCGATGATCACCCCGCTCCTCTTGGTGGACCCAAAATTCCTCTGCCCCCTTGCGACGTATGGATTGTTTTTCGTAAGAGCAACCAGCTTTTGGAACTGCTGTGCGGTTGTGCCTTTCATCCTGAAGTTTAAAAAAAAAATAATAAACTCTCTTTTGTTTTCTTTAATGCTATTAAATACTCACTTTTAAATAGTTTCTACTTTCTTTTTTTTGTTTTTTTTACCGAAATAAATGCAAAGACGTGCAAAGCGAACAAATTAGACATTCGGCAGATTTTGACAGATCTAGCGAAGCGAATTAAATTTTTTCGCTACCGGCAATTCGCAAAATTCATTTTCGTCACTCACAAGGCAGATCTAGGAAGGTAGGCTCGGGGGCGAATTCAGAAACTACTTTTTTTTTTTTACAAAGGTAGAGTGTAATGTCAAAATCAAAGCGAATTCACATCATGACCAATAGGAATGGGCGAGTCCCAAGCGAATTCAGATTTTAACTAAGGCGAATTATCATTTTGACATTACACTCTACCAATTACAATAACAAAATACATGGAAAATTTCTGAATTCGCCACCGAGCCTACCTTCCTAGATCTGCCTTGGTCACTCATTCGAAATTTGTCGGCGAATTCGCTGCAGATTCGCATCCCACAATTCGAGACCGCGAAGTTCGCCTAAATTTTCATTCGCTTCGCAAGTATGCATGCATACATATATCCTCTCAATATAAGCTTCAAATTTAGGGTCGGACTTTTACAATTTTACATATATTGAATTGCTTAAAAAATAAATTAAATAATAGCTACGTTAAATATTCGTAGTGACGTAACTTCTTTGTTTATTAATTTAGTAAAACCCTTTAAACGCAACATTGTCATGAATTTTGAAGCACTTTCATTTGGCAAAACAAAGAGGATAATTCATGGACATACAAATAAGTTAGCTGACCCAACTATGTGAAAACTACTTCAGAGCTCAAAAGAGCATTAGAAGGAAGTGTAGAGCTGCAAAATACGAAAATAATGACGTATCAATTTTAAAAATCGGATGAAAAATAAGAAAGTTACAATAAAAAAACGATTTCGGCGGTATTTCGCGGGATCAAAAAAAAAATTTTTTTGTCCCTTAACCCTCTTAACATAAGCTTCAAATTTAGGGGCGGACTTTTACAACTTTTATTTTTCGTATGGGGACCAACCCTATCTAATGTACATATGTGTGTATGTGCATTAGAGTGCGTTTAAAACTAAAATTAATGGCATTTTAATGTATCGTCCCCTCAGTCGATAGTAACATGGTCAAAGGAACTAAGAAATTATGGAAAGAAATAAGCAAATTCACTTTTAAAAAAGGAATTTAAAGAAAATCTTCCAGTCTTAGCATTTAAAAGCATAGGCGCACAGAAACGGAAGATTAACTCAAATCTGCGACTTTTTCTGCTGACAATTTTACGAAAAGCAACGAGGAAATGTGTAATTATCTACATTCTATTTTCTATACGCATCAGTATTTTATCCTTTTGTCAACAAAGGAAAATATTTTTGTATGTAAATGTGTACATATGAATGGCGTTGTGTAATTACCCTCTATTTCACAGGCCGGCACGGTGAGAGGACGCAATATGTGGGAGTATTAGTATGTTACGCTCAAAAATGCTTATGTGTTGGTGGTATTACACTCGAAAAAATGTATATGATGTATAAGATAACAGATAAATCTTGACGTGGTCGACGTAACTTAAATTTGATAGGAAAACATATATATCTAATGTTTTGTGCAAAGTATACTCTATATAGTAAGATAACTTGACAATCGCTGAAAAACAGCTGTGATCTTCTGTTTTTAATACGACGTTTTACAACCCTGCGTCACAGTTGTTCACAGGGTTTCACTTACATGGGCATAGAAAAGTGGCACTGGAACATTTTAAACTGATGATAAAACTATAATAAAAACTTGAAATTAACAATTATAAATGCATTAGGTGGTTTTCTTTTGTGGTATTTATTGTTCCTCTTCTGATTTTCATATGTTTAATTGCATTTTTGTTTATTTTTAATAAACTTCAAAATCATTTCATAGTTACTTAAGAGTGCAACTCTTTTGTTTGTTTCTACATTTTTCTTCTCCCCTTAATCTTTGTTTACAATTTGGCAAATAGCCGCTTAAATCATGACCAAATTATTTGGCCATGGCTTGAATTAAATAAATTAACATCTAATTGGAAAGTGTAACTAATACAGCGCTAACAAATATTATTCGGCAATTATCAAGCTTATCCAAGCATGCGGAAGATATATTTGGTGAATTGGGAAATATTAGTAACCGTGCGAATTCACAAGCGACCCGAATAGTTATTAATAAAGTTTACCCAGTTGGATAGTACAATCGAAGATGTTCCATTGATTGATATTAGCAAAGAGCGTACCCATATACGCTCTTTGATATTAGAAGGAAAAAGGCTTTCGATCCACTAAAATCTTTGATCAGAAAATCTTTTCACATTCAACAATGCCAGCGCCTATGTTAGAAACTTATACGATATGCGATAAGCCACCACCTTTAAATACAGTAAAACCCGCATAAGTGCCTTGCCTAAAATTGACAGGAATTTGAGGTACTTAAGCGGGTTGTGTACTTATAAGAACCCGCTTTAGTACCTCAGGTTTGGCACTTAAACAACTCCGTTTTTGTACCTTCTATTGGGTAGTTAAATATTTAATAATTTTAAGAATATTGAAAATAACTTATTTAAACACAAACAAAAAATTTATTCAACAAAAAATATTTTGATTACATATTAATTAAAAATGTATTTCATATTGCATATACGCTCTTTGTTTTTACGAATCTTTATTTTATATGTAGTATGCATTTATCATGGTAGAAATATAGAAGGTAAAATCACTTATTGACGTAGGCAGCCATCTTAGCCATTTGACTTTTATTGAATTTATGACATTTCATTGAAATCATGCTACCAGAGTAAACAGCAGCAAATGTTTTTTTGGGCCGAAATCTGAAGTTTGTGAAAATAAATTAATTTATTTTCAAAAAAGCAATTGTGATTTGTGCAAACTAAATAAATAAATAAATTTACTTTCATACGCGTAATTTGTGAAAAAAGATTTGAAAAATGAGCTGCCTCTTCAGGGGATGCGAAAATACCGTACACTTTTGCAAAGGCTCAGCGGTGAAGTTTTTTAGGTTTCCAGCAATTCCGTTTATAAGGAATCAATGGCTTCAAGCGTGCCAAATAGTGGAAGTTGATCTTCCAAAGAACCCGTTGATGTGCTCAGTGCATTTCGGTGCTAGCGATATTAGTAGCACAAACAACAAAACGTTATTATCGAAATGTGCAGTGCCAAGTTATAATGCGAAAACAAAGTATGGACGCAATAATTAAAATGTGGAAAGCTTTGTGAACAAAAATCTCGAGGCTGTAGATACATACGTAAGGGCTTAATAAACAAACATTTAATTGAAAATATCTCGAAGACATCCTGATGAAAAAAAAAGATTACAAAAACAAAAAAATTTAAAAAATTACAACTTAAATGAGTTTAATAAAGAAATTTAAAATATACCTTGTTTCCTTTAATCTGAATTCTGCATTTCTGTTCCACCAAATTTTTGCTTGTATTGTACTCCTTCTCTTCCCTTTCTGTAAGATAGAAGTGAAAAAGAACGAGCAAAATGTAAACAAAAAATTTGTTCGGACATAACGATGACTCCAGCCTTACTTCTTTGTTAAATTCTCTGTCTGTTGTATTGCGTAATGCTTAGTATTAAATATTCGAAACAAGTACTTCCCACTTTTCACATCCCTTATAATAATATATGGCCTTCTTTGATAATTTCTGAGCTTTCTTCAACTAAAACTAAAATTACCAAAATTTTCCTAAAAAATCTCCATTTTTATATTTTTCCAATATATTACAAAAAAGATACTTCAGAAAAATTCAATAGCCGTCAAAAAGTTTAAAGTGAAATTACCTTCTGAATTTTTATACCATGGTATTTATTTTGATTATATTTTTATTTTAACAGATACATATGTATGCGAGTTTTTCGATAAATTAGTAATGGTACAAATAAACAATCGATTATAAAGAGTTGCCGCTTGAAAAAAGCAATTGTATTCAGAAAGGTACTTAACCGGGGGAAAACGTACCTAAATTTTTATTTAACGCACAACAAATTATGGTACTTAAGCGGGGAGGTACTTAAAAGGGTAAATTTGTTCGATATTTTTTACAAAAGCCATAGTGTACGCAGATGTTGGGTACTAAAACGGGTTAGGTGCTAAAGCGGGTTTTACTGTAAATTAATAGCTGATGATAGCAAAGATGGGCTAAATTTAAATTAAATTTTATACGGACCCAAATTACTTTTTTGATTTGTGGCGGCAAGAGATGTTAAAAAACACCGAAAGGGTTATGCATGATAAGGGGAAAAACTAAATGGACCAAAGGAAGATTGTGGAAATAGTAGTTCCACTGCTCCGGGAAGTAAAGAAAAGAGCTAGAAAACCGCACAATACCAGAGAAGGCAAATCTTAATTGCTATCGTGAGTTTATTCGAATCAATTTTTTTATTCGAATCAAAAAATTATTTTGAATCAAGAATGTATTTCAAATAAAAAATACTTTAATACGTGATCCCAACTCGAGTTGAGGAAATGCAAAAAATCTAAATTGTCAACAAACGTTTACGGTGTATGAAAGAAAATGCAAGCAGATTTTCACAGTTGCCTTAGCCAAGCATTTGCGCGTACATACATATCGCACCCTAAATCAAAAAGCGGCACAACTCAAAATTTTTCGAAATCGAGTTTTTTTCATAAACGGGTATACGGAACATATCTCTAGCGATTGCCAAAAAAAAACTTTTGAATAACTGTCTCTTTCGACCAAAAAATAACCATTATTCCTGGCCCTTTGCCATACAATTGCTTGTAGTGAAAAAAATATTTTTTGGCTCTCCTGAAAATTTTTGAATTTTGAGTTGTGCCACTTTTTGATTTAGGGTGCGATATGTATATACTTACATAGATATGTACTAGGGATTCCAATTTTTCCGATTTTTACGATCCCGGGATTTTCGAGATTTTATTTTATAATCCCGGGATCCCGGGATTTATTACACAGGCCGACAAAATTTCCAAAAAATTTTCTAACTCAAATAAAATTCTACTTTTCTAAAGGACCTCGGTGCGCTGGTTCTGAATCTGAAGTCGGATTTTCGGTAATACGTGTAGGTTTTGAGATATTCATGTCCAAAGAGGCGAAAAATGCGATTTTTTGCTATATTCACTGCTCAATCTGTTAAATTACTTTCATTAAAAGATGATTGCAGCTGTTGAAAGAACGATAATTTCTCTTGAAAACAGCGCTTTGCTTTTTCGGGTATCTTATTCAGATATCTACATTGTCTTCAAAAGAAATGATCGTGCTTTCAATAGCTGTAATCAGTTTTTAATGAAAGTGAGTAATTTTAAAAATATTGAGGCCACAAACTGCGTATTTCGCCTTTTGGACATGAATATCTCAAAAACTACACCGAAATCCTTTTGAAACCTAGAATTTTATATATGTTACAAAAATTTTTCGGCCAGTACTATTTTCCCACATTTGGGGTTGAAAAAAGTAAATACATTTTTAGAGAAACGCTACAACTTTAAAATGCAAAGAAAAAATAGATTTTTATTGCCATTTTTTATTATTTCATTAGTTAGAAAATAAAATAGGAACGTAAAATCATGCGTATTACTTAATAATACCTAAGAGTTACTTTAAAAAGCACAACCAACAAGGAAAATTACATACATTTGATGAACAAAACATTTGCCTTTGCAGTTGGTACTTTTAGGATATTATTAAAAAGGCTTGCAATCATTTGATAATTTCCAATAAACAATTTTTTAGAATTTAACGACGCACTTTGTTTAAGCGTATATTTCCAAGCTTGCCGAAAAATTCAGAAAATTAATGGAACTTCTGAATAGATAAATATCGGAGGCACAAATTTTGATATGAATTCCGAGTATGCAGCTGCGTATTTAATTTTAGTACAGTGTTGTAAGCATATCAAGTCTAATTAAAATTTTGTTTCCAGTTTCTTCCATTATTTACTTTCCATGTGGGAAAATTCCAAAAAACATTTCGTCGTACCATACGAAAACTAGCATACGATTTTTTGTGGCTGACGAAAAGTAACAAGTTCGACTTTTGGCCGACGAAAAGTAACAAAATCGAGTTTTGCCTGACGAAAAGTAGCAAGTTCAACTTTTGGCTGACGAAAACTATCAATTTCGTTTAAACAACAACAATTTTAATGTAAAAAACAGTATATAATTACTGATACTTTTCGTCAGCCAAAAGTCGAACTTGTTACTTTTCGTACAGAATTTTTTTATTGATAGATTTCGCCAGAAATTTTAAATGTGCTAGTTTTCGTATGGTACGAAGATTTGAGAAATAAATGACCAAAAATCAGGAAATAGAAATTATCAAATGAACTTTGCCACAAGCTAAAAGCTTCAAAAATACCTAACGTAAGTTCCCTTACACCACGTACTTCAACACAGAAAAATTTAATTATTAAAAAAATCAAAAATTTGAATCCTTACTTTTACTAATGGACTTTTTTATTCTAGCAAAAATGTCGCACTTTCTTCCAGCTGTCACATTTTTTTGTTCTCTTCCACACATACTCAACACTTTTTTTTAGGGCTGTTTGTTCTATTGACAAAATATAAAACTGGCTCGACTACGGGCAACATTTTCTGCTCTTAGCTCAAGTAAAGGGTTGCATTAGTTTTGTTTCATTCATCACATGAAAAATGCAACATTTTAGTAGGGCACAGGACACATGTTTATAATGCAGCAATGTAATAATGCAACATTTTCATTCAGAATAGTAAATGCTATTAGTATACAGATCTGAGACCAATAAAAATTATATAAATTATAACTTTTCTTTGCTATAATAGCGGAATATTCTCTCTTTATCTTATCCCGAATATTCCGGGATAAAATTCTAGCTATCCCGGGATTTTCGGGGTGTCAAAAAGGGCGGGATCCCGGGATCCTGGGATTGGAATCCCTAATAGCCGTGTTTCACATACGGTGATCCTAACCCAGATAAAAATTTTTGCATGTAAATGCAACAACAACGATTTTAGCTCGATTAAACCAGATAAATTGCTGGTTCAATTTATGATCCGCCCTGTTCGATTTCTTTTTTCAGTGTTGATTTGGCAGCACAGTGCTTTTTTGATTTGGCAGAACTGAAAAGTGACATTTTGTATGTATACATATATATACATATACCCTGCAGTAAATTTGTTTCACTGCTAAATAATCATTGATGATTCTTTGTTGAATATTCATCACTATCGTTTTGCGTTGGTGCAAGCGAGCAAGCTATATTGAAAAACCCAAACGAAATACCAACAAAATACCATCTAGGCGGTTAAAAACCAACGAGCCAGCTTGTATTTCGGTAGGTTTTTTGACATTCGGCAGGTTTTCTGACAAATTTTTCAACAACAACTATAAAATAAATTATATTTAAAATAAAAAATATATGGAAATACAAATTTTAAATTTGCCTCTTGTAAGCTTCTGCGGGAAAGAAGTCCGGAAGAAAAAATATACTGCGCACTGGCTTCTCCTTATAACATGGAATACATAGCTATCCCGCCATTTGAGTTTCATAATTTATTTCAGTAATTTAAATTCAAATTTCCAAAAAATAATTTTTGAAATAACTATTATTTTCATTTAGTTTCAAGTTTAATGTCAATCAAATTGTTTTTGAGGGAGTATTTATCTCTTTTCAACGTACAGAAGAATTGTTTTTGTATTTTGACTTTCGGTGGGTTTTCCAAACCAAAAATACCAGAGAAAAAACGTAGTGTCATATAGGCATAAGGAAAGCAAACCATTTATTTGAAAAAATTCAGCAGCCTTTATATGAAAGTATTCACTGATGCCTCCTCAGACGAATTTCATCAGTGATTCATAAAGGATTCATTTCAGATTTTTACTGCGGGGTATATGTTTGTATATGTATATACACAAGCAGCTGTCGGCCATATTTTTCATTCAGACGCCGTGAAAAAACAAAACAAATTATGGAAGCAACACATAAAATATGAGTATAAAGGTCATATAATTAAATTATATATAAATTTGCCTCAAATAATTCTTGATCCATGATTTTTTATTTTGTTTTCTTTTACTTTCTCAAATCACAAATGGTTTGTTGATATTTCTTCTTCTTTTTACTTCTTTTCAAGTGCAGCCAAATTTCATTATGATCCGGATTGTTTCAGTAAAAATTTATCTTGACCCAGACCCAGATGTAATAACTGAAATGCGCCTAATATGTACATATAACGAATGAAATGAAATTTTCGATTCTAAATAAATTTTTGATTCACAATAATTTTTGATTCGAATAAAAAATTTGATTCGAATCAAGAATCAAAAAGATTCGAATCTCATCGATTTTGATTAATTATAAAATACTTCTACTTACCATATATGCTACATCTACCCTATGCAAACTTACCGTACATCCTAAAAACCGATTCATATACATATAATTATCAGGGCCGCCGAGAGAAAATCCGGGCTCGGGGTCAAAATAACTAAGGGCCCCCATACTAAATGAACAAATTCTCAAAATCAAAATTCAATGAATATATAGTTACGAACTTTAATTTATCTATACATGGCCGCTGTGGTGCAGTGGGTAGAGTGCTCGCCTGCTATGCCAGGTTTCTGTTTTAGCCACTCAAAAAAAAAAAAAATGGACGTGTTTTTGTAGCGTCCGGAACGCAGTTTAAGTGGCTAAAACACAGGCATTAAACTAAATTTCTGTCGCTAACATACTTTAATCATTAGCTGTGGCCTAAATCTTTCCTTTTATCATAAAATTATACAATATTTCGCGATATTTCTGCCTCAAAAGTTCAAAAAATCGTGCGAACATACCGTCCGAAACGCCCAGGATATACCCATATCGCTGTATAAGAATTTGCATCATACCGAATTTTTCTGTTGCAACAGAAAACGAATTCAAATTTATGCTGCAAAGTCGACGCCAAAAACCAACAATTCCTTAAGTGGGGTGCAGACACTTTAAGAGATTTATAAAATTTGTTGAAATTTAAAATGATTGCTATCTACGAAAGGTGATTAAAGGTGTTGTTCGTTTATTTTCTGTAAGCAAAAACTTGGATATCATTTTGAGATTCCCGGGCCCTCTAAAGCCCGGGCCCGGGGCAATTGACCCCCTCAGCCCCCCCTCTCGTCGGGCCTGATAATTATATACCAAAATACTTACCTCTATATCTAATAACATTACTTATCTCTATATACTTACCATTTTCTCTCTTTATTTACGTACCTATTTAAGAACACCTAAAACGAAAGAAGAAAAGTTAGAAGTTAGTTGTTACCGAATACTTACTTGTTGAAGTTCGCTACCGATCAATTGTCACGCGCTTGAAAACCCAAAATAAATCGTGCTTTATTATAAATTATTATTATCTGAACCAAGTGTTTTATTGTATCAAACCGTGGATAATAACCTCTATAAATTTATCGAAAGATAAATATGGTGCCGAAACCCGGGACAATATAAAAAAAAATAAAAATACATACAGAAAGTTTGTTATACTAAAGAAAAAATAAAAAAAAAAATTTTAAAGCAAAGTTAAATAATTTAAACAATTCAAAATATATGAAATAAAACCTTCAAAAAAAAAAATCACAAATTAGACAAACCAGCAAAAAAATTTATAGGTGTGTGGAGTGCAATAACAATATAGCTGAGTATAATCTACATATGTGAAGAAAATTATATCTAAATACACAAAGTTAAAATTGGAAAAAATTTGCATTTATATAATAAATACATATATATGTATATATAAAACCTAAAAGGTGTGAAATCATATTAAAATAAATCAAAAGGAAAATTTATTACAAAATACATACATACATCCATACATACATACATATCTACATAAGAGTGCAGTGCTCGAAAAAAAAAAAACAAAAAAAAACCGGTGCGAAAAGGTGGTGCAAAAGGTTAACATATATACATATGTATGTACCTGCATTAGGGCGGTCCTTAAATTAGAGAAAAAGGCAGTGACATTTACAAAAAAAAAAATTGGAAACCAAAATTAATCCTATCTCAACATTTTAAAATACATAAAATAAAAATTTTCAAAAAAAAAACACAAAAAAAATATACCTATACCTACACATGTACATATTGTGAAAACCGGCAGAAGTGGTTTACTTGCAATTTACCCAAATCATATTTATATATACATATATATTTGGTCGCAAAAATCATAAATACAGATTGTGACATACAAAACAGTAGCGTGAAAAAATAAAAATATAATAAAATAAAATAATAAGAATACACATAAATAACTTTAAAAACAAATTTACAAACAATTTTATTTAAAGGTTATACATACAAAAACAAAAAAAAAAAACAAAATTATAACAAAAGCGAACAACAGCAGCATTAAGGAACGGCGAAACACGTAAGGACGGCCACGTATACACATCGAACAGAAATACACACACACACAAAGAAAATTAAAAATTACAAGGGTTTGTACAAAAAGGACGGAATGCCAAAGTAAGTAACAATACTTAATATACTTACATGTGTACATATCAATAGCGGAATTCTGCTCGAATATCTCAACTTTCACAGTGACGGTAAAGAGAAATACCGCTTGATCTCAAAAAAAAAAGAAAGAAAACGGAAAATCCGTCTCACTCAATTCTAGAATTCCGCTAACACAATTCACATATATATATCTCACCCGTACAGATTTATTTGTACATGTAAAAATTTGCCGTAACTCTCTCACGGTTCTCATATATTATACATACAAATATTTATTCCCATTGGCATATCCGTCATATCCCGATCTCTCAGTATATAATATATGTACATATACTTACTTTTATCCCAAAATCCGCTACTCTAAATATCCATAGAAACATATGCATATAAATATATACATATATACATAGCATACCCCTCATACATATATTGTACGACAAACGTATAACAAAACCCTACCCAAAAATATAGCTATACAAATATACATAAATAATACTCCCCCACTATTTAAAAAGGGAATATTTCTTACGACTCACCCCATACCCATTACTAAGGGAGTACTTACACCTCCCACTTATCCCGAAAGTTTACTGCTGGGTGATTCAGAAAATTCACCGGTACCCATCTCACTGGTACATAAATATATATACACATATACTAATACATAAGATTAAGTATTTATTTGTCTCTTCCATTTTCCCGTTGATTTACCAATCTCAAAGACAAAAACCTGCAAGGAGGTAAGAAACATATATATACATACCTAGTTTGTATACCCTACTGTTCAAACTCAGAGAAAAATGAAAGCACCATCCCTTATAATAGTGCGTATTTAAGAACACACACCCATATACTCAAACACTTGTAATCAGACGCACTGATACAAGCTCCCAAAGTCTTACTCGAATCTAAATAAAACCTCAGTAAAAATGCCTGAAGAGAAGCAAGAAACAAGAAACTCCCCAAGCAACTCAAGTCCCACAAGGCACGAAAACGAGGTCAAAATCCCAAAGTGAAGAATAAAAGCTTTCTCTCTCCAAAAAGAAGTTTTTCTTTCAAATAAAAAAGCTTGAAAAATTTTGTGAGAAGTGGTGGAACACGCCGGAAGCTGAGCAAACAGAGGACGGACTTGCAGTTCAAATGGAACAATTGGACAAGCTCATGGCACTGGCGGACGCAGCACACGAATCAATGGAAGTGAGTAGCGCGGATGATGATACACGCGAAGAATGCTATTCTATGTACGACACCGCAAATGACAATGGAACAAATACGAAGGTGAAAATCCGTGAGCTGCTCAGGAAACTCAAAGCAGGCTCAAATCCCACAGAACTCAACCCAAACGCCCTCCAAGTACCCCAACCCAACCAGATTCTCATGGTTATTTAAAAGTACCTGCCTGTGACACCCAACTCTTCTATGGAGGATACGAAGAGTGGCCCAGCTTCAAAGCCATGTTCACAGCAGTGTACATTGACCACCCCAAACTCTCTCCAGCCCAAAAGCTGTACCACTTGAGACAGAAAACTCGTGGACAAGCAGCGCTCATTATCAAGAATTATGCTTTAACCGACCTCAACTTTCAGCTCGCATGGGACGCTCTCAAGTCTCGATACGAAAATCGTAGGATTGTAGTAGACAATTAGATTAAAGCACTCTTTAATCTCCAACCCGCTCACTCTGAGAACGGAGAAAAAATACAGCAAATCCAAACGACAATAAACAATTGCCTAGCTGTACTTAAAGCAAATGGAGTCTCCACAGACAGCTGGGATCCATTACTTGTTTATCTCTGCTCCTCAAAGCTCCCTGATGAATCGCTCAGGTTATGGGAGCAATCTCTCAACTCTAGAAAAGAGTTACCTCTCTGGTCAGAAATGGACCAATTTCTAACAGCTCGATACGAAGTTGTCGAACGGCTCAGCACGTATAGGCCGGGCAAACTCAACCCCAATCAATAAAATTTCACACCCGCGCATCTTCAACTAATAAATCGTTCGCCCCCAAGAACAAATCGCACACATTCCACACTGAGTCAGAAAGGCCAGTAGTTTCATGCAAATTGTGCAACTCAAATCATTCTTTGAAGTCGTGTGTGAAATTTAAAGCACTCTCCGTGCCAGAAAGGACTAAGTTAGTAAACGAAAACAGTTACTGTAGAAATTGTTTGGCGTACTCTCACTCAGAGAGCGAGTGTCGCAGCGGCTTTACCTGCGTTTATTGCCAAAAGCGACACAACTCACTTCTCCATCCCACAGAGAAATCCCAAACGCCAAATAATTCAAAACGCAATGCGAATCGCGTCACATCTCACGTCACTCTCGACGAAAGGCCCTGTACCTCAAGACAGGCCGATGTAACAAACACACCAAGCTCACCTCAGAGCAATAATGAAAATATACTCTCCCATTTCTCAAGTAGTAGAGAAAAAACTTTGCTCCCCACAGCAAATGTCCCCATACTCCATAATGGTGAGACGACTCTACTACGCGCTATAATAGACCAAGGATCTCAAAAAACTTTTGTAACATCTCGTATACAAAGGTTACTTGGCCTCCCCACAACTAAGACCCACTTCCAAATACTCGGAATGGGCGGACGCACGGTTCAAAACTCGAATCAAATATGCTCTCTCACAATATGTTCCCCCGATCGTCAAACAAAAATCGCAACTCATGCGATAGTATTAACCCAATTGACGCAATTCACGCAATTCCTTCCCTCATTTAAGGTCAAATATGATGATCTAGAAGAATATGCGTCACTCCCACTAGCAGACCCCAACTGCTTCACCCCCGCCAAAATAGACATGGTCATTGGTAGTGATATAATCCCGAAAAATTTTCCTACCAGGACTCAAAACTAATGTTGGCGGAAGCTTAATAGCCCAAAACTCCATATTTGGGTGGATATTAAGTGGCCCAATGGCGGAACAAGTTTCGACATTCTCCACTCAAGTAGTCGAAAACTCAGAAAACACTATAGGCGATCTACTCAGAAAATTTTGGGAATAAGAGGAGGTGCCATCGACTCCCACTCAAACAAACGATGATGCATTTTGCGAGCAACTCTACCTCAATACCACATATCGGAGAGAAGATGGTCGGTACGTAGTAAAGCTCCCGTTCAAGCCTGATTTTCCAAATTCAATAGCGTTAGGGCACTCTAGACCCGCCGCTCAACAGCAATATCTCACTCTGAAAAAAATACCCGTAGTTAAACCAACAACTTTCCGCTGTTGAATCTCCGTCTTTGATTCAACAGCAAAAGTATTTGTTTTTACAGCAAAATTTTTGATCCAACAATTTATTCAAAAACGGGCGTTGTTGTTTCAAAAACTTGCTTGCCTTTAAACAATTTTTTGTGAGAAAATATTTTTTTGTGAGAAAACCAACAAAAAAAATAATGATGGAGAGAAGATGAAGAGAAAAATCCAAAAAAAAGTTTATTTTTAGCAACAATTTTCTCCCCGTTGTTGATTTAAAGGCAAAAGTATTTGACCCAACAGTTTCCACTGTAAACAAAACTAATGAGAACAAATTTTTTTAAATTTTGTTTTTACAATGATTCAAATAATTCATGGATTCCTTTTTAGGAAATGGAAGTATAAATAGGTTACTACAATTCAATATAATGTTGAATGTTCCACTATGTGATGATTGGATATAATTTCAGGTTGATGTCATGGTTTGAATCCGGAGGAGAATATAAAATAAAGAAGAAAAATCAGAATAAGAAATAAAGATAGCAACCAGTGAAGGATAAGAAGGAGAGAAGAATAGGAGAACAAGCGGAGGCTACATATTTGCAGTTGGGACCCGAGCGGAGAGAAGATGAAGAGTAAAATGCAAACAAAAATTAATTGTTAGGTGAAAATTTTTTCCAACAATCTCCGTTATTGACTTAAATCAACAACGCTCGCACCTTTGAAACAACAACGGAGCGTTGTTGGGCACATTTCAACTGCGGAAAGTAGTTGATTTAACAGCGAAAGTCTTTAGATTTACAACGTTTTTTTTTCAGAGCAGTATTGAGCGGAGCCTTGAAAGGAAACCAAAGCTCAAAAACACTTACTCTCAGGTCTTAGCGGAATATCTCACTTTAGACCACATGGAGCCCTCAGACTCCCGCGAAATCATACGTGACCGTAAATATTTCTCGTTTTACCTCCCACATCACGCTGTGATAAAACCAGATAGCAAAACTACCAAGGTCAGAGTAGTTTTCAATGCCTCAAAACTCTCACACTCGGGGCTCTCACTCAATGACGTACTTCATACAGGTCCTACACTCCAAAATGACGTTATGCTCATCATACTCAAATGGCGATTATATAAGTACGTCTTCAACGGTGACATTGAGAAAATGTATCGCCAGATATACGTTCACGAAGAAGATCAAGACTTCCAGAGAATTGTATTTCGAAAAACCCCAGAAAGTCCGATGGAAGACTTTAAACTAAAAACAGTTACCTTCGGTGTAAACTGTGCCCCATACTTGGCCATAAGAACACTTCAACAATTGGCCAAGGATTCTCAGCTCGAATTTCCTCGAGTCTCGGAAATTTTAGTCAACGAAATATATGTTGACGACATTCTCTCCGGTGGACATGATCTCTCTTCCGTCAGCCAATCGATAACTCAAACAATCGATGTATTAAAATCCGCAGGATTTCCACTCAAGAAGATTACAGCCAATCATAAATCACTGCTTAAAAACGTACATCAGTCTGACCTCCTCGATACATACTTTCTCGAATTTCATAGTACAAGTTCCACAAAAATGCTTGGAATAAAAAGGAATGCTCTCTCAGACACGTTTTCAAACTCAGTCGACTCACTCCCGGACTCAAATACTGCCACGAAAAGGCAGATATTAACATCTGTCGCGAGACTTTTCGACCAGGCAGGATGGCTTTCGCCAATAATGATAACAGCTAAAACCCTTCTCCAACAACTCTGGATGGAAGGTACTGCCTGGGACGAAGCTGTGAAGCCCAACTCCCTACACAAATGGAACTCTTTCAGGAAAAATCTCACGGCGATTGAGAAAATCAAAATACCACGCTGGGTGCAATTTAGTCCCGAGAGCTCAATCCAAGTGCATGGCTTCTCCGATGCCTCCGAAAAGGCCTTTTGCGCTTGTGTCTATCTCCGAGTCCAACATAGAGATGCTGCGACTTCCCATTTACTCGCAGCGAAAAGCAAAGTAGCACCATTGCAAACAGTCTCTCTCCCACGACTGGAACTCTGCGGCACAGTTCTCCTCACAAAGTTAGTGAAGCAGATCTTATCTCAAATGAATCTGCCCTCTCACGAACTAACGTTGTGGACCGACTCAACCATTGTCTTAGCTTGGCTAGAGAAACCACCATGGATATGGAAAACATACGTTGCAAATAGGACTTCCGAGATCCTGAAAAACGTTAGCAACGCTACTTGGCGACACGTCTCCAGTGCTGATAACCCAGCCGACCTCGGCACAAGAGGAGCCAAACCCCAAGAACTCGCCGAATGTTCCCTCTGGTGGAAAGGTCCAGAATGGTTAACTCAACCATCGACATTATGGCCCAAAACCTCACCGAATCACCCGTCACCCCCAGAACAAAGGCGTATAGAAGCATTCCATATGTCTGAAAATATTGATCTCCTTGATCGCTTCTTTTCTTACGCCAGAGCTCTTAGAGTCGGAGCTTTCATGTGGCGATTTATAAACAAGGCTAAAGGATTGCCGATTCCTCCAACTACCTCATTATCCCATGTGGATATAAAACATGCTAAGATGCGACTCATCTTAAATGCTCAGCAAAAATATTATGGCCAAACAATTGTTACACTCACCTCTGGACAACCTCCCAGCAAAAAGGACTCGCTGTTAACTCTTAACCCATTCATGGACAAATCAGGCCTGTTACGCGTGAACGGACGCCTCATCTACTCCGAACTAATTGAGGATGAGCGCTTTCCTATAATCATCCCTGAAAATTCAAAACTCTGTTCACTCATACTCAATTTCCTCCACACAACTCTACTTCACGCTGAAAAGCAGCTAATGATCCGCATGGTACAGCAGGAATATTACATCCCACGACTCAAACAGAAGATTAAAACCTGCATATTTCATTGTAAAACATGTACTCTTTACAAACAAAAAATAAAGTCCCAAATGATGGCTGCGCTACCTCCCGAACGGTCGACTTACTCACTTCCATTCCAAACTACAGGTGTCGACTTCGCAGGCCCGTTTCTCGTCAAAACCTCCACACTCCGTCGAGCATCTCACTCCAAAGCATACGTATGTGTCTTCGTATGCTTCTCCTCAAAGGCTGTCCACCTCGAAGTGTGCTCCGATCTCACCACAGAAGCGTTCAAAGCTGCTTTCGCTCGATATGTCGGACGCCGAGGAATGCCCCACAAAATCATGTCCGATAACGGAAAAACGTTTATCGGAGCACAAAGAAGTCTCAGTAAGGAATTAGTAGCATTCCTGAAGGAGGCCGCAGTCGAAGTTGCGGAAAAATATGTGATACACGGACTCACGTGGCAATTTATTCCTCCTTATGCCCCTCACATGGGAGGTCTCTGGGAAGCAGCAGTAAAGAGTTTTAAAATTCATCTAACCAAGGTTGCTGGCTCCCAAAAATTCACGTATGAGGAATTCAATACCCTTCTTATTCGAATTGAGGCGGTTCTAAACTCTAGACCGCTCTCCCCCATGTCACAAGATCCCGCTGACCTGAAGTTTCTCACACCAGGACATTTCCTACGCGGTGCCCCACTTCTCTCTATACCCGAGCCAAACTCAGATAATCTCTCCCTGATTAACAAGTGGAAAAGACTAAGAGTACTACTTCATCAGTTTAGCAAACGCTGGAAATCGGAGTACTTGCAAGAACTCCACAAACGGTATAAATGGAAATAATATATAATAATACAATGGCGCTATTATAACTCTGACGAGTTTTATGGCCGAGCTTCTCTCCCAATTCGAGGTGTGCTCCTTTTTGTTTTTCCTACTAATTGGGTGGACCTACAGTTTTATGCCGGCTCCGAACGGCGAATGCATTTTTTGTGAGAAGCTTTTTCATGGCAGAAATACTCTCGGAGGGTATGCCGCCCACTGCCGAAAGGTGACCGCTGCTCTTAAAAAACCCAATAATTGGATTTTTACTAATTAGAAAAATTGTTTTGGTGTTTTGCTCGGACCGTGGTTTGAACCCGAGACCTTTGGCATAGCAGACGAGCACTCTACCCACTGCACTACAGCGGTCACAAATGGAAATACCAAGAAATTAATCTCCGCGAAGGTGACTTAGTCATCTTAAAGGATGACCTTCTCCCGCCAAGTGAATGGCGACTTGGGCGAATAACCAAACTCCATCCGGCTCCTGATCAAAATGTCCGCGAGTTCGATGTACGAACTCAAACCGGAATCGTTACGCGCAACATAACAAAACTCTGTGTGTTACCACCCGCGTAGAAACCCCATTTTCTCACTCTTTTCATATCTCTATCAACCACCTCACATTCCAACTTCTCAATTTATTATCTCACATTCTAATAACGCCCTTCGATCATATCTTTACAGATCTCAGAAATTTCGCAAGTGTCGGTTGTGCTGCCGCATGCACTCACTACGGTTCTGTAACGCCTTCTTAGCGATGACTCCGGACGAGCAATATGAGTCGGCAAAGGTACATCGCTACTGCATAAACTGTTTGGCTACATCGCATGCAACAGGCGCTTGTGATTCGCCAGGCAGTTGTCGCCGATGTGGACTCGGCCACCACACCCTCCTTCATCAAGCCTCTTCCATCCGATCCAAGACACAGCAACCACAACGTCGCCAACCGAACCAGCGAGCCAAAAATCACGAAAATAAAACCGTACGCGAAAAATCGAGCACCCTAAGGACGCCAAAACCACTGAAGCGAACGGCAAAGAGACCTCAACCAGCGCAAAGCTTTAAACGTCGCGTAAGAGGCTTAATCAATCAAGCAAAAGAAACTCTGGAGCAACTGGAGAACCTGGTAGAGGTTACGTCCCCGCAGGCCCGCCGGCATGTTGAGAACATGAGTTCGAATCTCATCGATTTTGATTAATTATAAAATACTTCTACTTACCATATATGCTACATCTACCCTATGCAAACTTACCGTACATCCTAAAAACCGATTCATATACATATAATTAGTATATACCAAAATACTTACCTCTATGTCTAATAACATTACTTATCTCTATATACTTACCATTTTCTCTCTTTATTTACTTACCTATTTAAGAACACCTAAAACGAAAGAAGAAAAGTTAGAAGTTAGTTGTTACCGAATACTTACTTGTTGAAGTTCGCTACCAATCAATTGTCACGCGCTTGAAAACCCAAAATAAATCGTGCTTTATTATAAATTATTATTATCTGAACCAAGTGTTTTATTGTATCAAACCGAGGATAATAATCTCTATAAATTTATCGAAAGATAAATAGATTCTTTTGAGAAATGAATCACAAATCAAATTTATCTTTGATTTCATATATATAGTACTCCTATATTCGTAATACCTACGAGTTCCATCAGCCAACATTACAGTACAGACATATAAAAAAAGAAAGTGAAAACCGAGCAATCAAATTTGAAAAATGACATATGAATTCAAAATAAACCGCAGTGACGGCACATAAAAAAAAATTATAGGGAATTCACATATTTATTATTTGATTCTCGTATTAAAAAATTAAAAAATGTCGAAGCGGTGCTATATTTGCGATAATAAAAGTGATAAAATAGCTTTACATACGTATTTCGTTTTGAGTGCATTATTGGTTATATAAATATATATATACATATGTAAATAGATTTCCAAAAGACGAAAGCATTTGCAAACAATGGATGCATGCGTGCGGTCTGATGCCTGGCGACGTTGTTAAAAACATTCGAATCTGCAGCAACCATTTCCAAAAAATCGATTACACTGGGAATCGCCTGTACGTATCAATGCCTGAAAGATACTGCAGTAGTCCGGGACTAAAAAGGATTTTTTAATCCCAAGCTCCGGACAAAACACTGCAGCTCCCACCCGTCCAACTTTTATCCGCCTGTAAATATGTGGAACATATAGCGATTGGTTCGTAGTCCTTTCTTCCATCCGTCTTGTTATATTATTACCTGTGGTCCCCTGTTGAGGTCGGTTTGGAGAGTAACGTAGTCTGAACTTTGGTCCTCATATGTTGCTGTGTCCAAAAGTTCGTTGTCTAAATTGTCCTGTTATTCAGTTTAGAAATTCGCAGTACTCACCGTGTTTGCGGAATTCGAACGTATGTACATACTTTACAAACATAACCCTCAAACAGCAGAATTCGACTTTTTGATATAATGCCCATGGATCGGACCACAGGATTTTAACATTAAACGCTTTCCGCCCCGATTCATAAAAATATGATTGCATAGAAAATAGATTTTTCTAGAACATTTCCACTAATTTTCATAACCAAATTCACAAAAGTTTCCATCTTAAAATAAATGTGGCAAATTTCTTATATTAATTATAAACAAATTCAAAAACTAAAATCAAAGGGGTATAAGTCCCCTAGAACACAATGATGCCTTTCAATTTTTTTTCAAATGCCTCTGAACTCAATTGAATGTATTTGTCACACATATTCCCAGATGACCATTGCACAGATAGAATACTATCAATATAGAAGTACTATATATATGTTTGATTTGAAAATAGTTTGAATCACGAATCAAAGGGTATTTTTGATTCTTTTGTGAAATGAATCACAAATAAAAATTATTTTTTATTTGAAAGTATTTTGAATCACGAATCAGGCTGATTCTTTATTTGAAAGTTGATTTGAAATCAAAATTGATTCGAAATCACGCAACCCTGATTAGCACACTGCCTTTTCGAAGAAAATTCATATTTTTGTGTGTTATATGTAAAATGATAGCTTTGACGTAAAAGATATGAAACTATTATGACATTAACTCTGTTCAATAACAAAAAAATTTTACGAATTTTTCCTAAAAAGTGTAATTTTCATATGGAGAACTGTCATTTCTGAGGAAAAATTCGTAATAGTTTTTTGTAATGGAACATAGCTATTCTAATTCAATAAGAGTACTATAAAAATTTTACTCTGATTTGCGGGTGCCAATGGATAAAAAGTTTCTGTATGGTCGTGTTTGTAACGGTGGAAAAGTACGCGGTAAGTTTGAGAAATATAAGGTAAATAAAATTTTACTACTTTTTTTTTACAACACAATAGAAATTTTTGACATATCGGAAGAAGAGTGTATCGCCAAATTGGCGCTAAATTTTTCTTAAATAAAACTGGCCGATAGCTCTATAAAAATACACATAAAGTAATTATTAGAAATAAACGGCCATGTAAAAACAAACATGAAGTTGCAGTCATTTGTTTTCTAAAAGAATTACAGTCAATATTGTATATATTTCATAAAATATTAATTTCGCTGGAGTTATAAAATTTTATACGTCAAAATATACTGCTGTGAAAACGTTTTAATTTCACACAGCAAACTGGTAAAATTTTCCAACCATGGTAGCCCAACTTAGGATTTCAGGGTTCTGTGGTCATGATATTTAATCGCCATTCCTTCATTCTCGCGCTGTGCGAGTGGTTGTCAATAGCGAGAAATGATTGTCAAACGGCCGCTTATCGATAACTCGATATACGAGTTTGCATACTATATAGAGTATATTTTGGTTTTGTGTCTACTTGAACTTTTTTCAAGTTTTTTGGAGAGGGTGATTTTTTTTGAAAATAAAATTTTTTTTTTGGTTTTTAAATTCATATGTGAGGGTTTTAACGAAATCAAGATAACGTGCTTCAAGCACTATGAATTTAAGTAAGTATGTAATACAAAAAGTATCTGTTGTATGTATAGCTTAACAGATAAAAATACCTACATAAATATTAATAGAAATTTTTTGGATTTTTTTTTTAACTTTTTGCCAATTACACTGTAGGTAAATTTTTAACTTTTGAAATATCACATTCATTAAAAATATTTAGACAAAAAAAGAAATCGTTTTCAAACTCTATCTACCTGATTAATAAAACATAATTTGCATTTATGCTCAGTGTACCATTAAATAATCAAGCAATGCGGTATCAACCTGCTTCATTTAATGCTTGCATGAAACTGAATGAAATTTGATTTTTTGTGCTCTGCTTGTTGACGCTCGTATTCAGTGATGTCATTTTCACTTCGATCGAAGTTTTTCACTTCACTTTTATGCCTGTCACTTCGACACTTCCTCTTTCCCAAAATCACTTCGATTTTGACCAATCGGAATTAATTTACTTTTATAATTTCTTCTTAAAAATTCTAATAAAAGTTGCATATGTATGTATGTATGTATGTATGTACCCATACTTACATATGCCAGTATGCAAGAGGTATACAATCATAAGATATGACATCCCTCATTGAGAGGTGAATGACACATTATGTTTAGACCAGAGTTCTGCTTCGATCAGTTTGAAGTTCGGGTATAGCATACAACTCATTGTGTACGTACGTTTGATACCCGGGAAACCGTAAACGTACGAGCTACAGCTCGTTTGTGTGCTTTCATACTAAACAACACAGCGATCGAACGGTTTGGTTTGAAACAAACATATGTACAGGTTGAACGATACGATCGCTGTATGATCGCACGAGTATACATATGTACATACTATAACGAACCGATCGATCAGTTGATCGATCGCGATCATTGCATGTTTATACGATCATTCGACTGTACGAAAAACTTAAAAGTGGTTTTTACAAAAAATCTAATAAAAGAAAAGGCCGTAGTGAAGTGTGGGAAGTTTTTTGTGAAATTGAAGACGAAAACGGGTGTCAAATTAATGAATTTGTACAATTCGGCCGTGTGCCAATCGGTAGAAAAAATGAAATTTTGACATAAGGGAGTAAAATTTTGAAAGTATTCGTGGTGGATTTGAAATACATACACATTTGTAAATACATACACATACAAGTAACACAAATATTTAAATACAAAATAACATCAAATCGTTTCATGAATACATTTCTTCTGTTCCATTAATACTGCCATCAACAATTATATGCATTTTACGGTTTAAAATTGTATCGTTGCCCGTTTTCGCCCAAATATGTATCTTTGTAACTGTCAAAATTTTCCTTCCGTTTGGCACAGCAAAATAGGTTTTTTTTTTTCAATATGGCAAAAATTTTCTACCTCATTTTGCCATAGAGAAAAATGTTACCGATTGGCAAACAGCCTTCGAAAATAATTTTGATGCCATGCAGTGGTGGGAAAATCATAAAAATGAGTTTCCAACTCTTTATAATTTTGCCCTTAAAATATTATCCATTCCAGCTAGCAGTGCAGCAAGTGAGCGCACATTTTCATGGTCCGATTTCACCCATTTTCAATACCAACCGTTCCAGTCTCGATACCAACTTGCATTCCAAATTTCATGAAAATATCTCAATTTTTGCGCGAGTTAGAGTGTTTACAGACGGACGGACAGACGGACGGATGGACGGACATGGCTCAATCGATTTCTCTTTTCACGCTGATCATTTTTATATATATAAGTCTATATCTATCTCGATTATTTCATTCTGTTACAATCCACCGTTATGTGATTAAAACTATAATACTCTGTGTACTAGTACAGCTGAGTATAAAAAGTATTAATGAAAACAAGAATAAAGAATGAAATAATGCCTAATTTGTATGCACGAATTTTTTCCTTTTATATAATAACTTCTAATTTTCTATTAAAAATTAAATAAAACAGTATTGATGAAAACAAGAATAAATAAATGAAATAATGCCTAATTTGTATGCACGAATTTTTTCCTTTTATATAATAGCTTTTCTAATTTTATATTAAAAATGAAATAAAAAAGTATCTACTAATGAAAATAAAACAAATTGATTTTTCATTTTATCGCTTTGAAAAGTTTTTAATCGTTTATTTAAACTTTTGATATGTAAAATAAAGCGGCTGATCCGCACTCATACAAAGATTACAGAAAATAAAGAATTGAAAATGCAAGAAAAACGGCTTTAAAACTAAATCCAGCATACATACATACATATATATGTATGTACATACATATATTTATACGACACACATATTAAAAATGTACATGATCGTACAGTATATGTTCAAACGATCATTTCTGTTTGAGTACAACTCATACACCGATCGATCAAATGATAATTTCTACTTATGTAAAATCATTGTTTTGTACATTTCTTTCCAACCAAACATTTGTTCGTTTGACATCGAACGTACAAAAGCTTTACTCGTATCGCTTATTCGGGTAAACATCATGTGTATGAGTTGCATTGCACTGTGTCAGATCGATGAGCCGAAAACCTTACTCGAAGCAGAACACTGGTTTCCACCCCATGCTTAATGGTCTTTTAGGTGTAGCATGGTGCAAATCCTTTGCCATTTGGGCGATGAACTGAGCTCCTGGAGTCATGCCCATAAAGATTACAACAAAGAATTCCATCTGTGATGCATCCCTGCAAAAATCATTGGATTATATGCTCCATTTGTGGTAGGTTGGAGTACTTTCAAAGTGACCACTAACATAGCCCAAACGACCGATTCGTGTATCTGCATCGGTTCGTAGTTAGCCGAACATAACAAAAACCAAATTTTTATCGCGACGACGACGATATGTGTATACATATATAACTACATACATACATATGTTTGTATGTATACACGTCATTCGTCGTCGTCGCGATAAACATTTGTTTTTGTTGTTATGTTCGGCTAACTGTTAGGTACTCCATCAATTAATCCAATGTAGCTACTCCATGGATTAATTTGTTTGTTATGCGGGGCTGGAGTATATACTCCATTGCAATGACATGCAATGTTAAATGGACCATATTTTTTGTATGAAATGTGGCAAGTTATGGAGTAATCGGTTGGTCCATAGCGAGCACTCCATGGATTAGCGACTGGAGTACTCGGAATTTTTGCAGGGATTAAATGGACTATTTAGCTTGGGGTGGAAACATGATGGTTTAAGGAAGTGCATCTTGGTAAAGCGTTGGTCTGTTATTTTCGCTAAAGGATACATTGACCGATATAAAGTACAGGGATATTTAGCAGAATCTTAAGCTGTCATACTGCCAAGAAAACTTGTCATATAAAAGGATTTATCAACAAGAAAACGACCCAAAGCTATGCAAATGTCATCTGTATGGAATGGCTAAGCCAATCCCCGTATAACCAAAAGTTAGCCAAATTTAGACAATACAATGGCAGATATACTACTTAAAAAACTCAATTGAATAAAGAATTTTTAACTGAATTATTTTTAAAATTTAAAAAAAAAGTGCTGTAAACCTATTACTGTGTTCAGGTGATTTTTGATTATCTGATAAAACTTTCGTTTAAATAAATTAAATGAAATAATTTTAACATAATTCGTTTTATTTATTCATATAATGTTAAATTGCGAATTCTGTCAGGCTGCGAAAGAAACATTTTTACACCTATTTTAGTGTCAACCTGTGTACATTTGAATTTGTTGGATTTTTTTTTGCATATTAGAAATAATAAAAAATAACATATCGTTAAAAATTTAAAGTATTTTATTTTATATTGAGTTTTAATATTTTTTCTCTGAGATGATATTTAAAAACAAAATACATATGAAAGCCCATTTAGGCGCGCTTCACTTCGATTTTTCAGCCGCTTCACTTCCCTCGAAAAATTTTTCGGTGACAACACTGCTCGTGTTGTATGCGTGTAATTACTAACTGTGTACGTGAGACAGCCGAACATACTTCGACTCCCAGGAAAATATTTGCCGGCCGTTGCTCTATTTCAGGGTTGGGCACACAAACACATTCAAAAAATCTCCGAAAATTAGTGTGTGTTGGTGCTTCTACTGTAGGCAAAAGTGGAAAATGACAAACAATAATCAGTCTGCCTGCAGGTGTTATAGCCCAGTTAGTCGAGAACGTGTGGTCCGCTCGATGACGCAAACGCCCGTATGCAATTTTTAGGATTTTTTGAGCCCGTAGCAATCAGCTGTTTTACTCACACATATTTACATATATATAAAGTTTGTTTACATTTTGGCAGGGTTGCCATTTAGTAATTTTTGAGCAAACAAGATTTTTACTAATCTTCAAAGTGTTATGCGGATTACTCTTCAATACACAACTGTGCATTATTTGCCAAATGACAAGAAAATACTAATTTAATCGCTTTTAAAGTTGTCATTGACGACTTTTTTTTTTATTAATTTAGTTACTTTTTTACTGCTTAGTTGGTAATTAAAACATATTTTTCTTGTAATTTTGTTGCTGCCCAATATATTTCCATCACACCTTGGTGATAGTTATCAAGGGCTAAAACATAAAATAACAAAAAACACAGTCAGAACATTAAATTTACAATTGAAAATCCATAAAAAAAATTATATTGGGAAGCAACAAGATTCTCACAAAAATCTGTGTTTAATTAAGAAATCTGTACTGAGTTTCTGTAACTCATATCTTTTCTAGTATAAATAGGTGGTGACAAAGTGTGGATCGTATTAGTGTGACATCATTTTAATTGATTTTGGGTACGTTCGCGACGGCAATCAGAACCGCAGTGTTGCAAGTATCACGTTCTTCGCGTGTTTGTGGCAACACCTGCAAAAGTCAAACGTTCGTTTGACACATCAACCGTGCAGTTTGTTTGAATAATTGGCAACAGAAAATTTGTGTCTGCAATTTTTGCTTTAAAAAATGGAAAGAGAAGGGTAAGCATGATTGCTATATATTTAATGGAATATGCAATTTTGTAATTTTAATAGCAAATTAATTCCAAATACTTTTAATAATGCTGTTATAGCAATATATCAGCTGAGTATCAGCAGGCAAGTGCAAAATAAGCAACGGAGGTGCTGTACTGCTGCAGTTATAAATTTTCATGAACGTACACTTTGTTACAGAAACTCAGATTTATTGTGGCAATTTATAACTTTTTGATGTAGAAAAATTGTAGAAGAAGACCACAAAGAGGTATCAATTAAGAAAATACCGCCACCATTGTGGATAAATACAATTTTTGCTTTAATTTTCAGTAATATCTTCATTTATTAGGAGTGTTCAATATCTCAAAATTTTTACATATTTTTACGAATAGTTACGAATTTATGTTCAATAACCCAAAAAATTCGCAAAAGGGAGCCAAATTGTGAGAGTAACACCTCGAGAGAGCTGATAAACGCTGCAAGTAAAATTTTCACTTGCAACTACTAGCAGCTTTAAAAAAAATAGTGTCAAAAATATATGATCACAAAAATTTCAATTGGAAATATACAAACATTTTAAACGCAAATTTCTAATTGTGTACTAAATAAGTTAGCGCAAAAACGAATCTTGATGATGTTGTGGAATAGCCAAAGTAGAATTTTGTTTTCCTAATTCAGTTATTTCCATTCATTTCCAATTTCAAAAATTTCAATTACAACCTAACCTAAAAATCAAATTGTCAAAACAGCGTATCAGCTGTTTTCTTGCGAATGTTTACGATTTTGTGTTCAATCAATTTGGTTGATAATTTTCTCTTTTTCTCGTTTTTACTCTTATTTTGACATTGACGCTCTTTTTGTAAGTACTTGCAAGTAAAGTTGTTGAACAAAGCTATTATCTTGTTATTAATTTATATATATATATTTACATTTTGTTTGGGATTTAAAAAAAATTTATAAACGTTTTCTTTCCTTTCTTTTTAAAAATTAAAGTAATAATAAATGTTTCGTTTAAGTAGACATACTATTTTTTCCATATATGTATATTCGATAACATTTTACAATCTTGTTGAGTTAGTTGTATAATGCTGTGAAAATTACTGTTTAAATATTTAATAACTAAAAATGTTCAACTGGCAACCCTTCTACCTTGCAACCATGCGAGCTATCAGCTGCCACGTTTTTACGTAAAAAATCAAAATGATTTTGATTTCTGCGGTACGGGCTTCTGCGTCGTACGTCGTTGAATAATCGGTTACATACAAATCCCATTAAATAGATTGGATCAGCTGACACGGTACACGGGTTTACGTTCTCGACTAACTGGGCTATTATGCGAGCAGGGTCATGCTGCGCACGCTTTGCGAAATTATGAAACAACCTACGTATACAAATACATACGTATGTTATATGCAAACTCTTCATAGTTTTGTTTGTTGTCTGGCATCTGCAAATAAAAGAAAAGAATTTCAAGCGGCGACCACTTGCTTTCACGACAGTCGAAGGCAAATTACTTATTTTTGCTAAGCGACGATCGCCTGGTCTCATCGTAAGTGCTCGTTTTACGCTTTTTATTTGTCTGTAGTAGTGACAATCGATGTGTATACGTGTGAATCGCAAACAGCTGGTCTGCCCGCGGGCAAGAGGCTGCGCAACGCTGCTCTATTTGCATAGGCGTCATCATTCTAACCTTTTCGTATTCTATACCAGGGGTCTTCGTTTCATAGCACTGAGGTGCAACGCTCAACTCACACAGATTGTTATACTCTCTCGTTTTGTCGTAGTAAGAGCGCAAAAGTTAGGTGACCATCTACGACCGTGCGACGATTCAGTTGCTTGCGGGCAAGCAAACAGATAACAACGTACACGCATACTTCGTTTTCATACGCTTTTCTACCACGTCGCGCAAGCATTGGGCATCATAAAGTATTTTTCGTATTTCATTGTGCGACGTGGTATAGCAGCGCATAAAAGCGAAAAATATATGCGTGCACGTTGTTGTCTTTTTGCTTGCCCGCAAACTACTGAACGATGCGACGGTAGTAGCTGGGCACTCAACTAGTCGTTTTTCACTAATACTGCTGCAATTACTAACACTGCTGCAGTTAGAGTTTTGGGGATCTCTGTTCTATACCAGTGATAGGCAAAATTGAAATGCAACTGGATTAGTGAGAGCGCCGTAATAGCGCAAATCAATTGGTTCGTTTTCGTTTAGTCCAGTGGTAGGCAAATTTGAAATTGAGATTGTATTAGTGAGAGCGCTATGGTCGGTCGAACGAACTGTGATCGGGCAAATGCAATGCGTAAATAATACATATAGATGTACGCAAGCCTCAAATTGACGCACGCCCGCAAATTTTCCATATGCGTTGAACCGAAATTGACTTACGTGCGTATATAGCTTGGCTAGAGAAACCACCATGGATATGGAAAACATACGTTGCAAATAGGACTTCCGAGATCCTGAAAAACGTTAGCAACGCTACTTGGCGACACGTCTCCAGTGCTGATAACCCAGCCGACCTCGGCACAAGAGGAGCCAAACCCCAAGAACTCGCCGAATGTTCCCTCTGGTGGAAAGGTCCAGAATGGTTAACTCAACCATCGACATTATGGCCCAAAACCTCACCGAATCACCCGTCACCCCCAGAACAAAGGCGTATAGAAGCATTCCATATGTCTGAAAATATTGATCTCCTTGATCGCTTCTTTTCTTACGCCAGAGCTCTTAGAGTCGTAGCTTTCATGTGGCGATTTATAAACAAGGCTAAAGGATTGCCGATTCCTCCAACTACCTCATTATCCCATGTGGAAATAAAACATGCTAAGATGCGACTCATCTTAAATGCTCAGCAAAAATATTATGGCCAAACAATTGTTACACTCACCTCTGGACAACCTCCCAGCAAAAAGGACTCGCTGTTAACTCTTAACCCATTCATGGACAAATCAGGCCTGTTACGCGTGAACGGACGCCTCATCTACTCCGAACTAATTGAGGATGAGCGCTTTCCTATAATCATCCCTGAAAATTCAAAACTCTGTTCACTCATACTCAATTTCCTCCACACAACTCTACTTCACGCTGAAAAGCAGCTAATGATCCGCATGGTACAGCAGGAATATTACATCCCACGACTCAAACAGAAGATTAAAACCTGCATATTTCATTGTAAAACATGTACTCTTTACAAACAAAAAATAAAGTCCCAAATGATGGCTGCGCTACCTCCCGAACGGTCGACTTACTCACTTCCATTCCAAACTACAGGTGTCGACTTCGCAGGCCCGTTTCTCGTCAAAACCTCCACACTCCGTCGAGCATCTCACTCCAAAGCATACGTATGTGTCTTCGTATGCTTCTCCTCAAAGGCTGTCCACCTCGAAGTGTGCTCCGATCTCACCACAGAAGCGTTCAAAGCTGCTTTCGCTCGATATGTCGGACGCCGAGGAATGCCCCACAAAATCATGTCCGATAACGGAAAAACGTTTATCGGAGCACAAAGAAGTCTCAGTAAGGAATTAGTAGCATTCCTGAAGGAGGCCGCAGTCGAAGTTGCGGAAAAATATGTGATACACGGACTCACGTGGCAATTTATTCCTCCTTATGCCCCTCACATGGGAGGTCTCTGGGAAGCAGCAGTAAAGAGTTTTAAAATTCATCTAACCAAGGTTGCTGGCTCCCAAAAATTCACGTATGAGGAATTCAATACCCTTCTTATTCGAATTGAGGCGGTTCTAAACTCTAGACCGCTCTCCCCCATGTCACAAGATCCCGCTGACCTGAAGTTTCTCACACCAGGACATTTCCTACGCGGTGCCCCACTTCTCTCTATACCCGAGCCAAACTCAGATAATCTCTCCCTGATTAACAAGTGGAAAAGACTAAGAGTACTACTTCATCAGTTTAGCAAACGCTGGAAATCGGAGTACTTGCAAGAACTCCACAAACGGTATAAATGGAAATAATATATAATAATACAATGGCGCTATTATAACTCTGACGAGTTTTATGGCCGAGCTTCTCTCCCAATTCGAGGTGTGCTCCTTTTTGTTTTTCCTACTAATTGGGTGGACCTACAGTTTTATGCCGGCTCCGAACGGCGAATGCATTTTTTGTGAGAAGCTTTTTCATGGCAGAAATACTCTCGGAGGGTATGCCGCCCACTGCCGAAAGGTGACCGCTGCTCTTAAAAAACCCAATAATTGGATTTTTACTAATTAGAAAAATTGTTTTGGTGTTTTGCTCGGACCGTGGTTTGAACCCGAGACCTTTGGCATAGCAGACGAGCACTCTACCCACTGCACTACAGCGGTCACAAATGGAAATACCAAGAAATTAATCTCCGCGAAGGTGACTTAGTCATCTTAAAGGATGACCTTCTCCCGCCAAGTGAATGGCGACTTGGGCGAATAACCAAACTCCATCCGGCTCCTGATCAAAATGTCCGCGAGTTCGATGTACGAACTCAAACCGGAATCGTTACGCGCAACATAACAAAACTCTGTGTGTTACCACCCGCGTAGAAACCCCATTTTCTCACTCTTTTCATATCTCTATCAACCACCTCACATTCCAACTTCTCAATTTATTATCTCACATTCTAATAACGCCCTTCGATCATATCTTTACAGATCTCAGAAATTTCGCAAGTGTCGGTTGTGCTGCCGCATGCACTCACTACGGTTCTGTAACGCCTTCTTAGCGATGACTCCGGACGAGCAATATGAGTCGGCAAAGGTACATCGCTACTGCATAAACTGTTTGGCTACATCGCATGCAACAGGCGCTTGTGATTCGCCAGGCAGTTGTCGCCGATGTGGACTCGGCCACCACACCCTCCTTCATCAAGCCTCTTCCATCCGATCCAAGACACAGCAACCACAACGTCGCCAACCGAACCAGCGAGCCAAAAATCACGAAAATAAAACCGTACGCGAAAAATCGAGCACCCTAAGGACGCCAAAACCACTGAAGCGAACGGCAAAGAGACCTCAACCAGCGCAAAGCTTTAAACGTCGCGTAAGAGGCTTAATCAATCAAGCAAAAGAAACTCTGGAGCAACTGGAGAACCTGGTAGAGGTTACGTCCCCGCAGGCCCGCCGGCATGTTGAGAACATGAGTTCGAATCTCATCGATTTTGATTAATTATAAAATACTTCTATTTACCATATATGCTACATCTACCCTATGCAAACTTACCGTACATCCTAAAAACCGATTCATATACATATAATTAGTATATACCAAAATACTTACCTCTATGTCTAATAACATTACTTATCTCTATATACTTACCATTTTCTCTCTTTATTTACTTACCTATTTAAGAACACCTAAAACGAAAGAAGAAAAGTTAGAAGTTAGTTGTTACCGAATACTTACTTGTTGAAGTTCGCTACCAATCAATTGTCACGCGCTTGAAAACCCAAAATAAATCGTGCTTTATTATAAATTATTATTATCTGAACCAAGTGTTTTATTGTATCAAACCGAGGATAATAATCTCTATAAATTTATCGAAAGATAAATAGATTCTTTTGAGAAATGAATCACAAATCAAATTTATCTTTGATTTCATATATATAGTACTCCTATATTCGTAATACCTACGAGTTCCATCAGCCAACATTACAGTACAGACATATAAAAAAAGAAAGTGAAAACCGAGCAATCAAATTTGAAAAATGACATATGAATTCAAAATAAACCGCAGTGACGGCACATAAAAAAAAATTATAGGGAATTCACATATTTATTATTTGATTCTCGTATTAAAAAATTAAAAAATGTCGAAGCGGTGCTATATTTGCGATAATAAAAGTGATAAAATAGCTTTACATACGTATTTCGTTTTGAGTGCATTATTGGTTATATAAATATATATATACATATGTAAATAGATTTCCAAAAGACGAAAGCATTTGCAAACAATGGATGCATGCGTGCGGTCTGATGCCTGGCGACGTTGTTAAAAACATTCGAATCTGCAGCAACCATTTCCAAAAAATCGATTACACTGGGAATCGCCTGTACGTATCAATGCCTGAAAGATACTGCAGTAGTCCGGGACTAAAAAGGATTTTTTAATCCCAAGCTCCGGACAAAACACTGCAGCTCCCACCCGTCCAACTTTTATCCGCCTGTAAATATGTGGAACATATAGCGATTGGTTCGTAGTCCTTTCTTCCATCCGTCTTGTTATATTATTACCTGTGGTCCCCTGTTGAGGTCGGTTTGGAGAGTAACGTAGTCTGAACTTTGGTCCTCATATGTTGCTGTGTCCAAAAGTTCGTTGTCTAAATTGTCCTGTTATTCAGTTTAGAAATTCGCAGTACTCACCGTGTTTGCGGAATTCGAACGTATGTACATACTTTACAAACATAACCCTCAAACAGCAGAATTCGACTTTTTGATATAATGCCCATGGATCGGACCACAGGATTTTAACATTAAACGCTTTCCGCCCCGATTCATAAAAATATGATTGCATAGAAAATAGATTTTTCTAGAACATTTCCACTAATTTTCATAACCAAATTCACAAAAGTTTCCATCTTAAAATAAATGTGGCAAATTTCTTATATTAATTATAAACAAATTCAAAAACTAAAATCAAAGGGGTATAAGTCCCCTAGAACACAATGATGCCTTTCAATTTTTTTTCAAATGCCTCTGAGCTCAATTGAATGTATTTGTCACACATATTCCCAAATGACATTTATACTAGTATTCTGTAAGCTGTCTCAAGTCACTAATAGAGACTTTTGGAGACTTTTTCGTGGTGATATTGATTTTGAGACAATTTGGTATTCTGTAAGCTAGCTCACGTCTCAAGTCTCAAAAAATACGTCACTAATTAGTGACCTGGTGGCGAGGAGGTCACAGAATAAATAAAACATTGAGGTGAACTAAATAAAGCGTCAAAATTTATAAAAACTTACAATTTGTTTGCTCTTTTCTTGTTCGCTTGCTATTTTATGTAATAAAACAAGCTTATTTGTATGAGATTAGCAAAATAATAAAATTTGATAACTTACTTTTTTCCGCCATTTCCATCAAGTGTAAATGGTGATGAGATACGGCATTTATCGATATTTCAATATTTTACGTTACATAATATTTTTTGCGAATCGGTTCAGATAAAACACTCATTAAACATTATATTCATAACTATTTTTATAAGTGATAAGTAGTAATGATACGCTTTATTTTTTTAATGCACTATATTGCTCATAAATTCATTTCCAAAACCTATTTTCGTATGTAATCGATTAGTGAGTATTCGTCAAATTATTGTGTTATCTTAAACAGTCTCAGTACATTTTCACCACAGTCTTTGGTGAAATTTTTAGTGACTTTTGGTTACTGAATACCAAAAATGGCTCAAGTCACTAAAAATGTCTCATATCTCAAATGTCAAATTTAGTGACTTGAGATGAGACGGAGTTACAGAATTCGCCTATAAATGTAATTGAGGCGCATGCGCAGAACTGCCAGTTGCACAAAATTTTTGGATGAATTCATACACATTGCACAGATAGAATACTATCAATATAGAAGTACTATATATATGTTTGATTTGAAAATAGTTTGAATCACGAATCAAAGGGTATTTTTGATTCTTTTGTGAAATGAATCACAAATAAAAATTATTTTTTATTTGAAAGTATTTTGAATCACGAATCAGGCTGATTCTTTATTTGAAAGTTGATTTGAAATCAAAATTGATTCGAAATCACGCAACCCTGATTAGCACACTGCCTTTTCGAAGAAAATTCATATTTTTGTGTGTTATATGTAAAATGATAGCTTTGACGTAAAAGATATGAAACTATTATGACATTAACTCTGTTCAATAACAAAAAAATTTTACGAATTTTTCCTAAAAAGTGTAATTTTCATATGGAGAACTGTCATTTCTGAGGAAAAATTCGTAATAGTTTTTTGTAATGGAACATAGCTATTCTAATTCAATAAGAGTACTATAAAAATTTTACTCTGATTTGCGGGTGCCAATGGATAAAAAGTTTCTGTATGGTCGTGTTTGTAACGGTGGAAAAGTACGCGGTAAGTTTGAGAAATATAAGGTAAATAAAATTTTACTACTTTTTTTTTACAACACAATAGAAATTTTTGACATATCGGAAGAAGAGTGTATCGCCAAATTGGCGCTAAATTTTTCTTAAATAAAACTGGCCGATAGCTCTATAAAAATACACATAAAGTAATTATTAGAAATAAACGGCCATGTAAAAACAAACATGAAGTTGCAGTCATTTGTTTTCTAAAAGAATTACAGTCAATATTGTATATATTTCATAAAATATTAATTTCGCTGGAGTTATAAAATTTTATACGTCAAAATATACTGCTGTGAAAACGTTTTAATTTCACACAGCAAACTGGTAAAATTTTCCAACCATGGTAGCCCAACTTAGGATTTCAGGGTTCTGTGGTCATGATATTTAATCGCCATTCCTTCATTCTCGCGCTGTGCGAGTGGTTGTCAATAGCGAGAAATGATTGTCAAACGGCCGCTTATCGATAACTCGATATACGAGTTTGCATACTATATAGAGTATATTTTGGTTTTGTGTTTACTTGAACTTTTTTCAAGTTTTTTGGAGAGGGTGATTTTTTTTGAAAATAAAATTTTTTTTTTGGTTTTTAAATTCATATGTGAGGGTTTTAACGAAATCAAGATAACGTGCTTCAAGCACTATGAATTTAAGTAAGTATGTAATACAAAAAGTATCTGTTGTATGTATAGCTTAACAGATAAAAATACCTACATAAATATTAATAGAAATTTTTTGGATTTTTTTTTTAACTTTTTGCCAATTACACTGTAGGTAAATTTTTAACTTTTGAAATATCACATTCATTAAAAATATTTAGACAAAAAAAGAAATCGTTTTCAAACTCTATCTACCTGATTAATAAAACATAATTTGCATTTATGCTCAGTGTACCATTAAATAATCAAGCAATGCGGTATCAACCTGCTTCATTTAATGCTTGCATGAAACTGAATGAAATTTGATTTTTTGTGCTCTGCTTGTTGACGCTCGTATTCAGTGATGTCATTTTCACTTCGATCGAAGTTTTTCACTTCACTTTTATGCCTGTCACTTCGACACTTCCTCTTTCCCAAAATCACTTCGATTTTGACCAATCGGAATTAATTTACTTTTATAATTTCTTCTTAAAAATTCTAATAAAAGTTGCATATGTATGTATGTATGTATGTATGTACCCATACTTACATATGCCAGTATGCAAGAGGTATACAATCATAAGATATGACATCCCTCATTGAGAGGTGAATGACACATTATGTTTAGACCAGAGTTCTGCTTCGATCAGTTTGAAGTTCGGGTATAGCATACAACTCATTGTGTACGTACGTTTGATACCCGGGAAACCGTAAACGTACGAGCTACAGCTCGTTTGTGTGCTTTCATACTAAACAACACAGCGATCGAACGGTTTGGTTTGAAACAAACATATGTACAGGTTGAACGATACGATCGCTGTATGATCGCACGAGTATACATATGTACATACTATAACGAACCGATCGATCAGTTGATCGATCGCGATCATTGCATGTTTATACGATCATTCGACTGTACGAAAAACTTAAAAGTGGTTTTTACAAAAAATCTAATAAAAGAAAAGGCCGTAGTGAAGTGTGGGAAGTTTTTTGTGAAATTGAAGACGAAAACGGGTGTCAAATTAATGAATTTGTACAATTCGGCCGTGTGCCAATCGGTAGAAAAAATGAAATTTTGACATAAGGGAGTAAAATTTTGAAAGTATTCGTGGTGGATTTGAAATACATACACATTTGTAAATACATACACATACAAGTAACACAAATATTTAAATACAAAATAACATCAAATCGTTTCATGAATACATTTCTTCTGTTCCATTAATACTGCCATCAACAATTATATGCATTTTACGGTTTAAAATTGTATCGTTGCCCGTTTTCGCCCAAATATGTATCTTTGTAACTGTCAAAATTTTCCTTCCGTTTGGCACAGCAAAATAGGTTTTTTTTTTTCAATATGGCAAAAATTTTCTACCTCATTTTGCCATAGAGAAAAATGTTACCGATTGGCAAACAGCCTTCGAAAATAATTTTGATGCCATGCAGTGGTGGGAAAATCATAAAAATGAGTTTCCAACTCTTTATAATTTTGCCCTTAAAATATTATCCATTCCAGCTAGCAGTGCAGCAAGTGAGCGCACATTTTCATGGTCCGATTTCACCCATTTTCAATACCAACCGTTCCAGTCTCGATACCAACTTGCATTCCAAATTTCATGAAAATATCTCAATTTTTGCGCGAGTTAGAGTGTTTACAGACGGACGGACAGACGGACGGATGGACGGACATGGCTCAATCGATTTCTCTTTTCACGCTGATCATTTTTATATATATAAGTCTATATCTATCTCGATTATTTCATTCTGTTACAATCCACCGTTATGTGATTAAAACTATAATACTCTGTGTACTAGTACAGCTGAGTATAAAAAGTATTAATGAAAACAAGAATAAAGAATGAAATAATGCCTAATTTGTATGCACGAATTTTTTCCTTTTATATAATAACTTCTAATTTTCTATTAAAAATTAAATAAAACAGTATTGATGAAAACAAGAATAAATAAATGAAATAATGCCTAATTTGTATGCACGAATTTTTTCCTTTTATATAATAGCTTTTCTAATTTTATATTAAAAATGAAATAAAAAAGTATCTACTAATGAAAATAAAACAAATTGATTTTTCATTTTATCGCTTTGAAAAGTTTTTAATCGTTTATTTAAACTTTTGATATGTAAAATAAAGCGGCTGATCCGCACTCATACAAAGATTACAGAAAATAAAGAATTGAAAATGCAAGAAAAACGGCTTTAAAACTAAATCCAGCATACATACATACATATATATGTATGTACATACATATATTTATACGACACACATATTAAAAATGTACATGATCGTACAGTATATGTTCAAACGATCATTTCTGTTTGAGTACAACTCATACACCGATCGATCAAATGATAATTTCTACTTATGTAAAATCATTGTTTTGTACATTTCTTTCCAACCAAACATTTGTTCGTTTGACATCGAACGTACAAAAGCTTTACTCGTATCGCTTATTCGGGTAAACATCATGTGTATGAGTTGCATTGCACTGTGTCAGATCGATGAGCCGAAAACCTTACTCGAAGCAGAACACTGGTTTCCACCCCATGCTTAATGGTCTTTTAGGTGTAGCATGGTGCAAATCCTTTGCCATTTGGGCGATGAACTGAGCTCCTGGAGTCATGCCCATAAAGATTACAACAAAGAATTCCATCTGTGATGCATCCCTGCAAAAATCATTGGATTATATGCTCCATTTGTGGTAGGTTGGAGTACTTTCAAAGTGACCACTAACATAGCCCAAACGACCGATTCGTGTATCTGCATCGGTTCGTAGTTAGCCGAACATAACAAAAACCAAATTTTTATCGCGACGACGACGATATGTGTATACATATATAACTACATACATACATATGTTTGTATGTATACACGTCATTCGTCGTCGTCGCGATAAACATTTGTTTTTGTTGTTATGTTCGGCTAACTGTTAGGTACTCCATCAATTAATCCAATGTAGCTACTCCATGGATTAATTTGTTTGTTATGCGGGGCTGGAGTATATACTCCATTGCAATGACATGCAATGTTAAATGGACCATATTTTTTGTATGAAATGTGGCAAGTTATGGAGTAATCGGTTGGTCCATAGCGAGCACTCCATGGATTAGCGACTGGAGTACTCGGAATTTTTGCAGGGATTAAATGGACTATTTAGCTTGGGGTGGAAACATGATGGTTTAAGGAAGTGCATCTTGGTAAAGCGTTGGTCTGTTATTTTCGCTAAAGGATACATTGACCGATATAAAGTACAGGGATATTTAGCAGAATCTTAAGCTGTCATACTGCCAAGAAAACTTGTCATATAAAAGGATTTATCAACAAGAAAACGACCCAAAGCTATGCAAATGTCATCTGTATGGAATGGCTAAGCCAATCCCCGTATAACCAAAAGTTAGCCAAATTTAGACAATACAATGGCAGATATACTACTTAAAAAACTCAATTGAATAAAGAATTTTTAACTGAATTATTTTTAAAATTTAAAAAAAAAGTGCTGTAAACCTATTACTGTGTTCAGGTGATTTTTGATTATCTGATAAAACTTTCGTTTAAATAAATTAAATGAAATAATTTTAACATAATTCGTTTTATTTATTCATATAATGTTAAATTGCGAATTCTGTCAGGCTGCGAAAGAAACATTTTTACACCTATTTTAGTGTCAACCTGTGTACATTTGAATTTGTTGGATTTTTTTTTGCATATTAGAAATAATAAAAAATAACATATCGTTAAAAATTTAAAGTATTTTATTTTATATTGAGTTTTAATATTTTTTCTCTGAGATGATATTTAAAAACAAAATACATATGAAAGCCCATTTAGGCGCGCTTCACTTCGATTTTTCAGCCGCTTCACTTCCCTCGAAAAATTTTTCGGTGACAACACTGCTCGTGTTGTATGCGTGTAATTACTAACTGTGTACGTGAGACAGCCGAACATACTTCGACTCCCAGGAAAATATTTGCCGGCCGTTGCTCTATTTCAGGGTTGGGCACACAAACACATTCAAAAAATCTCCGAAAATTAGTGTGTGTTGGTGCTTCTACTGTAGGCAAAAGTGGAAAATGACAAACAATAATCAGTCTGCCTGCAGGTGTTATAGCCCAGTTAGTCGAGAACGTGTGGTCCGCTCGATGACGCAAACGCCCGTATGCAATTTTTAGGATTTTTTGAGCCCGTAGCAATCAGCTGTTTTACTCACACATATTTACATATATATAAAGTTTGTTTACATTTTGGCAGGGTTGCCATTTAGTAATTTTTGAGCAAACAAGATTTTTACTAATCTTCAAAGTGTTATGCGGATTACTCTTCAATACACAACTGTGCATTATTTGCCAAATGACAAGAAAATACTAATTTAATCGCTTTTAAAGTTGTCATTGACGACTTTTTTTTTTATTAATTTAGTTACTTTTTTACTGCTTAGTTGGTAATTAAAACATATTTTTCTTGTAATTTTGTTGCTGCCCAATATATTTCCATCACACCTTGGTGATAGTTATCAAGGGCTAAAACATAAAATAACAAAAAACACAGTCAGAACATTAAATTTACAATTGAAAATCCATAAAAAAAAATTATATTGGGAAGCAACAAGATTCTCACAAAAATCTGTGTTTAATTAAGAAATCTGTACTGAGTTTCTGTAACTCATATCTTTTCTAGTATAAATAGGTGGTGACAAAGTGTGGATCGTATTAGTGTGACATCATTTTAATTGATTTTGGGTACGTTCGCGACGGCAATCAGAACCGCAGTGTTGCAAGTATCACGTTCTTCGCGTGTTTGTGGCAACACCTGCAAAAGTCAAACGTTCGTTTGACACATCAACCGTGCAGTTTGTTTGAATAATTGGCAACAGAAAATTTGTGTCTGCAATTTTTGCTTTAAAAAATGGAAAGAGAAGGGTAAGCATGATTGCTATATATTTAATGGAATATGCAATTTTGTAATTTTAATAGCAAATTAATTCCAAATACTTTTAATAATGCTGTTATAACAATATATCAGCTGAGTATCAGCAGGCAAGTGCAAAATAAGCAACGGAGGTGCTGTACTGCTGCAGTTATAAATTTTCATGAACGTACACTTTGTTACAGAAACTCAGATTTATTGTGGCAATTTATAACTTTTTGATGTAGAAAAATTGTAGAAGAAGACCACAAAGAGGTATCAATTAAGAAAATACCGCCACCATTGTGGATAAATACAATTTTTGCTTTAATTTTCAGTAATATCTTCATTTATTAGGAGTGTTCAATATCTCAAAATTTTTACATATTTTTACGAATAGTTACGAATTTATGTTCAATAACCCAAAAAATTCGCAAAAGGGAGCCAAATTGTGAGAGTAACACCTCGAGAGAGCTGATAAACGCTGCAAGTAAAATTTTCACTTGCAACTACTAGCAGCTTTAAAAAAAATAGTGTCAAAAATATATGATCACAAAAATTTCAATTGGAAATATACAAACATTTTAAACGCAAATTTCTAATTGTGTACTAAATAAGTTAGCGCAAAAACGAATCTTGATGATGTTGTGGAATAGCCAAAGTAGAATTTTGTTTTCCTAATTCAGTTATTTCCATTCATTTCCAATTTCAAAAATTTCAATTACAACCTAACCTAAAAATCAAATTGTCAAAACAGCGTATCAGCTGTTTTCTTGCGAATGTTTACGATTTTGTGTTCAATCAATTTGGTTGATAATTTTCTCTTTTTCTCGTTTTTACTCTTATTTTGACATTGACGCTCTTTTTGTAAGTACTTGCAAGTAAAGTTGTTGAACAAAGCTATTATCTTGTTATTAATTTATATATATATATTTACATTTTGTTTGGGATTTAAAAAAAATTTATAAACGTTTTCTTTCCTTTCTTTTTAAAAATTAAAGTAATAATAAATGTTTCGTTTAAGTAGACATACTATTTTTTCCATATATGTATATTCGATAACATTTTACAATCTTGTTGAGTTAGTTGTATAATGCTGTGAAAATTACTGTTTAAATATTTAATAACTAAAAATGTTCAACTGGCAACCCTTCTACCTTGCAACCATGCGAGCTATCAGCTGCCACGTTTTTACGTAAAAAATCAAAATGATTTTGATTTCTGCGGTACGGGCTTCTGCGTCGTACGTCGTTGAATAATCGGTTACATACAAATCCCATTAAATAGATTGGATCAGCTGACACGGTACACGGGTTTACGTTCTCGACTAACTGGGCTATTATGCGAGCAGGGTCATGCTGCGCACGCTTTGCGAAATTATGAAACAACCTACGTATACAAATACATACGTATGTTATATGCAAACTCTTCATAGTTTTGTTTGTTGTCTGGCATCTGCAAATAAAAGAAAAGAATTTCAAGCGGCGACCACTTGCTTTCACGACAGTCGAAGGCAAATTACTTATTTTTGCTAAGCGACGATCGCCTGGTCTCATCGTAAGTGCTCGTTTTACGCTTTTTATTTGTCTGTAGTAGTGACAATCGATGTGTATACGTGTGAATCGCAAACAGCTGGTCTGCCCGCGGGCAAGAGGCTGCGCAACGCTGCTCTATTTGCATAGGCGTCATCATTCTAACCTTTTCGTATTCTATACCAGGGGTCTTCGTTTCATAGCACTGAGGTGCAACGCTCAACTCACACAGATTGTTATACTCTCTCGTTTTGTCGTAGTAAGAGCGCAAAAGTTAGGTGACCATCTACGACCGTGCGACGATTCAGTTGCTTGCGGGCAAGCAAACAGATAACAACGTACACGCATACTTCGTTTTCATACGCTTTTCTACCACGTCGCGCAAGCATTGGGCATCATAAAGTATTTTTCGTATTTCATTGTGCGACGTGGTATAGCAGCGCATAAAAGCGAAAAATATATGCGTGCACGTTGTTGTCTTTTTGCTTGCCCGCAAACTACTGAACGATGCGACGGTAGTAGCTGGGCACTCAACTAGTCGTTTTTCACTAATACTGCTGCAATTACTAACACTGCTGCAGTTAGAGTTTTGGGGATCTCTGTTCTATACCAGTGATAGGCAAAATTGAAATGCAACTGGATTAGTGAGAGCGCCGTAATAGCGCAAATCAATTGGTTCGTTTTCGTTTAGTCCAGTGGTAGGCAAATTTGAAATTGAGATTGTATTAGTGAGAGCGCTATGGTCGGTCGAACGAACTGTGATCGGGCAAATGCAATGCGTAAATAATACATATAGATGTACGCAAGCCTCAAATTGACGCACGCCCGCAAATTTTCCATATGCGTTGAACCGAAATTGACTTACGTGCGTATATAGATAAAGAAATTGAAAAATATAGAAAATCCGAGAAAATCTTGTTATTTTGTGGAATATGTAACTAACACACACGATATCGAAAGCTAATATCAATTTTTTTTGCAAATAATCACCCACAATGCTTAGTTTCAACTGTCAGCAAAACGATAATTGGGAGTCGAGTTTACTTAATACGCACGCCCTTCAATTTCGGTTACAGAAATTATAGAAATTGTGTGGGTATGAGAAATTTTTGATAGTAAATTGACCACGTGCGTTGATATTAGGTAGCATAGTAAATTGTTTTCAACGTGCAACCAAGCGACAAGCACTCTGCGATGTTGCTACGCTACTTGCTGAGTGGCGACTAAATCATCTAGTAAAGAAAGAGCGTAAAGTGTCGGTGTGATTTGAGCGCAAACAATTGTTTGCAGAAATGCGGACCACTGGTTTAGTCGCTTGCTGGCCCTCAATGAATGCGGTCGTTTATAAAAACGACAAGCATGCATACATATGTATAAGTAATTATGCTTTTACATATATAAATATGCGCAAACAAGCGACATTCACCCACGATGTTGCTACGCCACTTGCTGAGCGACGACTAAATCGTTTACAAAAGAAAGAGCATAACGTGTCTGTGTGATTTGAGCGCGATCAATTGATCTATGAAACGCCTATCACTGTGAACACCCGTTTTTAATAACAATTTTAACAAAATGTTGCATAAAATATCCTATGAAAAAATCCTTTACATTACGCTCATATAATACTCAAAAGTTTTGAGTCAAAACTTACAATTTTGTAAATTTATTTATTGCGATTTTTTTACAAAAGTAAAACATATAATCTTTATTTAAATATGCATGAACATTTACAATTTTTTAAGGAAAAATCTACATTTGTACCCGTTGGGGATGAAAGCGATTAATCTACATTCGTACCCGTTCAGGATGAAAGCGATTGATCTACATTTGTACCCGTTCGGTATGTTAGTGATTAATCTACATTGGTACCCGTTCGGGTATACAAGTTGAACAATTAGTCTCTTCATAGGACATGCTCGAACAAATGCGATCAATTCACTCCATATAAAGGGATGTAAAATTGTATTAGTCGCATGCTCCCTTGCGATTGATCCCGGACACGTCCCGGATTAATCGAATTTTTTGCAGGGTATCCATACCCACGATTCGCCAACTACAGCCATGTAAGGGCCGTTTACTCAACATCTGATTAATTTAATCGCTGGTTAGTTTGACGTAAATTGTATGGTCAGCTGTCAAATAAATTGCTTAACCGGACAAAAATCTGTGGTTAAGTGCTTAACCGGAGCTTGAGTAAACGGCCCTAAGTATGTACATATATGTGCGTAAGTAAACGTATGTCACTGATGCACACCGCCGACTGCGCTACTTACACAAGCGCAACATATTTTTGCATTAGTGTGTGCGTATAAGCAGATGTCGCATACCTATTACTCAGAAAAAAGAAAAAAATTCTTTGCGCGATCGATGTACACAGCATGAAATTCAAGCGCAGACTAATAGCCCCGACACATAGCATACGTCAATCCGTCTACGTCGACGTATGTGACTGACAGCTCAGTAAAATGTCGGCATTTAAACGTACGTCGTCACACGTACGACGGATTCTTTTGATTGTTAACCTCTAGCTACTCTTGAATTTCACTTTTTTTGCAATTTGCTTTTCGAGTTTTTACTCATTTGTATAACATTCCTCCATAAAACAAAATTGTTAAGAATTATCAGGAGATATGAAGTTACTGAAAACTGAATTTCAATAGGGCAACTTAAAAGAGAAATTACAAAATATTCTAAAGAGTTAAGTTTTTGCCACCACCTCTGTAGTTAAAGGTTAATCAAACAGCTGATTTGTGTATATCCGCCAACGTTTCCTATGTGGCGACCTCTCCGTCAAGTACGTGAGCTGTCAGTCACATACGTCGACGTAGACGGATTGACGTATGCTATGTGACGGGCCTATAATTGGTTGTAGGCGTCGCAATTGCTTGCTAGCAGCACACACACGACTCGTATGTGTAGCCGAGCAGCTCCGTTTTGCTCCGTATCAGCTTTGCCGTTTGGGCCGCTAAAGTGGCAATTTGAACCTTTTTTAAAGCCAGGCCACCTGAACCCAACTTTTTGAAAATATGAAATATTTGAATCTTTTTAAAAATTCGGGCCACTTTTGGTCCTTTTTTACTTTCAAAAGTATAATTATTAAATAATTTTTATTTTTTTTTAAATATAAGAACAAAAAACCTCTTTGTTACTATTTTATTTTGCATCGGCAACTCTCCGTTTCAAAAGGTTCTTTATTTAATTTTTTTGCCAATACTACGCTTGAATACTTTGAAATTTGGGCTGTTCGTAAGATAATGAAAACGCACGGAGCAGCCCAGACACACACAAACACATATAGCGTTCGTTGATCCGTAGGAAAGTGCAAGAAACGTAGGAATTTTACCACAATTTACAATCTTTGCACTCATATTCGCTCTTTTTTGGTAAAATTCCTACGGTTCTTGCACTTTCCTACGGCTCAACGAACGCTATAACAGTTTTTATTTTAATTCCTTGCCTTTCTCGGGTTATTCCGTCTGCTCAACGAACGATCATATTACCGCTGCGTTAGTGTAGAGAATATTTTAAATTCCATTTTCTTTAAGCATTAAATAAACCACAAAAATATATAAAAATGTGTTTTATCTAAAAAAAAAATTGGGGCCACTTTTTTAATTTTTTGGGCCACCTTTTGAAATTTTTGAGCGGCAACACTGCTCCGTATTGCTCTTTCGTTCAACACTGATATATGCAGGGTTTGAATTGCTGACTGTGCTGCGACTAGCTCAGTCTAGTCCAGTGATGCACACCGCCGACTGCGCTACTTACACAAGCGCAACATATTTTTGCATTAGTGTGCGCGTATAAGCAGATGTCGCATACCTATTGCTCAGAAAAAAGAAAAAAATTCTTTGCGCGATCGATGTACACAGCATGAAATTCAAGCGAAGACTAATTGGTTGTAGGCGTCGCAATTGCTTGCTAGCAGCACACACACGACTCGTATGTGTAGCCGAGCAGCTCCGTTTTGCTCCATATTGCTCTTTCGTTCAACACTGGTCTAGTCGCATAGTCGTTTAACAGAAATAACCACTAGCTCATTCGGTTGCTAGTCGTTTTTTTTTTTTTGGCAACTTGACTAGACTACGACTAGGAAAAGTAAACAACTTGACTAGAAAATGAGATAGTCGTTGGCCAACAAACAGCTTGTAACTGAGGCAGCAAACAGTGTTGCCACTGAAAAAAAAATTTTACCGACCAAATTACCGCCCAATTCCGCCAAAAAAGGCCCAAAAACCAGAAGTCAACTTAAAACTAGACTGACGCCGATCTCTAAAGGAGATGGCCAAACAGATCTGTCTGCACCTCGTGTAGATCCCGGGACATAGGGATATCAATGGTAATAGTAGGGCGGATGAACTTGCGATGCAGGACACTACCGAGCAGGCTCTTCCATAAGGCATAGGTATGCCTTAGCCACAAACAAGCTAATTCTTAAACAGCATGTCTATAAACTAGCAAGCGATAGATAGCAACAGAAGCCAGTATATCGAACATCAAGGCAAATCTGGCAGAAATGGGTTCACAAGCGATCCAATCAAATAAGTACTCTAAGTAGAGATGACATCTCGAACCTTGTGGTTGTACTCACAGGACACTGCCTCATCGGGAAACACACAGAGAGGCTAGGTGCATCCTACCGCAGATGCTGCATAAGCTTGAAAGATGATGAGGCGAGGAGACAATCGAACGCCTCATCTGCCACTGCTTTGCTCGGCTCTTAACAGCGGCAGACAACGCTTTCTTGGGACTTCCTTCCTGGATTGCCTATGCAAAGTCACTAAAGTGAACTAGTTCACTGAAGAGAGCGCTCAACAAAGTGAACTAAATATCCCAACTCTAATAGATATGCGAATAGTGTGTTTCACTAACAATTAAATAACTTTACACGGGAAAGATAAAATGTTTAGCGTCCCAGAAATTGTCTCCACTAAAAATATTCATATTACAAATCGGACCAAAATTGATTTTAGCCGCCCAACAGCCCAAAGTAAATTTATCGGACCAGATTTGGTCCGAAAGGCCCAATTTCGGCATCACTGGCAGCAAATGCGACGGCGCGCAACTTGTAGTTTTTAGTCGCAGTTATTTTCTCAATAAACAACTATGAAAATGTGTATACATATACCCGGATACCGGTCAAAATGTGATTGCCCAAAAACATTAAAATTACACTACAATATGGATATCAATCGAAAGGGGGAGGCCCCAGGTTTCATTTGAACTTCTATATATTTCGATAAATTTATCGATAACTGAGTTATCGGTCAAAATGCGATTGCACAAAAACCTTAATATTACCTTACAATATGGGTATCAAACGAAAGGGGATGGCCCCAGGTTTCATTTGAACTTCGATATATTTCGATAAATTTATCGATAACTGAGTTATCGGTCAAAATGCGATTGCACAAAAACCTTAATATTACCTTACAATATGGGTATCAAACGAAAGGAGATGACCCCAGGTTTCATTTGAACTTCTATATATTTCGATAAATTTATCGATAACTGAGTTATCGGTCAAAATGCGATTGCACAAAAACCTTAATATTACCTTACAATATGGGTATCAAACGAAAGGGGATGGCCCCCGTTTTCATTTGAACTTCGATATATTTCGATAAATTTATCGATAACTGAGTTATCGGTCAAAATGCGATTGCACAAAAACCTTAATATTACCTTACAATATGGGTATCAAACGAAAGGAGATGACCCCAGGTTTCATTTGAACTTCTATATATTTCGATAAATTTATCGATAACTGAGTTATCGGTCAAAATGCGATTGCACAAAAACCTTAATATTACCTTACGATATGGGTATCAAAAGAAAGGGGATGGCGATCTCTTTTAGCGATGGCAATTTCTAGACTCCGGGTATTGCTTAGCCACGGAATATTTCTGAGGAATATTGGTATCAAATGAAGGAGCATACCATGGTTTGTACGGGACAAATTGTACGAATTTTTACAGTTTTCGATTTGAATTAAAGGCACACCAAAATGTTAACCAACAGAATATCTGGCGCATTATTACTGTTTGATAATTAGACTGCGGATCTTTATGCAATTGCATATTTTTAAGGGAAAGAGATAGCGATATGGTTCCAAAGAAAAAAATGAAAGTTATTAACAAAATATTCTAAATTTTCATATTTATTTCTGCATATTTTGCATATTGCATATAACTTGCATATTGCATATAACTTGGATATTTGCATATAACTTGCATATTTGCATAATAATTGAGGTTTAGCATTTTTAATCCGCAAGTTAGAGTCTCGCGGAGTTCTCCTAATGGCTTCAATGGCCCTAATAACATAAGCTTTTGAAGGACTTGACGCTACGTCAGGATCATGTGGGCAAAAAGAACCTGCTTTTGAAGTCATATTAGGAGTAGCCAAAATACTTTCAGGTGACAACAAAATATTAGAAACTGGAATACAGATTCCCAGTCAATTTTGGAGCGAATTTAAGTATGCTCCGGTTACATCTTGTGATGTTGAGCGTTCAACATATAAACGGATCTTAACCGATAAGCGTCACAATGTTTCCATTGAAAATGTGGAGAAAACACTTGTAGTATATTGTGGTCTTAACTACAACTAAAATTACCTCTTTACATTAAAAATTATTATAATAAAAATTAGTTCCTATTTGCAGTTTGTTTTTGGGTGTTAATGGGTTTTATATTTGCATAGAACAAAAGATTCAGCATAGAACATATGATTTTTGCATTCAACTATACTTTACTTATTGTGTATATCACTTAAAATTCCATATCTGATGTAAAAAAATTTGCATATAACTTGCATATAACCTGCATATAAGTTGCATATATTTTGCATATCCAAAACAGAGCAAGAAAATTCGCTTTGGAATGTGAATATATAGTTTTGAATCAATATAACTCTTAATAAATCATTTTAAATTTTTTGCATAAAGTTCCGCAGTCTATTGATAATACTCTTATTAAAAGCAGAAACTTGCTTTTGAAATATTCGTGTATGTAAGAAAAATCTTAAAAAAGTTATGTGTTAAGGGTTAACATTTTGGTGTGCCTTTAATTCAAATCGAAAACTGTAAAAATTCGTACAAATTGTCCCGTACAAACCATGGAATGCTCCTTCATTTGATACCAATATTCCTCAGAAATATACCGTGGTTAACCAATACGCGGATTCTAGAAATTGCCATCGCTAAATGAGATCGCCATCCCCTTTCGTTTGATACCCATATTGTAAGGTAATATTAAGGTTTTTGTGCAATCAGATTTTGACCGATAAATCAGTTATCGATCAATTTATCGAAATATATCGAAATCCAAATGAAACCTGGGGCCATCCCCTTTCGTTTGATACCCATATTGTAAGGTAATATTAAGGTTTTTGTGCAATCGCATTTTGACCGATAACTCAGTTATCGATAAATTTATCGAAATATATAGAAGTTCAAATGAAACCTGGGGTCATCTCCTTTCGTTTGATACCCATATTGTAAGGTAATATTAAGGTTTTTGTGCAATCGCATTTTGACCGATAACTCAGTTATCGATAAATTTATCGAAATATATCGAAGTTCAAATGGAACCTGGGGCCATCCCCTTTCGTTTGATACCCATATTGAAGGGTAATATTAAGGTTTTTGCGCAATCGCATTTTGACCGATAACTCAGTTATCGATAAATTTATCGAAATATATCGAAGTTCAAATGAAACCTGGGGCCATCCCCTTTCGTTTGATGCCCATATTGAAGGGTAATATTAAGGTTTTTGTGCAATCGCATTTTGACCGATAACTCAGTTATCGATAAATTTATCGAAATATATAGAAGTTCAAATGAAACCTGGGGTCATCCCCTTTCGTTTGATACCCATATTGTAAGGTAATATTAAGGTTTTTGTGCAATCGCATTTTGACCGATAACTCAGTTATCGATAAATTTATCGAAATATATCGAAGTTCAAATGAAACCTGGGGCCATCCCCTTTCGTTTGATACCCATATTGTAAGGTAATATTAAGGTTTTTGTGCAATCGCATTTTGACCGATAACTCAGTTATCGATAAATTTATCGAAATATATCGAAGTCCAAATGATACCTGGGGCCATCCCCTTTCGTTTGATGCCCATATTGAAGGGTAATATTAAGGTTTTTGCGCAATCGCATTTTGACCGATAACTCAGTTATCGATAAATTTATCGAAATATATCGAAGTTCTATTGAATCCTGGGGCCTTTCCCTTTCGTTTGATACCCATATTGTAGGGTAATTTTAATGTTTTTGGGCAATCATATTTTGACCGATAACTCAGTTATCGATAAATTTATCGAAATATATCGAAGTTCAAATGAAACCTGGGGCCATCCCCTTTCGTTTGATACCCATATTGTAAGGTAATATTAAGGTTTTTGTGCAATCGCATTTTGACCGATAACTCAGTTATCGATAAATTTATCGAAATATATAGAAGTTCAAATGAAACCTGGGGCCTCCCCCTTTCGATTAATATCCATATTGTAGTGTAATTTTAATGTTTTTGGGCAATCACATTTTGACCGGTATCCGGGTATATGTATACACATTTTCATAGTTGTTTATTGAGAAAATAACTGCGACTAAAAACTACAAGTTGCGCGCCGTCGCATTTGCTGCCACAGTTACAAGCTGTTTGTTGGCCAACGACTATCTCATTTTCTAGTCAAGTTGTTTACTTTTCCTAGTCGTAGTCTAGTCAAGTTGCCAAAAAAAAAAAACGACTAGCAACCGAATGAGCTAGTTGTTATTTCTGTTAAACGACCATGCGACTAGAATGCACAGTCGTATTTATGTTGCTTTGACTACTTGCTAGTCAGCAATTCAAACCCTGGATATATGTACATACATAAGTAGGTATTGTATGTACAAATGTACAAACGAGATATCTCATACAAAGGTATCGAGGTAAAAACAAGCAAGCAATAGTCGCGATCGAAATAAATCTGTGTCCACAAGCAATAACCGCTTAAGTCGACTTAGAAAGATTTTGAGTTATATATACAAGATTATTCTCCTTTTAAAATCAATAAAGATATAAATAAACACATTTAGGCTTAATAGGGGCGTCAGAATGAATACTTTTCCGTCAATCCAGCAATCCGTTTAACTGACAGCAGAGTGGAATTATATGTAATTGAATGACGATCGACACATTCAGTACTTCAACTTTGCCGTAACAAATATATGAAATTGAAATATGTGTCAGTTAAACGTTGCTGGATTGCCGGAAAAGTATTCATTCTGACGGGCCCATAACTTATAGACTTGCTATAACAGCCAAAGCAGATGTATATACTTAATGAAATTTCTCCATGACATTTTGCTTGATTTACAAAATTTGATTGTAACATTGTGGATGGCTCACTGATTTTGCGTCCATAGTGTTTAATCGACTTTTGTTAAGAATATAAAAATCAATTTATCTCGAAATCATATTTTTCGACTTAAGCGATTATTGCAAATTGCCACAGAAATATATATATTTATGTATGTATATGTAGCATTGTACCAAGCATTGTTTATACTATATAGTTTGGTCACTCAAATGGTCTTCTTCTTGTTCATTTTTAAAAATGCATTTGTGTTTGTGCGAAAATCGAGAGAATGAAGGAATCAATGCTGTGCAATTTCGTAGAATTGCTGTTACTACCAAAATGGGAGCAAATTAGTTAGGATTTACTCCGTTTCTACTGAATTTTTTTCTTGACAACGAAACGATTTTAATAAAAATATATCGCACCCTAAATCATAAAGTGACACAATTCAAAATTTGTTTAAATCGACTTTTCTAGCGATTGCCAACAAAAAAACTTTTCATTCGGGTCTCTTTTGACTGAAAAATAGCCATTATACGTCGCCTTTTGCCATGTCATTGCTTGTAAAGGAAAAAAGTTTTTGGCCTCCTGCAAATTTTTGAATTTTGAGTTGTGCCACTTTATGATTTAGGGTGTGATATACATATATTAATTTTTTTGGTCATATCGGTCCAATTGCGCACAAAATAACAGATAAATGTGCAGAACTAACATTAAAATAATATTGAGTTTTGCTGTTGACTTCACATTTTTAACTAGATAATTTTGCAATTTAAGCTAGTTAACCCCCTTATTATGGATTGTCATACGATAGCTATCGGCCGCTTGCAAGCGTATCGTAT